>OU785244.1:11533798-11938575 GCA_917051295.2 Erebia ligea
AAAACTCAAATAAACTGCTCAGGAACAATACAAAAGGCATTCCGCATGAAATTCCCAACACAAACAGACAGACACAACACAAAAAGCAGCAAAAGACACAGTTCTCGCGGTGAACGTTTAGCTAAACAACAGTTAATTTCTCCGGGGAAATCCCGCGCCGCACCAGTTAGTTATAACTCAACCGCGGAATACTCGCGTTTTATAACTTGGAGTTATGAACTAGCAACTTATGCAGTGGGAAAATTATGTTTTATTTTATTTAGCTGATGCCCGCGACTTCGTCCGCGTGGTTTGTTTTTTTTACTCCCGCGGGAACTCCTTAATTTTCCGGGATAAAAAGTACCATATGTCCGTCTCTTGGTTCTAATCTACTTCGTTCAGCTGTTCTTGAGTTATAAATAGTGTAACTAACACGACTTTCTTTTATAAATATAGATGACGATCTCCCTGGCGCAGTGTTGAGCGCTGTTGTCTTAACGTGGGAGGTCCCGGGTTCGATTCCCGGCAGGGTCAATTTGGGAATTCATAATTTCCGAATTTTTTCTGGTCTGGGAGGTGGGAGGCTGCGGCCGTGGCTACTGGCTAGTATCCACCCTACAGGCAACGACGTGCTGCCAAGCGATTTACCATTCCGGTACGATGCCGTGTAGAAACCCATTAGGGGTATGGGTTTAATGTAACGGCCATACCCAAGTTAGCCCGCTACCATCTTAGATAGCATCTTCACTTACCATCAGGTGAGATCGCAGTCAAAGGCTAACTTGTAGTGGATAAAATAAATTGGTTTACGAACAATCACTTACACATTACTAAAACTAAAAATCATCATATTTAAATACAAGTGAAGTGATTACTTATAAGTAATTTAGTAAACACAGCATGGACTAAAAAAAGGCTAAAAGATATAGATTTTAAAAAAAAATACAAGATAAATAATTAATGTTACCATAAGAAACGAGGCTTTAATAAATAAATAAATAATTAATTAATTAACGTTAAAATTTCAGAATTTGTGAGGAGAATATTAACTTCCTGTTTCTAGGTGGATGAGCAGGTCGAACTCAACACCTCCAGGGTTTAAATAACTTTTCTCGGAACTCGTGTAATGTTCAGTCAGAAAGATTAAACCTGTACGAGATTTTGATTTCATTTTCGAATTATTGTTTGAAAATATATTGAGAAAACATATGGACCTTTTTTGCTGTCGCTTGCTCGGGGAAAGCAAATTTTATTCAATTTTAAATAATTGCATCTGAAAATCCGCTCGGAAAGTTGCCATATACGATGGTCCAAGAGCTGGCAACGAATTTCGGGAAGGTCCTTTTGGCAAGCTGAAATTGTGAAAAAATATAATTTCGTCAATTGGCGAATCCTGTCCTGCCAGTCTGGTAGAGCGTTTGCGGTTATTTCGTATGTCGTACTCATTTGAAAACTTTGTTTAAAACCGCAAAATTT
This sequence comes from Erebia ligea, assembly GCA_917051295.2. Taxonomy (NCBI): domain Eukaryota; kingdom Metazoa; phylum Arthropoda; class Insecta; order Lepidoptera; family Nymphalidae; genus Erebia; species Erebia ligea. Next base: position 11,535,254 of record OU785244.1, read on the forward strand.
GTCAGGCGATTTGCAGGTATTATTGAAATTACTCAATAAATACGTAATAAAAATTTCAGATTGCCAAAAGTATATTTTTTTGGAAATTTTAATAAAATATTTTTGTAGAGGTCTGGTAATACTTTATAACCGACAAAAACGTCTGAGATTTTTCTTTCGAATTCCATAACAACAAAACCAAAAAAACAAGTTGCCACGCTGTACCAGACTGGCAGGACTGGATTCGCCAATTGACGAAGTTATATTTTCCACAATGTCAGCTTGCCAAAAGGACCTTCCCGAAATTCCTTGCCAGCTCTCCGTCTATACGAGTATATCTCTGACGTATGGAAAACTTCTCGAGAGAGCACTCTGAATGTTATTTATCGAGTGAATTTACTGAATCTGTCATAAACTAGGGTAATAACTTATGCCCGATACATATCGAAGCGTGACTGTGAAAAATCATACTGCCATTATAAATGCGAAAGTGTGTTTGTTTGTTGGTTTGTCCTTTAATCATGAATTTTGGCACTGAGATAGATTATAGTCTGGTATAACACATAGGCTAATTTTTAACCTGGAAAGTTAAAGAGTTCCCTCGGGACTCAACAAAACTTAATCCACGCGGACGATGTCGCGGCCATCATCTAGTCTTACTATAATTGTTTAGGCACAGCGAAAGTATAGATACTACATATACAGTGGGTCGACGTCCATGCAAATGACAGACCCAGCTACCATAACGGTACTCTTCCCTATGGAAGGAGAGAGATAAGAAACTGCATACTTGATATTAGGGTGACAGAATTTGGTAACTAAAATTCTGCCACTTCCCACACCGTTGCTCATCTAGACGTTTCCGTCGAACGACTGGTTGGAAAGACGGCATCTCCTTAGACTGTTGTTTAGATATAATATTGAGTTCCTCCATTAATGAAGCCAAGTAAGATAAGCGTTCTTGGTAGCGCGAGGTTTCCTTACAAACAGCAAATATTAATTCCGCCCTAACAAGAGAATATTGCGTTACCTTTTATCTTTATGCTACCTTTTATCCTTATCTTTTATCAGCTAAGCGGTAACAAAGACGGCCTTAAGCGCAAGTTTAGTAAACAATGTTGAAAGTAAGTCAGTTTTTCCTTGTGAATATGACACTTTGATTTCTTCTAGACTTCGATAAAGGCAAACTCTATTTTTCTGATTTGGCCTTGCTTGACCAGACCTTGCTCCTCTATTTAATAAACACTAAAAAAAAATTTATTTGAAAAAAAATTATTTTTATTTACTTAGTCAAATACCCAATTTAGTTAAAAACAACACAGTGTTACTTTAGAACCCTAGATCTGGATCGAGATACCAAAGATTTACTTAGTTTAAGATAAATTTCGCGCAGGCGCACTGATAAGCTATTTACTCGCCTGCTTATTTTAAAAAGACACATTAATCTTCAGGAAAAATCAGGAGCCAGCCTAAATCTTTGATCTCAAGTTAATTTGGTTATTCTGCCAAAGAAAAGCGTATAAAACACTTAGCGAAAACTTTCCACCCCCTAAGTTCAAAAGTCGATAGCTTTACAGCCCCTTAGCCGCCCCTGAACCACGACCCTGAAAAAGGTTTATTTAATATGTTTTCAGTAAACATTTACTTTCTATTTATACAAGCCCTGTTTCAAACTTAAACGTTTTTTATTCAAATAAACTTTCACAATGCTTTTAAAGCGTTGAGATGTTTAAGATGGTAGCGGGCTAATCTGTTAGGGATGCCTAGTAGTAGGTACCTGTGGCAGTGGTCCCTACGGAAGATGTTAACTAGCTGGTAATAACTACCGTAGGTAGGTACCTACGGCAGTTAGCGGAATCGTACCGGAACGCTATTTTGGAGAGTGTGCTCAAGAACTATTTGATCTAGTTCCTCCGTCAACTTTTTATCATTGAACCACAAGGTATCGACAAGGTCTGCACCCTTACGCAGTCGAAATTCCGCGGGCTCGTACGAAGCGATTTGCTTCCTCGTATCTTATTCGAACCGCTAGGATATGGAAAGCCGTTCCATAGAGCTTCCGTTTTCCCTTCCTCTTTTAATATAGGTACCTTCAAATCAAGAGTGAATAGGCATCTTCTAGGCAAGCGCGCTCCACCTTAGGCTGCATCACCACTTGCAAGCAAGTCTGATTGCAGCCAAGCGCTAGCCTATACATATATTTTTATGGCATATATATCTTTTAATGGGGCTGATTCTGTAGTGCACAATCTCTAAACTAAACTAAAATTAGAGCATTACAAATACTGCTAACCCTTTCATAATACTCCCTACGGAAAGGGGCAGAACTAGATTTAAAGCTGCCATTTTAGTTTAGTTTAGAGATTGTGTTATACAGAATTGGCCACATTTTATATTTAAAAAAACGCTAAATCGCTTGGCGGCACGTCTTTTGCCGGTAGGATGGCAACTAGCCACGGTCGAAGCCTCCCAGCAGACCAGAGAAGGCGCGCAAATTTTCCCAAATTGGCCCCCATTGACGCTACCACTTATAAAACCTGCCTCCCTAGCCAAGTTACATAAGTTTCGTGTCTATTCTCGTTCCATAATCACTAACGCTAATAAAAAATCCAAACCACAGACTATTCACTTATTTTTGAAGTGAAAACTATTTTAATCGCGTTGAGCACTTTTTGGTAGGGGGTAAACTTGTGAATTCGCGTCACCGTCAGGCGTCACCGTCACCGTCACCGACACCGTCACCGATACCTCGCTGTCCCATGCTCGCGTTGTTACGAAGACAAAAGGTCTTAGTTTTAAGGTTTATATTTTAATTTTTTTTTTTTAATGTTCGTTTTCACTTCTATCGGCAGCCCCTATGACTGGCAATTTTTTTTCTCTCCGTGGTATAGATGTAAGAGAATAGCATCTACGAGGTCGCCAATATAAGTTAGTTTACATACATTAACGTAATATTGCTGTTGTTACAGATAATGGTGATAGACGAAAACGAGGCGCGGCTGCGCGTGCGTTTTCCGCTCAACTGCGAGAAGCGACGCAACTACAAGTTCGACATCGCCGCAGTGGGCTGCGACGGATCCTATTCCAACACGTGAGTCTATTTCTCTTTATGCTCAATCTGACTTTTCTCAGTAGAAGCTGCTTTCCGAACCGGCCGTAGAGACATAATAAAACGTACCTGTATGTCTTAAATGAAATAAATTTTTTTTTAGAGTTTGACTCTATCCAAGGATACCAGAATAGACGGCCAGGCATTGGCCAGTGCTAACCGAGTCCTGGGGGGGTTAGTGACATCTATTAGCGCTACTTGGATAGATGTGCGACGACCGCTACATGCATTATAAATCAATCCATTTAAGGTTCATTTTACTTTGACGCCATTGTGATCGATCACTATAGTATAACGATCAATTATATTTGCAATGTAAAAACTTAGACTAAGCGTACAGTTTCCGAACGTTATCAGAAGCGTACAGCATTGCCGTTTCCGAACGTTATCTGTATTCTGTATGTATATTTTTTTTTATTCCAGCGTCCCAGTCCACATAACAGTGACAGACGTGAACGAGTTCGCGCCGGTGTTCAGCCAAGCGGCGTATGTGCGTTCCGTCGACGAGGGTAAAATCTACGACGAGATCGTACGAGTGGACGCCACCGACCGCGACTGTACGCCGCGCTACGGCGACGTCTGCAAATACGAGATCCTGAACGACGGCGACCGCAGCCAGCCCTTCGCGATCGACAATGAGGGTAAGCCTCCGAAACAAGATGGCTGTCTTTATTTAAATCACGCTATGCTAGAGTCGACGTATCTATGACCACTCTGAGCTTTAACCCATATAGTTAGTATGGTATAAGTTTGGTTTCTCATAGAAATGTCAAATGATTGTAAAAAAAACTTTGAGTAGAATATCCTAATGTTTATTCCGAGATATGCAGATTTCTCTAAGCTGTGCAAAATTGAGTCTGAATTTGCTGCTCAACTTCAATCAAAAAACTTAAGGTAAGGCAAAGATAATACACCAAGGAGTAAAGCATAAGGAACTTTAGACCATTTAATCCATTGATCAGGGGCATCATATTATCTACTAGGTATTCAACATGGGGGTAATGCAATGTCATATGTTAAGGACGCTGGGATAAATCCCAAGCGTAACAAGGGATTTTAGAGTATCATCATTTACCATCAGTGAGATCGCAGTCAAGGGCTAACTTGTAGTGGATAAAAAAAATCCCGAGCGTAGCGAGGGTGGTGCATTTAGAATCCTGATTGAAGTGCGGGGTTTAGGAGCGCCCAAGTCAAAGACAGCATTACTCCTGCGTTAAATACTCCAATTTTCACACCTCGCGAGTCAATAAAATAAGGCTAATAAAAACAATATTCAATATAATTTCGATAACTAAAATGAAAATGAACTAATGTAAACTTTATATGACAGGTCTTTAAATAAGGCATTGTCGAGCGAGTTTTGTGAAAAAACATTGTATTTATCTTAGTTTGCTCTTTCTTCTATAGGCGTCATCCGCAACACAGAGCCTCTGGAGTACGACAAATCGCACAACCACATCCTATCAGTGGTGGCGTACGACTGCGGCATGATGCAGTCCGCGCCTGTCATGGTCACCATCAAAGTCAACAAGCCCTGCAGAGCTGGTTGGAAAGGTAACAGTAATTGAAATGCAAATAGCAACAAGACAAGACTATTTTATTTATTGTTATGATTGTTATGTTTAAGTTGTAATTGTAGGTATTTTTGTAGCCAGGGGAGACGAATTGGGTCTTCCTTGCCATGTTATTATCAATAATAAAGAATAAAGACCGATATCAGATTCAAGAATTTATCCTCTAGCGACTAAGATGCTTGGAAGAAATTGGCTGTGCGTTCAGTTTCCCACAAGATAACTGTATTTAAATATTAAGTGCTGGTTTTTCTGCTAGATTTTCTCAGTAGATTCTGCTTTTTGAACCGGTGCACCACCGCGGTGGTTGTGTCCAGAGTCAAAGAGAATATAACCACTACTTTTCCAGAGTGTAAAATAACTGAATTCGAATTTTTTGTCCAGAGATTTTTGTTTATCGACTCTTTGGCCAAATAAATTCAAAAAAACCTAGAATAATTTTGTGTTAAGTATAAATTCTTCTTAAATATATAACGCTTGAAAAGAAAGTCAAACAAATTGGCCTTCATTGACTTAAAAAAATAGCCTGCAGTGCAGAACCCAGCGGACAAAACTACTTGAGTTATACGGGCGTAAATCTGACTCGCAAGTTTTTTTTTAATATATAGTCTAGCGCTTGGCTGTAAGCAGCTGCTTACAAGTGGTGATGCAGCCTAAGGTGGAGCGCGCTTGCCTAGAAGATCCCTATTCCCTCTTGATTTGAAAAGGAAAGGAAAACGGAAGCTGAAAGGCCATTCCATATTCTAGCGGTTCAAATTAGGAACGAGGAAGCAAATCGCTTTCTACGAGTCCACAGAATTTAGACTGCGTAAGGGTGCAGACTGCAGACCATGTCGTTCCCTTGCGGTTCGATGATTTAAAAATAATGTTTCCTCAGGTCTAGCGGAGCGCGTGGACTACGCGCCGGGCACGGGCCCGCTGGCGCTGTTCCCGGCGGCGCGGCTGGAGGCCTGCTCCAGCGACGAGCGATGCCCCGGCGTCACGCGCATCCAGGCCGCCGTCACGCTGCAGGCCTCGCGCGCCGGCGTCGCCTGCGACCGCGACACCTACACCGTACACGCGCAGCGCTCCATATGCGGTGAGCTGCGCTACTTCTTATATATATCCACTCTTGTACAGGTCCGGGTAATGAGGGGACTTCTCCAGGAATCCGGGATGAGCCCTATGGGCATCGCACAAGGGGGGCACCGATGCGTTCTTAAGACATCCCGGAGCCTCCCAACATACGTTAAGGTTGGCCTCCGAGGGGGTTTTAGTAGGTAAAAATCCTACATAACCCGATTTCCCCCCCAGGAATTCGGGTATTCTTAAGGAGATTTCCCCCCGTCAACAAAAAAAAAGATATCCACCCTCAGCTTGTTTTCGCCCATTCCCTGGATATCGTTGGACCGAGAACCGTGGTAAGGTCAGCTTTAATCAACCTGTCATCATTTAATCACTTCACTTTTTCGGTCGATTATTTTGCCAGCCCTTACGCAGACTACGGTCTAATTGGGCTGCAAAGTACAAACGCCAACCTGTGTTTTAGTGTAGTGCTTTGGTCTGCTAAATTGTGGTGTAATCAAATAAATATTAAAAATGCGAAAGTTTGGATGGATGTATGGATGTTTGTAACTCAATCACGCCCCAACGACTGAACGGATCTGGATGAAATATGGCACAGAGATAGATTAGAGTCTGGAATAACACATAGGCTACTTATATCCTGGAAAATTAAGGAGTTCCCGCGGGAACCGAAAAATCTCGATCCACGCGGACGAAGTCGCGGGCATCAGCTAGTTTAAAACTATATTTTTAAAGACAATAAATAAATAAAATAAATAAAAATTCTCTATAGCCTTGGGGGAGCTGCTTGGCCAAGCAAATGCCTCCATTGGACATGAACATAAATTTATTTTCTTTCTTTCTTTATCGCATAGCTTAAGGGCTGATTGCTATTCGCAATATCTAACTGAATGTGTTATTTGTTGTTCATAATGCGTATCATTGTTTTACAGGTCTGGACCAGAAAACCATCGATTTGCTACCCAGTCCAGGTGAAGGCAACGAATGGGCCAAATCCTTAAAACCAGACTCAGGTACTGTCGCCAGTGACTTCATTGCATTTCTCTGAACTTTAACAAACTACTATTTTGAAACAAGTAACATAAAATTGTATTGATTTTTTTTTGCTTTTTCGAGGGTAGACGTAGTTAGATGGCAAACCGTCAAATTCCCAGCATAAACAAACCCAATCATCATTAACGTACCGTAAAAAAAATCGTTAAACAAACAAACATACATATATCTATACTTCTATACTGATATTATAAATGTGAACGTTTGGATGGATGGATGGATGTTTGTAACTCAATCACGCCAGACCGGGTGAATGGATCTGGATGAAATTTGGCACAGAGATAGATTATAGTCTGGAACAACACATAGGCTACTTTTTATTCCGGAAAATTAAAGAGTTCCCGCGGGAACCAAAAAAACCTCAATCCACGCGGCCGAAGTCGCGGGCATCAGCTATTACGGGTCGAATATAGAACATCCTTTTTCATGTATGTTAAATATTGAATTCAGAATTGGTCTTTAGAGATCAAAAATGGCTCAATAAACAATTTAAAAGCACAAACTCTTTGCGACCTCCGTGGCGCAGTGTTGAGCGCTGTTGCCTTAACGTGCGGAGGTCCCGGGTTCGATCCCCGGCAGGGTTTGGAAATTTATAATTTCTGAATTTTCCCTGGTCTGGCCTGGTGGGAGGCTTCGGCCGTGGCTAGTTACTACCCTACCGGTAAAGCTGTGCCGCCAAGCGATTTAGCGTTCCTGTACGATGCCGTGTAGAAACGGAATAGGGGTATGGGTTTAATATAACTGCCATGCCCCTAACAGGTTAGCCCGCTACCATCTTAGACTGCATCTTCACTTACCATCAGGTGCGATCGCAGTCAAGGGCTAACTTGTAGTGGATAAAAAAAACTTCTTTAAAAAGATAGTAATATAATATCCAGGTCGCGACGGTGAGCAGATGTTCGAGTTCGACGGCGAGTCCACATCGGCGGTGGTGCCGGAGTCCATCCTCAAGCACTCCATAGGAAGCACGTTCGCGCTGTCCACGTGGCTGCGGCACGCGCCGCCGCCCGACCACGACAAGCATCGCAAGGAGCACGTGCTCTGCTTGGCTGATGACCACAGTAAGGCGCGCCTTCTTACGGTCTTCTAGGCTTCTGGAGCGAGCTCGGATGGTTGGAGTGAAAACTCCAGCGGGGAGGGCGACACACGCACAACAGACCTCCAGCTGGAGGTTTAAGTGCGGAAACCTGCCCAGCGGAAAGAAAGAAGGAAAAGAAAAAGACGCGCCCATCAACATTGATTATGGAGGAACTAGAAGTTTAATTCGCTATCAATGCTTACTATCTTAAAACTTGCAAACTGCTATTTAAATCCAAAAAGATTTTACCACTTCCGTGGCTATACATATAAGAATCTGCATTATTTGTATTTAAAAACCTTAATTTATTTCCAAGTACATACTCACAACCATACAAGCAAATGATATAAACAACATTTCGCTGCCTCAACAAAGACTAATTTCGGAATGCCATTCCTACCGAAAAGAACTAGCAAGAAACTCGGTGGTTGCTCTTTTAATAGTACATTGTTCACCGAGGGGAGAAAGTGACCGATTACTAACGAGGGTGTAGTTTGAGGCCCGAGGCGTAGCCGAAGGGCCGCAATACACGCGAGGTAGGAATCTTACTTTCTCCCGAGTGATACATAGTGCTTTATACTACACCTGCGAGGAAAATAAGCGATAATTAGTGATTAAAAACGAACTTACAAAGGTTTAGGTTAATAGTTAATAATATTTAATAGTCCTTAATAAGTTAGGCTAGCTAGCTTTAATTTCTATTGTATTGTTTTCAATAAATTTAAAAAAAAATAATTAAAAAAAAAGTGAAGTTCTATCATAACTATATGAGTCGCTTCATTCGAAGCTTCACTATCACAACTAGACTACATTTTGAGGATTATTTCGATCGACATCGATACCGACAATCGACATCGATATCGACAATCTTACGATTTCAACGACATATTATGGTAGGAGAATAGCTTGTATCCTGGAAAAGGAGATGCGCATATTACTGTGGTGGTACGCTGGCTACTTTGGAGCTACGCTGAGTACTTTAGCGGTACGACGAATACTTTCAAGATATGCCAGTAAAATTGGTGGTACGTAGACTACTTTGGAGGTAGGCCGACTACTTTAGAGGTACGCAGACTACTTTAGAGGTACGCAGACTACTTTTAAGGTACGCTAGCTACTTTAGCGGTACGCAGGCTACTTTGGTGGTACGCAGGCTACTTTTATGTTACGCCAGCTACTTTAGAGGTACGTACGTACCTCGTACAGCTCTGCGTACCTCGAAAGTAGCTGGCGTACCTTAAAAGTAGCCTACGTACCTTAAAAGTAGCCTGCGTACCTCTAAAGTAGCCGGCGTACCTCTAAAGTAGCTGGCGTACCTTAAAAGTAGCCTGCGTACCACCAAAGTACCCTACGTACCTCCAAAGTAGCCTACGTACCTCCAAAGTAGCCGGCGTACCTCTAAAGTAGCTGGCGTACCTTAAAAGTAGCCTGCGTACCACCAAAGTAGCCTACGTACCTCCAAAGTAGCCTGCGTACCTCTAAAGTAACTGGGGTACCTTAAAAGTACCCTACGTACCACCAAAGTAGCCTGCGTACCTCGAAAGTAGCTGGCGTACCTTAAAAGTAGCCTGCGTACCACCAAAGTACCCCACGTACCTTCAAAGTAGCTGGCGTACCTTAAAAGTACCCTACGTACCACCAAAGTAGCCTGCGTACCTCGAAAGTAGCTGGCGTACCTTAAAAGTAGCCTGCGTACCACCAAAGTACCCTACGTACCACCAAAGTAGCCTGCGTACCTCGAAAGTAGCTGGCGTACCGTAAAAGTAGCCTACGTACCACCAAAGTAACCTGCGTACATCTGTGGTCCATACCATATTTACTTAAAATTAAAAAACAACAGCGCGTTAGAAATGGATTTTCATACAGTTTTCTCCCCGCTTAGCACGTTAGAAATGAAATTTCATACATCTTTTCCTCCCGCATATTTGGTTTGTAGCAATGACGTACTTTCTACCTCGTTTTGACACAAGCAAGAGGGTACTTTCCGAGCGGGTGTAGTATAAAATAAAAAATACAATTACATCAAGATACATAAGTTACCGCAGTCCTAAGTATTGCTGGAGCGAGTCAAATCCATGCTCTTTTATAATTCAGATAATCTTCAACAGTATATAATAAGTAAGCTTTTTTCAGGAGGATACTTTAAATGGATTTGTTAAACTTGTCAGAAATGAACCGCCACCACTACGCGCTGTTTGTGCGCAACTGCCGCCTCATCCTGCTGTTGCGGAGAGACTTCGGCGAAGGAGACCTCAACATCTTCAGACCCGCTGAGTGGCGCTGGAAGTTACCTGAGGTAACAGTCAACTTCATTGAACATCAATTTCTGAATTTTCTTTGATCTGGTCTGGTGGGAGGCTTCGGCCGTGGCGAGTTACCACCCTACCGGCAAAGACGCACCGCCAAACGATTTAGCATTCCGGTACGATACCGTGTAGAAACCGACTAGGGGTATGCCGTTTGGGTTTAATACAACTACCATACCCCTAACAGGTTAGCCCGCTACCATCTGAGACTGTATCCACGTACCATCAGGTGAAATCGCAGTCAAGGGCTAACTTGTAGTAGAATAAAAAAAAATTGTCGATAGAAGTGAAAACGAATATTTTTAAAAATTAAAAAAAAAAAAATTAAAATATAAAACTAAGGAATTAAAGTTTAATTACGAATGTAGTAAGTATATTTATATTTAAGACATTTTGTCTTCGTAACATACCGAGCTCGGTGTTCGCGAGCATGTCGGTGACGGTGACGCGAATCCACAAGTTTACCCCCTACCAAAAAGTGCTCAACGCGGCTAAAGAAGCTTTCACTTCAAAAGTTTTCACTTCAAAAAAAAATGTTTGTTTGCAGGTGTGCGACAACGAATGGCACCACTACGCAGTGAACGTGCGTTTCCCGAACGTGGAGCTGTACGTGGACGGCGAGCCGTACCGCGCGCCCGACGGAAAGGGGCCTGAAGTCATCGACGACTGGCCGCTGCACCCTGCACATGGGGTCAATACCACCCTCGTTATTGGGGCGTGCTGGCAAGGTAAATATATCATCATATATATACTTAAGAAGAAGTTAAAAGGTCACCTGAGTACTCTTATACTGACTAATTATTAATTAATTGATTAATTACTTACTGTTTTTTTATTTTATTTTTCTCTTCTCTTTTATTTATATTGTTTATTTGTATTTTCTTTTGTTTTTGTTAAGATGGGTTTCTTTTTAAAATTGTTTGTTTGTTAGTGTTAGGTTATTAGGTATACTAGTGCTAATTATTTTAGATGCAACTTAAATATTATGTTTAGAGCGCCAACTCGCCAACGAACTGGCCCACCCGTTTTGCGAGATTTATATTTTTGTAAAAAATGGTTGTATCAATTTGAAATAAATAAATTTTTAAAAAAATCATCATCGCGTGCCTTCTTCAAAACGAAGTTTGGCGGTCATCATCCGAATAACTTCTCTATTTTGAGACACATCTTTGTGCTTTGGATAGCTGAGCCCTGTCCACCCCCTTATATCGTCCAATCCATAATAAGATGTCTTGTCTTAGACTGCATCATCACTTACCATCAGGTGAGATCGCTGTCAAGAGCTAACTTGTACTTCGTGGATAGTGGATAATATCGTCCAACCACTTGCGCCTTTGGCGACCTGGAGCTCTCTTGCCTGCAATCCTTTTTCCAAAACTAGTCTTGGAAGTGAGAATTGGGCTCCTCTTTGTCCGAAATGTCCTCGATGTCCGAAGAAAGACAGTTTTCTCTGCATGATGGTGGACATGAGTTCTCTGTTTTTGTGGACTAGTTCCAGCACCTTAGTGTTAGGTGTAAACCTTTTTTTTTTATATTAGAGATATTATGTTTTTTTTAATTGTGTGATAGGCTTGCGTTTGACGACAATCATGCTTAGTGCAAAGCAATGATGAGGTCTAGGTTGGAACGCGCTTGCCTAGAAGATGCCTATTCACTCTTGCCATTGATATCTAAGATAAACGTGGCAGGTAACACGTGCACTTGGAGTGCGTTCCACACCCTAGCGGTTCGTATCAGAAACGTCGAGCAAAAACGTCTCGTGCGAGCAGATTGGACGTCAACCACATAAGGATGCCAACGCTGACGGTTTCTCGCTGTTCTGTGGTAGAACGGAGAAGGAGGCACATGAGTATGATGTGACAATAGGACTTTTTCCTTGGTTTCAGGCACAGAGAACGATATGAAACACCATATGCACGGCTGGATGGCCGGACTGGGCATTTTGTTAGGGGCCGTGCACTCTCCCTCTGAGCTGAGGTGCTCTGCGCGCTGCCGGGAGGGACTCAGCCTGGCGCCCGATCTATGTGAGTATATAGCACAGGCACAGAGCACAGAGCACAGAGCACATAAAACACCACATACTACAGGCTGTCACCCTTGACACCCTTTTATAGCAAAAAAATCACCATATGATATACCGCCGCCATGATGAATTGCATAAAACATGGAAATAGCGCGTCATCAGCGGTCAATAATGTTACTATTTTACGATATGATTACACAATGTAGGTATATTATGATTGTACACGGGGTCTGTAGCCTCTAAGGCAGGCCCTAGCCCACCACCGGCTTAAAGAAACCCACCAGGGTACAATATTACCCCGGGTAAGGAGGCTAGGCCTTGAAGCCTGTACCACCACTTGATCCGGACCGGAGAAGATCCACACTCTCTACACTGTTTGAACATAATATCATGAAATAAATTTATTTAGATGTATGAATCGTCAAACGATTTTCATTCATTGGTATTTTATGGTCAACAATTAGTGTCATTTTTCATGAAATGCCACTCACCATTACATGAAACGCTCGACAACTTTTTGAAAGTATTAACTTGAGATTTAGGCATGACAGACTACCTATACAGAAGCACTTTTCTGACCCGGTGTGCAAAATTGGAACAAATTTTTATGCCTGTTAAGTTTTTTGGAGTTTACCTCCATTAGATTCGATTTTCATATTTAAAGCCCGGGGTATGAAAATTTATGGGGAGTAAAATCAAACTTTCTCCGTTACGTTACGTTATGTTTGTTTCCATGGTAACTCTTGTTTATGTTTCCATGGTAACACTTGTTTATGTTTCTATGGTAACACTTTTCGTTCGTAATGAGTAAACTCAGGTCATGCGTCGGATTTTTTTTTTAATTTTTTTTTCATGTCTACTAGCGACGCTGTCACCGGGTCATATAAGTTTATGGGACTTTGAACAAATCTTGTATGGTCATCAGATCTGAAGTCGGTGTCAGTGGAAGGCGACGGCGCGGCGGAAGTGGAGACGCTAGTGAGGCGCGTGGCGTACGGGGACGCGCGCTCCTTCCCCACGCCTGGACGAAGGAACGTGCATCTGGCTACCACTATCACGTGAGTATTACAGCTGTAAGACGTGCCTCTCACCGAAATAGTTCCAAGACTCGCTACGTTGGCGTCAGACACGAAACTAGCGACGGCTGAGCGACGGCGACAGCGGGGCGATGGTGTCCGAGAGCTGGCGACGAATTTCGGGAAGGTCCGTTAGGCAAGCTGAAAATGTGGATAAATATAATTTCGTTCATTATCGAATCCAGTTCTGCCAGTCTGGTAGAGCGTTTGCGGTTATTTCGCTACTGCGCAGCATATAACATTTGCAAAAAAACTTGATTTTTTTATTTTATACTTACTTATAGAATTCGAAAAAATAAATCCCAGACGTTTTTGTTGGTTATAAAGTAACCAGACCTCTTCCAAATTGTTCCCGAAATTCGTCGCCAGCTCTCCGACTAATCGCATCGTCCCGCTACCGCCGTCGCCCCGCTACCGCCCATTTCGTGCCCGTACAGTGGCAATGGTCCGACTCAAACTTTATGTATTCGCATTAACGTCAATGAACATCGTGCGTTTCGATGCGCAGAATACAATATTGGATATCAGTTTCAATTAGCCCAGGGACGAGACCAGCATGAGCGACGCGCAGGGGAGGCTCTGGCGGAAATTCTTAGTAGTTCCCGGAGCTTTTCATCATGCGCTGAGGATGGTCACCGAGGGGGTTTTAGTGGGTAAAATCCCACATAACCTGGTCTCACCCCTAGGAGGTCGGGTATCTTAAGAAGATCCTCCCCGTCAACAAAAAAAACAAGGTATCAGCGGGACGGTTCAGTTGAATGTACCTGCGCGAACCTATCGCGGCTAACTTCCGAGACGTTGCTGAGACGTCATAAAGCTTGAATCGGACTGTAAATAGTTCAAAAACCCGATAGGCATTGGGGTCCCAAAGTATTATAATTTTTTTTTACTTTTGAGAGTTATGTGGGTTTCGAGAAATTAAATATCGCTTGCTATAACGGTGAAGGAAATAATCGTGAGGAAACCTCCTACATCAAAATTTGTACGTCAGCGTTGCCTGATTGGATATGCTGCGCCTCTTCATACTGTAATCATCATTGTTACCTATCTGTTCCACTGATTTTGACGGATACAAAAATTTGTTTATTTCAGACCCTTGTAGTCCATATAATGATGTTGTTGTTAATATAGGTTGCATCCCGAGGAAGGACTTTGCCTGCCTTTTGTCCCAGAATATGTTTGTCTGTCTGCTGCGCTTTCACGGCCCAAACGTTCAATCGATTTTGATGAAATTTGGACAGGTATAGGTTGTATCCCGGGGAAGGACATAGGCTACTTCATCCCGGAAAAGTAAGGAGATCCCGCGGGAATTGAAAAAACTTAATCCACGCGTACGAAGTCGCGGGCGTCAAGCTAGTTTTTTTTTAAATTTTTTGGAACGTTAGTTTAGGGACGATGCGGGTGGGAAGTTTAGCCGGCAAAAAACGTCCGTACCGAGAACAAGATTTTTATGTATAATGTATTCGAAATTAAACCTTAATATTAAAGAATTAAAGTTTAATTTCGAATGTAGTATATATATTTAAGATCTTTTGTCTTCGTAAAAATGTCTCCGAAAATGCGTTGAGTGGTTTTTTATTCATATATAATATATGTCATGTGTCGTAGCTGCGACAACGGGCGCGTGATCAAGGCGCGGCCAGCGGAGTCCTACGTGATGGTACTGGCGCCGCAGACGCCCACCATCCTGCTGAACGGGAGCGCGGACGCGGCGCGCGACTATGCGCACTTCCGAGCCGGCCTGCCCGTCTTCCCGGACCTCAGGGTGCAGGTGTTGGCGAGATCCGGAGACAATGTTAAAGGTTAGTGCCTCAAGTTTTATAGATCCATTTTAGACTTGCCTTTACACAAGTTTAAAAATTTCTGAAGGAACTAGAAATTATAATTTGCCATAATCTTTAATTTAATTAATTTAATTTGCGATCATATTTTTTTTGTCATTTTATTTTTATCTATTTACATCTAAATAGAACGGCAATGCCACTTACACTAACTAGATGATTATTAACAAGGTAATACAAACAAAAAAAAAAGTGAAAAAGAAGAACAAAACTATCAACAATATTGTTATTTTAAACAAGGTTATTCGATGCTCTCAGAGTACCTTAACCGTCATGTGTAAATTTGAAGCCTTCTATCAACAAATCCCCCTTCCTCCACAGAGGCGGAGACCCAGAAGCTGGATTCTTGCGTGGTGTCGGTGTATCCGGCACTCAACCCCGACCACGAGGCGCTCGCGTTGCGCGGCGCCGCGTCGCTGCCTGAATCTGACATCCGCGCTGCACTGACGCGAGATGGCGTCAGCCTCACCGGCACTGACACCGTGCACAACTATCAGAAGGTAAGCTAAAGAAAAGTACCTACATTCTCGTCCAACAGAGCAAGGAAAAAAGAAGAAAAGCAAGCCAGGTCAACCGTAAAATGTTTCCGATCATCATATCAAAGGAAAAAAGCCGGACACGCTTCATAAAAAAAAATCACAGATTTCACAGTCCCCGCAAGAATCGGAGCATTGAAAATGAATACAAAAATTTCTGAAATAAAAATCTCTTCTTCAAAATTTTTCAAAAATTGGTTAACCGATTTTCAAGATCCAACTTCTCGCCTGCATCCGCATCTTTTAACAATAATCATAGAAGCTACGTACATCACTTTTTATATCCTACGGCAATACCCGTTTTTCTATAATTCTAAATCTAAAGGGGACCTACAGGTCACAATTACTAACCGATTTTCAAAAATTTTTCGCCATTTTGTAGTAAACTAATCCCCTGGGACTCCTTTTTTTCATTTTTTCTCAAGTCGTTTTTTTTTTTCGAAATACTTGCAATTTAGTAAACAAACACCCCCAAAAAACCCCGACTTTTTTACATTTTTCAAAATTCCAAAAAAAAGTTACCAGCGGATTTTCAAAATTCCAACGCTAATACGTGTCTCGATAAATTCCTCAACTTTTGGTACTATTCCCATCTCGATCCTCCCAAAATCCTCGGAGCTATGGCTAAAAATACGTCTCAGGCGATTGGCATCTGATAACCATTTTCAATGGTAAAACTATATTAGAAGGTAATTTTGGATAGAAACAGACGTTTGCGGAAATCCATGATAATTAATGAAGGAACTAGAAGTTTAATTCGTGACTCAACAGTGCATGATTTACAATCGTAAATCAGTCAGTCTAAATGTCCTGAAGATGCTCCGGTATCGGAGTGAAACGTACGTTGAGAGTAGTTTGGAAGATTTATGTGGTGTGGTGAATATCGCGGGCTATAAGTGTGGAACCTGTACCACATAGATTTACCTATAGTCGCGTATTATAGCGAATTAAACTTCTAGTTCCTTCATTAGAAGGTAATATTTGTCTAAAATTGTTTGCCGAAGTTTGATGTTGGTGACTGATGTATGTTCTGCCGTCAGGTTCTGCGCGAGATCGAATACAGCAATAAGAAGCCCGCGTATTACCTCAACCGAGTGTTCAAGCTGACCTGCTCGGAGCTCAATGGACGCTTCACCAGCAACGAATACGTGCAGACTGTGAGTATATTACACACCAATTCACTTCAGAAGAGTCCACACTACAGCTTAAATAGCCTCCATGTTTGCGGGCAAGCCTTTTTAAGAAGAAATAAATGGAAAATAATGATTGTTAAGTTGGTTTTAATTTAGATTTTATTATTTTAATCTTACCTAGATAATTAAATACAGTAAATATTTGAATTTTGGTAATAAATAAATAAAGTGGTTTTAAGTATATTATGATGGTACAAACGTTTCGTTACCCCCCCAGCTGACGGTGGTTCACCCGCGCGCTGCGGGCGATGCGCACGCGCAGCGACCCAGCGGACTCGCTGACAAGCTGGACGTCGCGAGAGACAAGGTATGCTTTGTGTGTAATACCTATAATTGGGTATTTGACATCAGCAACTTTTTTTTCAAACGTCAAAACGCGTGCTTAGTATGGGATTTTGCATGAAATTTTTAATTGTTTAAAATGGTTATTCAACACAAAACTAGCAGGGCACGTGGATATTACGAGATTTTGGGAGATCCTTTTAATTTATTTCACTAGTAGTCAAGTACCCATTTATTAATAACTAGCTGATGCCCGCGACTTCGTCCGCGTGGTTGAAGTTTATTTGATTCCCGCGGGAACTCCTTAATTCCACCATAACTTCTATTAGTCCATTCATTCTAGATTTCAATGTATGGGGAAAACGGCAAAATTAATAATTGTTTGAAACTACTGTTGTTTTATACCTATGAGTGAGTACATTAAAAAACACAACTCTCCCCCCCCCCCTCCGGTGGTGGCTTCCCCCCTCCCCGCCTTGAAAAGTGTGCCATTTTGCAGATTACCTAGATTTTCAAGAAAACTATGCAAGCTAGGACAAAACTGTCAAAGAGAGGATTGTTCCTTAATAAATTACCTACAAATAAGTTCATAACATTTATTATGATAGGAGTTATAGTTTACAAGCTATGGTGCGTTAAAGTTAACTAAAATTCGCAGCTCAGTAAAATAAGCCTTAAATTAGTTCAAAAACACGCTTGGAATCTTTAAAACAAACCAATTGAGCCCATACTCGAGGGGCTTACTGATAATCATTGAAGAGTTCCCCTATCCACCTCCTGGTTCCATCATCAGATCAGCTCGATGCTGGAGCTGGTGACTTTTTCCAAAAAAGTTGTTTTTTTTCCAGTCCCAGTTTTCTAGACTCAACACATTTCCTCGCCATTGTTGCACTTGTAGTCCAGTCATTTTAGCATAAAAAAACCGGCCAAGTGCGAGTCGGACTCGCGCACCGAGGGTTCCGTACAAACCTGAAGTAAGTTTTAAATTATTTAAAAAAAACTACTTACTAGATCTCGTTCAAACAAATTTTCGGTGGAAGTTTGCATGGTAATGTACATCATATATTTTTTTTAGTTTCATCATTCTCTTATTTTAGAAGTTACAGGGGAGGGGACACACATTTTACCACTTTGGAAGTGTCTCTCGCGCAAACTATTCAGTTTAGAAAAAAATGATATTAGTAACCTCAATATCATTTTTGAAGACCTATCCATAGATATGCCACTCGTATGGGTTTGATGAAAAAAAATTTTTTGAGTTAAGTGTGGGGAACCTCCAAAATTTTTTGTTTTTTTTGTCTATTTTTGTGTGAAAATCTTAATGCGGTTCACAGAATAGATCTATTTACCAAGTTCCAACAGTATAGTTCTTATAGTTTCGGAAAAAAGTGGCTGTGACATACGGACGGACAGACATGTCGACATGACGAATCCATAAGGGTTCCATTTTTTGCCATTTGGCTACGGAACCCTAAAAAGGGGGCATTAGATAATATGTGTTTATTATATATCTTAAAGTTTTTTAATTTATTCAAAGTTAAAATCAAAGCACAATCGGCGAGATGTGTGAGTGAGGGGGAGGGGGGAGGGGGGGGGGGGGATTAGGGAGGAAGGAGGGCATCATTTGGGCCTAAAATAAAAAAAAACGTTATTTATTTAGGGGTTAATTTCTATTCTTTCCATACTATTATGCTAAGTCAACATGACTACCACCGGTTCTTACAAAATAGCAAGGTATATTTCAAAAACTATTTGTCCTATCAAAATAAACTAAACACTATTTTATAGGTACATTAATTATCTTTGTCCTAAGTCCTGACAGCTTTTTTCCTAGCTCTAATACTTCTTCTTGAAATTACAAAAAACATTCACGGATTTTACAAGGGTTTCTTTTTTTATGCAAGTTAGACAGCCATATTTCCGAAACTATTAGTTCTGTCAAAATAAACTAAAAACTATTTTGGAGGTAATTTAATGAAGTTCATTTTTGCTTGTGATATTTTTTTTCCTAGTTCTAATAGTTTCTGTGAAAATTAAAAAATATATACATGGTTTTTGAAAAAAAAAAAAAATTCATGGAATATAGGTAGTCATATTTTTCGAACTATTGGTCCTATCTAAATTAACCATAACATTTTTTGTAGGTAATTTAATGAAATTAATTTCTCTTCGAAGGATTTTTCCTAGCTCTAATAGTTTTTGTGCAAATTGCAAATAACACAGGATTCTAACAATTTTTTTATTTTTCTTCGTATACAATACGTGGATATATATGCGAAATTATTAGTCCTATCTTTATGAACTAAATATTTTTTTATAGGTCATTAAATGGTGTTTATTTTTACTCTTGACAGTTTTTGCCTAACTCTTATAGTTTTCTAGAGATTACAGAATACATAATATAAAATGTTGAAAATTGGCTTATTTTACTGAGCTGCGATTTTTAGTCAACTTTAACGCACCATAGCTTGTAAACTATAACTCCTATCATAATAAATGTTATGAACTTATTTGTAGGTAATTTATTAAGGAACAATGTTCTCTTTGACGGTTTTGTCCTAGCTTGTATAGTTTTCTTGAAAATCTAGGAAATCTGCAAAATGGCACACTTTTCAAGGCGGGGAGGGGGGAAGCCACCACCGGAGGGGGGGGGAGAGTTGTGTTTTTTAATGTACTCACTCATAGGTATAAAACCACAGTGGTTTCAAAAAATTATAAATTTTGCCGCGAAAAAATCTAAAATGAATGGACTATATACGCCTGAACGGATATTGAAGAATGAGGTATCGTTAGAATCCTTAGCTTATTCCGGGTGACATAGGCTAGAAAAAAAAAATTGATAGGGTGACCATGGTCCCGCATCAAAGACTAAAGTTGTTTTTTATTTCCAAAATGAGATTAACTATATTGTCATCATCAAGAAAATGATGAGTATATTCCAAAAATATATAAGCCTATATTTCAATATCCAGTGATTCACAAAAAAATATTATTTAACTATGGCAGTCGTATTTTTTAATTCTTTGAGTTATAATTCACTTGTTTAATAATGCTATTTTCCACCAGTCTCAGGGCAGCAACAACGTGGAGGTTCCCCTGGCGCTGAACGTGCCGCGCGCGTTCGCGGCGCACGCGCTTCACTCGCCGCACGCCGCCGACGTGCCCTCCGCGAGGATCCTGGACCTGCACTCTAACAAGGAGAGGACTTCCAGTAAGTTCCCTTTATTATTTACTTTGTAGACTAACGCTTGGCTGCAATCTGACCTGTAGGGAAGAAGTGATGCAGCCTGAGGTGGAGCGCGTTTGAATAGAAGATGCCTTTTCGCTCTTGATATGAATATACCTATTCAGCGTCAGCTATGTAGCAAATGAACGAACTGATGACTTCTTAGCCGTAATGTACCAACCGCATCCTGGATATGTTTGCGAGTAAGGTGGACTCACCAATACTTGGACACATTGTCCAAGTATGACAGGAGATGCGTCGGTGCTGTAAACTGAGCAATTTCGCCTGCGTAAGTGATAATGGACCTACTTATGCAAAAAGGAACCAATCCACACACATGCCAAAAATGAAATAAGTATACAGAAAGCATTTAAAATCCACCTTCTATCGACCCTGGAAAGATCAAAATGATCTGACAATTTTGGTCACATAATGTCAACATTTTAAAAGCTTTCTGTTTACTTATCTTATTTTTGGCATGTGTGTGGATTGGTTCCTTTTTGCATAAGTAGGTCCGATTGATCGCCAATTATACTTCGAACCCGGCGATCTATCAAGCCCTAGTTATCTATTGAGCCCTCCAAATAAAGTGTTTATATTATAATGGCGTTTGTTCTAATGGCTCTGATAGTTCCTTAGTTAAGATGATTTGTGAGTTGGTGATAATGAAAAAAAACCCGTCTGCGTTTGTTGTGGGCTCTTCTCAGACCAGGGCGCGTTTGAAACCCTCGCAGCTTTAGTTTTAAGATTCCGTAACTAATTATCACCATCATGTTTTATTGATTTGATTTATTATTACTAAGCCCATTTTGACCGTCCTCTGTTGCTGTTGTGTCAGATAACGTGGCGGTGCTGATCGGCGCGGTGTGCGCGGGCGCGGTGGTGTCGCTGCTGGCGCTGGGCGCCGCACGCGCCCGCGCCCGCACGCGCGCGTCCGCCCGCCCCGCCCGCGCCGCACGCGTTCCGCCGCACGACAGCGAGATGGCCTGGGACGACTCTGCGCTGACCATCACTGTCAACCCCATGGACGAGGTGAGACTCATCCATAGGATCCAACTGTCCATCGTCTCTTTTTGCAAGATTTTTCAATCAACGACTTCAATTTACATAGACGGGCCCTGTCAAAAAGAATTATAAAGAATGAAAACTTATTTTACTGACGCCATCTAATCTGAAAAGCGGGACAGCGCTATGGCGGGGACAAGGACAGGCTTATACAAGTGTGGAGCGCGCTCTACAGGTTAGAAGCCCAATTTTTTTCTATGAAAGGGCCCATCTAGTACCTACATACTCGTATATATCGATGTTTTCAATACATGTCTGGATCTCCTTTTGTACTGGAAAGCATAGCGTTTGCAGACCCCCCTTTCAATCGAAGGGGCCTCCGACTATGTGATGGCGCACAGATTTCGCCCCTAAGTATGGGATTTATATGAAATTCTAAAATGTGACGTCATCAAAGTTCGACGTACTTACAAATCAAATCGGTTGTTTAAAATGGATAGTCAACATAAAACTATCAGCGGACGTGGATATTACGACTTTTGGGAGATCCTCTATTTAATAATGAGTAAAAAAATAATTTATTTCAATAGCAGTCAAATACCCAAACATATCTTGCTAATATTATATATGCGAAAGTGTGTTTGTGAACTAAAAAAAACTTAAATCACGCGGACGAAGTCGCGGGCATCAGCTAGTTATAATATAATCCCTAAAACTAGACAGAGTCGTGATTCCTCACATGTAAGTCGACGTTTTACCTTTCCCCGCAGACGGCGCCCGCGTGTGCCGTCGCGGTGGCGGTGCGGGGCGCGGTGGCGGTAGCCGACAGCTCGGACGGAGAGTCTTGCTCCGACTCCGACTCTGAGCACAACGAGTCCTCCGACGAAGATGAAGAAGGTACGCACACACACGCACACACACACACACACACACACACACACACACACACACACACGCACACGCGCGCGCGATGTATTCATGATCTCCAGTAGGTACCCTTGCCAGCAATGCGGTACAACGTGGGTACAACCATGTGTATGATGTGAACTTTAGGTGTTTTGGAAGACCCTCTATTTAATAATAATCAGTTAGAAAAAATTTCATCCCTATTTGTCCTACGTGAAATAAACATTTATGTAGGGCAACTTGGGCCTGCGCCTTATTTTGTTCATATTTTTTATATAAATAATACATTTTTAAAATTGCATTAAAATAGAAATTCAAATGTTTTTTTATTCGAGTGAATCTACCACTGGTTCGGAATGTCATTCCAACCGAGAAGAACCAGTAAGAAACTCGATGGTTGCTCGTTTTAAAAAAATATTTTTACAATTTCATCAATATGTAGATACATAAGTAACCGCTGTCCTTAGCATTGCTGGAGCGAGTCAAATCCATCCTCTTTAATCTTTTTCTCACCTCCGGGCGGAAAACGTCAATTTTCCTCCCGCTGCGCTAAACGAAAATGCCGCTTTCCGCCTCCGTCGAGGAGAAAAATAGTATACACACCACGGGCAGTAAATAAGAAAGCCTCAGATCACATGTTTATTGACCTCGGCTTCGCCTCAGACAACAATTACATGTGATCTGAGACATTTCTTATTTTACTGCCCTAGATGTGTAATGTACTATTACGTAATCTTCAACAGTATAATAAGCCCTTGAGCCCTAAGCTTTCTGGGTATCGCGCCTCTGATATTTAGGCTAGGTTCAATCAATCATCATTGAATAAATCATCATATTATAATATTGTGAATGTTTCTTGAA
This sequence comes from Erebia ligea, assembly GCA_917051295.2. Lineage (NCBI taxonomy): Eukaryota > Metazoa > Arthropoda > Insecta > Lepidoptera > Nymphalidae > Erebia > Erebia ligea. The sequence goes on from OU785244.1 coordinate 11,558,364, forward strand.
ATTTCACCATCTTTATGTAACATCTTTTTATGTTACTTACAATCATGCAATAAATGAATCAACAATAAACAATTGCCAAAATTTCTGATATGTATCTTTTTCAGACTAGTGGTGACTTTTAAAAAAAACACAAAACTTCGAGATTTTCTCGAGAATTTCACAAGGCGGATAATAACAATAGTTCCTCTTTCCACAGTGATGGCCGGCAAGCAGCACAAGTACAGGAATATCAGCCAGCTGGAGTGGGACAACAGCACAATGTAATGCGCACCCCCTCCCACCCCCATCTCCCCCTAGCTCTCCCCCTCACTCCCCCCACTCTCACCCCCTCGGCAAGCGCGCACCGTCTCATGGCAACTCAACCTCTCGACCGCATTTGATATGACCACTATAATTGTTAGACAGTTTTTCGGATTTTAAACTATTTTTATGTAACAGTATTTTGTAAATTACAAATTAACAGAACTAATTTTATTAGATGGGTTATTTTTTGGTGGCCTTTTCAGGCGATTTTTCGAGTATTTCTGCTTACTAACTATGATATTATTGTAGGATTGTAAAGTCACTGTTTATTAAATGATCGATTGTTTTTTGGTTTTCCAGGCGATCTGTGGATGTATAAGTATTTATGAAAAATTTCCTCCGTATGTGTTTATTTAGGTTTAACATGCGAATTTTGGAGTGTTTTTTGTGTGTCAAGATTCTTCTAATAGGATGTTTTATGACCATGGATATTCTTTAATTATTTAACTGTACGTTAAAATTATAATTTGATTTGCAAAAAAACAATGATGAATTGGTCAGTGGAATTGCTGGCCGAATTCGAACCGCATTTAGTATTTTAGTAAAAAACACAATTAACATGAATTGCATATCATATAAGTGGAAGAACGAGTGTTACTTAAGGAGTTATTTATTTTAATAATAGTGGTCATATTACAAAGATTAGAATGTGGTTTTTAGCACAGCTTTGTATAGGAATTGATTTCCGATTAGAACAAATTTGTAACAACATGAAATCAATTTGTATAGCTATAAGTTTAAATGTTTTATAATTGTAATCGTAATAAGTGGCACAAAATAAAGACTTCAAGTCGCATATTTATAATAATTTTAAAAATGCCGCATAAATTTTGACTAACTATGTACTATAAGTTACAAATTATAGGTCATTCGTGTTAGGAAAATAGTGACAGTATGTTTACGCATTTCTGTTTTCAAACCGTCCACCATATTGGATATGTTATGACGTCATTTACATTATAACACTTAAGATGAAAAGTCGCTGCTAACGACACACTTTGTCAAAATATAATGAGTATAGTTTGAGAGAAACTTAGAAGACTGTAAAATTATGACATTTATTTTCTTGTTGGCCTAAGAGCAGAGGAGAAAACGTAAAAAGCTCCTAAAACCTCAAAAATTCAGTGGTTCATGGGGATTGAAATCTGATAGATCGTAGGTTGAAATTCTACTTGTTGGTCTAAACCTGCTAATTGCACATGTCTAACGCTTAGCTTCAGAAGAAAAGAGGTTATAATGAAAAAAAAGAGTTTGAAGATTTTGGTATGGAAGTTGGTCTTATTAAAGAGGTGGGTCACTATTTTCCTAAATCGAATGAAGCTATAATATAAACTCGAAATAAAACGCAACACTTTTAACGTCATTTTACTGTAGAGATGTCATCTCGTAGCGCACGCAGGGGGCCCTAAGTAATAAGTCTCAAAAAATGAATCATATCAAATTTATACGTAAAACATGATTCCCCTCGCTTGCTTTCGTAGAAACGACTGGTGTTCAGTGCATAGCGGACGTAACCTTTTCTATACTTCTACATATTGCTGATTTAAAACTGATTTTAACGACTTAGCCATGTTTTATAAAATTAAGATCAACATCTGAATTTTTCATAACAAATGAGAAAGACAGAAGTAAACTATAGACGGAGCGATATCCTAAAGGAGAAGCCAATTCTGTGTGACAGGCAATTCCATCTGACTCGTAACTGCAATTTGAGGTGTTGTGTATGAACAGCTATCAGAATGGTCGAATCATAAAAATGAATAGGATAACGTTTAAATATAGAATAAGATCAATACGCGCTGATTCTCCAACACTCACCAAGAGCTACTCACGAAATACATTTTGTAACAACGAATTTGATGCAAGAACTGTTATTGGTCTTTGCAAATTGCAGTCTTTAGCCCCTTGAAATTACTTAATGAGGGTCTGTTTGAATAATTATATCACTAACTTAGACAGTGAGATGATTGTCAGCTTCTCCGTACTTGCTTCATTTATTACCCGTCTATTATTTCCTCATGTCAATGATAAAAATATAAAATTATTGAGCTATCGTTCAAATCAGTTCTAAATCAGTTTAGCTATCGTGAAAAAAAACAAAAAAATGTACCTATGTATGAAACAGTAGTCGTTATATTTGGTATGGAGTCGATCTATTCTAATCTAAGTGGGTTTAGTGATAAGTAAAATACTATGTATTGTATATTACTTAACTTGTAAGACGCTTCGCCGTGCAGCAACTATTTTACTTGTTTCTATTCGTTTTTTTTTTGTATACCCAGTGGCGCCATCTCTTATTCAATAGTTTATGTAACGACGCCATATTTGTTTTAGCATTTAAATAGTACAAGAGTAAAAGTTAGGGCGTGCTTACATCAGGGTTATTACCGTTGAGAAAACGTTACAATTTTGTCGAGTCATATTTTCTATTTTTGTGGTATTTAATATTAAGATCTGAATAAGTTTTTCTACCAAAAAACTAGTAAAAAAGCTGCTATATTTGCAGTGCATGACAAATAAGTAATTATTAGGTGTATTGTTTTTTTGAATCGATATTGAATCTTTTTGACTAAATAAGTAATTACATTCTTAAAATTCATTTCATAAAGAAGATTTTTCAAAGCATGACTATATTAAAGTCGACCGCGTCTCGACAGTATTAGGCCTTATGTAAATACGCCTGTATTAGTGCAAGAGCCAACATACTATAAGTTCAAAGCATTTTTACGTAACGGTACAAAACTTCACGCGTAGAGATTAAAGTTTAATTAATTTTTATTATTAAAAAAATGTCCACTTTCACCCCTTATGAGCTTCTCAAACAAAGAATCGGCTTAAATGTATATTAGGCACAGAGTTATTTGAAAAAAATTACATAGATGTACTATAACTATACACTTACTTATACAAAATATCGTTTTAGGATCAGCTACTATATAATTGATACTAAGTACATAATATATATAATTATATATATATTTTGAATGCGTTAAGGGATTTTTACTAACATTTAGGTACTAAGCTCCGTGGTAGGTTGCGCATACAAGCGCTGTTTAGGGTTTTCGCAAACCGCAGACTTTTTATCGTACAACAGTTTTGTCGCAACCACTTTCGGTCGCGCTCCGCCTGTTTAGCATCCTTCCGCATCCTTAAAAATTGGACATGAAACTAGGACTATTGATTTTGACCACACAAATCTTAATGACAAGACAGCAAGCTACGATTCGAATAACAAACATTAAGTGTACCTACTATTTTGTCAGCGATTTGTGCGATGACTAAGACATGAAGTCCTCGTGTGGTAAATTCAGGTATGTCGGTGTAGCGGTTACCACAGTGTAAACTAGATGGCGCTAATTGTATCGACACCACCATAGAGGTATAATATTAATACCTCTATGGACACCACAGAATAAAGATACTCGACTGAAAACTCATAAGTTACATACTACAAGCCTAAATCACGATATCGAAGTTTTCTGAGAATAGCGCTATATATAGACCGTTCCAACTTACAACGGTTGGACCAGAAAGGTCCCCGGGCACAACACCAGCCCGGAGGAAGATCTTCCTATTGGTGCGGACGAGTACATATCACTCACTCGTCCCACATCGGTAATGATTAAGAACATGCATTACGAGCTATTAAGTGCCGCATAGCAGGTATTCGTACGCGCGACGCACATCAGCGTACGACGAATTTAGTCCTATGAATGTGACAAATAGTTACAACTTTTCTGTCGGTCATTAAAAAACCTATTGGATTTGCGCACTGGCGTGGCGTGGCCAGTTTTTACTACCTAAACCATGACCAACCAATTACATTAGAAGAATACATTATCTAAGCTTGGTAACTGTCGGCCGATGAAAATACTTTGGTTTGCAAAGGCTCATAGTTTTAAGAGTAGTTAAGTTTCATTCCTTCATTTCCGGCGCGGCGGTGTTGCCGTCCCTCTCGCGCGCCGCCTGCCCGCATCGCTCTGTCCCTCTCGGGGGTTTTGCATATCAGGATATTTTGCCATACTAGTTATAGTGTCCGACACTCGGAAAGTAAAGCATGGAAAGTGTCTTAGTATTTTATTCATCCCTATTAATTTTTGCTTTAAAAGTTACTCTTCGATATTAAAAAATTTTACTTTTAGCAATATTATTTTGACGTTTTGATTAATTTAATTCCTATTTTTCTTTAGAACGTATTGAAACCCCGTAAACTTCTTAGGGAAAATAATTTTAATCAGCAATATCTGTGAAACTACGTATGAAAAATGAGAAATTCCACCTTTTCCAGTCTACCATGTACCTACTATTTTTACAATGTTTTGTATGTATTATTTTGACTATTTTCGAAATTTACGCTACACATGGCGAATCAAACTCTGAAGTGTGGTCTTGAAAACCACCAATAAAACGAAGAATAAGATACATTCTATGATTTAGTATGTCTGTGTGTCGGGCTGTACACTAAGCAATTGTTACATAATCATTGGTGTTCCGTGGTAGTGACGTCGATTTGTTGTCCCTTTCTCTCCTGTGTAAAAGTGCGTTGGTTTGTTGGAATGTCTATTGTGTGCTCGTTCTGACGAATTGTTTTTTTTAAATGTGAATGGGAGTGTTTTTGAAAACGCAATTATTAAAAAAACATCTTGAATGTGTGTATGAGGAAAATAAAATTTTTGGTATGTACCTACCTATAAACATAAAAAATATAAGACTAAGAAAAGTAATGTATTTTATGTGAACATTATCAATTAACAACCCGTTCAGACTTCAGACACAATGTTTTGTGTCAGATTTGACAGTTTTTTTAATGAAGACATGTCAAATTTGACTCCAACGAATGCAAGTCGTAGATATTACCATTTGAATATCATAAAATGCACTTATAAAAATGCAGGTTGCTCAAAAAATCCTTCACCTATTGCGTTTTCAAAATATGCACAAACCTTTAGGATAAGATGGGTTGGATTTTGGTAATAAGTAACATCAAAATGGGCACACAAAGGTTGTTAGGAAGGCATGCGTTTAGGAATTTGTTTTGACTATTTATTGTCTTTCGTAGTGCCATTGAAATGTGTTCTTGAATGAAACTTTGTATTGTAGCATTCCTAAACGCAAGGCTATTTGTTTGTTTGTTTATTATTACGTTTCCAGTTGTTTCGTTGAGTTTGTTTTTACTCGACAACCGTCCAATGACCAATCCCAATATATTTTTTTAATTTTTAAGATCTGACTTTTGACACTAAGAAATTCTGCCACGGCTCAAAATAGCACAAAATGCAGGCATTTTGATTTTAACTCTTAACGAAAATGTACTTTCGAAGTAGCTACTTATCTATTTTATATTATTTACACGATTAATACATTTTTTCTTTGATTAATTTCGTATTAATGCGGTATTAATTACTGTACACTTAGGTATCTTCTTTGATGTATGAATTATTATATTTTAGCTAAAAATAAAGTTGGTTTAAAACAATTAGTGTTTCATTTGTCATTAGGTACCTACACTACCTGACTACACTCTTCGACTGATAGAGTGCATCCTGCATAAGTTTAAAAGGAGTGATTGCAGAGTTTCAAATCAAATCAAATCAAATCAAATCATCTTTATTCAAAATTGGTACCTACAAAGTACACCTTCTGAACGTCATGTTTATAAAGAATAAGAATTGATGGTGATAATTAACAACGGTATCTTAAGACTAAAGCTACGAGGGTTCCAAACGCGCCCTGATCTGAGAAGAGCCCACAACAAACTCAGCCGGGGGTTTTTTTTTTTTTATTATCACCATCTCACAAATATAGTAAATTACTAAATTATATTTTTAATATAACATAATTAGCCGCTGGAACAATTCATACCCATGGTTGCCTATCATTCAAATAATCCTTTACACTATAATATGACTTTTCAATTAGTTTCCGTTTTACAAAAACTTTGAACTTGTTGAGAGACATCTCCAATATGTCTTCTGGGAGTTTATTATAAAAACGTATACTGCTACCGACAAATGAATTACTAATTTTACAAAGTCTAGAAGAGGGCACAACAATTTTATTCTTATTTCTTGTATTAACATTATGACAGTCACTTTTTTTCTTGAATTTATGCATGTTTTTATGCACATATACTAAATTTTCAAATATGTATTGGTTGTGGACTGTCATAATTTTAACTTCTTTGAATTTAGTTCTTAGGGACTCTCTAGGTCCCATGTTGTAAATGGCACGAACAGCCCTTTTCTGCAGCACGAAAACAGAATGAATATCAGCAGCATTACCCCATAATAATATGCCATATGACATAATGCTGTGAAAGTAACCAAAATATACTAATCTCGCAGTTTCTAAGTCTGTCAACTGGCGAATCTTTTTAACCGCATATGCAGCAGAACTGAGTCTGTTCGACAAGTCATCTATATGAGGGCCCCATTGGAGTTTAGCATCCAACGTTATTCCGAGAAAAACAGCGGTATCCACTAAATCTAATTCCTCATGATCAAGTTGTACAGTGGTTTTTACCTGTTTGACATTAGGTAATGTAAATTTAATACACTTTGTCTTTTTTCCATTAAGGAGTAGGTTATTCGCTTCAAACCACTGTACCACTTTAGTGAGAGAATTGTTTACTTCGTCAGGAGTTGCTTCGTAACGATTAATTTTAAACAAAAGTGATGTATCATCAGCAAACAATACTATCCCATGATTATCCTTAGCGAGATTAGGAAGATCATTGATGTAAATGAGGAACAGAAAAGGCCCTAAAATTGAACCTTGCGGAACCCCCATTTTTACAATCGATCCGGAAGACCGCTTTCCATTGACGTCTACCTTTTGTATCCTGTTTTTTAAGTAGGATTTCATCATATCCAGTGCTACACCCCTAATTCCATAATGGTGCAATTTCCTGACTAATGTTTCGTGATCAACACAATCAAAAGCCTTGGATAAATCACAGAAAACGCCAAGTGCATCACGTGACTCCTCCCAGGCTTCGAATATGTTTTGAATTAACTCAACACCAGCGTCGATTGTTGAGCGACCGCGTGTAAATCCAAACTGTTTACTATGTAATAAGTCATTGTTACCAAAATGTTTAAGCAATTGAATTAGTATTAATTTTTCAAATATTTTACTGAAAGTGGGTAGTACAGATATAGGTCTAAAGTTAGTGGGGTCACTGGTACTACCTGATTTGAATAGAGGAATTATTTTGCTATGCTTCATTAAGTCAGGAAACTCGCCACTATCAATACAATTATTAAATATTAATGCTAACTCGGGTGCAACGATATCAATCAATGATTTTACAACGTTAACGGAAATGCCCCACAAATCATTTGTTTTCTTATTGTTAATTAATTTGAATGCTTTAATAACGTCAGAGCAGTTAACGTGACAGAATTTAAAAACGTTATTACATTCAGGCACGTTATCCCCCAGTAAAGTAAGAGCTGCATTTGGTGAGGAGTTCAACGATTCTGTGGTAGAAACAGGAATATCCGTAAAAAAGCCTTCAAAAACTGAAGCAACTTCGGAGTCCGAAGTTACAGATGTATTACCGACATTAAGTTTAAATTCAAAATTTTTCGGTGTTGCTCTTCCTGTTTCTTCATTCACTATGTTCCAAGTAGTTTTGATTACGTTGGAGCTATTTTTTATCTTAGTTTGAATATGTTTAGATTTAGCCACAATGCAATCTCTTTTAAACTTCCTGGAAAATAGTTGAACACGCTCCTTGAACTCATCACTAGTATCATACTGTCGCTCTGCATACAATTCATATAATTTTTGCCTATTTCTGTGTAATTCATTTGTTGCCCATTCACTAAAAACGTTTGCATCAGTAGTTAAGACCGTTCTGCTGGTGAATATTGACTTGAATATTTCACTGAAAGTGTTAAAGAATATGGTGTACATTTCATTAGGACTCAACCCATTTGGTAAAAAAGGGAGTTCCTTTGTAAGGCTTGTTCGCATTTTTTCAATGCGGTCCAACGTTACTGGCACAAAAGTTATTCTACGCTTTAAAACATTTTTCTTCAAATTTTCAAACTGAATTAATTGTCCACAGTGATCTGAATCTAATTTACTAATAATGTTTTTATAAACAGGTGTAATATTTGTAAAAATATTGTCTATGCATGTGGCACTAGTTGCAGTTATTCTAGTTGGCTCCATAAACATATTGGATAAGTTATAGGATTTGAACAGATTCAATAACTTGCCACTTACAGGGCTGTTTTCCAAAATATTTACATTAAAGTCTCCGCACACAATAAGCTTTTTGTTTGATTTTGAGAGTTTAAAAAGTACTTCATCCATTACCTTTTCAAAAAGTTCAAAGTTAGACAAGGGTGGTCTGTATACAGACACAACGATGAATTGTTCCAATTCGACTGAGGATAGTTCTATTGTTCGCTCAACAGACAGGCTCACAATATCAATTCGGTTTTTAAATTTAAGTTTTTTATTTAACAAAATTAACGAGCCACCATGGATAGCATTAGATCTGGTGAACGAACTACCAACCTGGTGATCACTAAAATTGAACATGTACTCATGGTTTTTTTAACCAATGTTCAGTTACACATAAAATATCAATATTGAAATTATTTAAAAACAATTCAATCTCTAAATCCTTCCCTTTAATACATTGAATGTTTTGGTGAACCAGGTTGATGTTATTTGATTTTTTATTTTTTGTTTGCTTTGCGTTTAGTGTGTGCAAAGCCTTATTACAACTTGAGATTTTCAAGCAAGAGGAATCCTCCATTGTCTTCTTATCTAGTTTAAACTAAGGTTACTTGGATTTACATCCAAAATGTCAGAAATAAAACACTGCTCAATAGAAGCAGCTTGTTTAGCCACATTTTTGGCTAATGTTTGAAAAAAATATGATAGCGAAATAGCTATCTGTCTTTTAGAATAACAAGATAGTTTATACCTATCTTGATCCAAGTCATAATAAACTTTACCACACTGGGTACTTATGTCAACAACTTTAAATTTATTATTATAGGTACATAAATTGTACAATGTCATATTTAACTTATATCTATAGGTATTCTCTTGGTGTGGCAAAGTGTCGCAGTAAGGGAAGGTATATATTACAATATTATTAACATTTAATTTTTCCAAAGTTTGATAACATTTTTTCAATTCATATTCGTTAACTGTCCCTCTGCTAGCGACAAAGATGACTAAGTTTGTGTTCTGATCAAAACTATTTCTATTTCTTGCTGGTTCTTCTCGCTAGTACCTATTCTATTCTACCATTGGTTCGGAATGCCGAACCAATGGTAGAATCATTCGACTACAATAGGTAGACGTTGAGCGGATATAAGTAAAATGGATTCAACGTCATTTATCTATCTATTACTTATAATAAAACTGTAACAGGTCCAATTCTGTACATTGAAGACATTTCTGTGTATCTTGGCCGCGCATCACGCCGAAACTACTGAATGAATTCAAACGAAACTTGGCACGATTTGAGCCCATACTACGAGGTAGGACATAGGATACTTTTTATCCCGAAATTCTACCCCCGAAGGGGTGAAATAGGGGTTGAAAGTTTGTACGAAAGTCCTTAATTTCTCAAGTTATAGCCATGAAACTTGATATATGAGCTGCGGGTTGAAAATGAAAACATATGTGTTTCACAGTATTTCCAAATTCCACCACCGAAGGGGTGAAATAGGGGTTGAGAGTTTGTATGAAAATCCTTAATTTCTCTAGTTATAGCCATGAAACTTGATATATGAGCTGCGGGTTGAAAATGAAAACATATGTATTTCACTGTTTTTCAAAATTCCACCCCCGAAGGGGTGAAATAGGGGTTGAGAGTTTGTATGAAAGTCCTTAATTTCTCAAGTTATAGCCATGAAACTTGATATATTATGAGCTGCGGGTTGAAAATGAAACATATGTGTTTCACAGTTTTTCAAAATTCCATCCCCGAAGGGGTGAAATAGGGGTTGAGAGTTTGTATGAAAATCCTTAATTTCTCAAGTTATAGCCATGAAACAGCATTTGGGCTTTCGTTAAAATATGAAGAAGTACGTGTTTCACCATTTTAGGGGGATTATACCGTGGGATAGTAATATAGGCTACTTTTACTGGGAAAATTAACTGAAAAACTTATTCCACGCGGACGAAGTCGCGGGCATCAGCTATAAAGAATATACATACATACATACATAGGCTACTTTTTATCCCGGAAAATTAATGAGTTCCCGCGGGAATCGAAAAAACTTAGTCCACGCGGATGAAGTCGCGGGCATCAGCTAGTTTAAAATATGTAAAGTTTTTTTAAATTGAATAATTTTATTAGTACTTATCACTGATTTTAGCTTCGCATCGTAGGTATTCGTAGTGCTTTCGAGTTCGTGGAAGTATGGAGGAACTTGAGCTCTAAAACAAGGATGTTAAGGTTATTTTTCAAAGTGCTTCGATGATCGAATACGCTCGTCTCGTGGAAAGGGTAGGTACTGTTATGTAGACTACTCAAAAAAAAATACTTTAAATCGGTAGCAGAAAATCTTGTGCGAGGAAAATGCATGTGTGTGCATAGCCAGCCAGTAATTATTCTACTTCAGCGCCATCTGTTAAGAGCATAACCCACTATCTTGCTAACTGCGGCTAGCCTCCAAAGCAAGGCTCTGCCGATAGGGGAAGACCCCGTAATCTGTCTCAGATGTACTACTAGATGTCGCTAGGAGCTGGTTTAACGAATACTTGCAATACCTAATACTTACTAAAGAGCTTATTAAATAAAGAGCTTATTACACCTTCCTAAATTTAGTCGTCTAAATGATTCAGTTACTAAATTCAGAAAAGTGTAATCGCATTTAGCAAGTTAGGATCCTAAAGAGCAACGGCGAACTTCCATACATCAATATTATTGAGAAAAAATAATTATGTACACGTGTGAAAAATATATATTTTTCTATGCGTCGAATATGAAGCTCACAGCAGCTAGAATTTTTTTTTATGAGGCTAGAAAAAAAAGATATATCGTTCTAAAGTTTTGTAGGTTCTGTGGTAATGTCCATAGAGGTAATATATCTCTATGGGTAATGTCACTTCTAAAAATGACAACCGGAAGAAAGCCACAAAAACAAAGACAGATGACAACCACAGACCAGTAAAACATTAGGCACAGCCACAGGCAATCAGCATCAGTGCTACCATAATATTCTTTCAATTATTACCATTCTGTTAGAGATTATTAAATAATGTATGCAAGAAAATTAACTTAAATACACTAAAAAAAAGAACAATACTATTATTTATGCAAACATTGATTAAACGAAATAATTTCAATTTTTAAAACGATACAAAAAAATCTACTAATTTAGATTTATTCTAGATAATAGGTAGATTATACATAAAATGGTAACACTAAACTGAGAAACGGGAACTAAATTCAAAAAAGATTCCCTAAATATTTTATTTTTTTACCTAGGTTCAATTAATTAAGGTGAATACTTGATAAAATTTAAAAAATTAAGCAAATTACTTTCGTCTGTACCTTACTTGTGTACAATCAAGATTTAGTAGATGTGGTCAATAAAAATTTCGCCGTTGCTCTTTAGGAAAAAGTATGGTTGCTAACTTACTAAATCATTCAGTATCCTAGGAAGGTGTAATAGCATTTAGTCGCCTAATTGGTTCAGTCACCGCCATAGAGTAAGTAATACTGATCACCGCGCCTGCCTGATAGGAGAAGATGGCGGCAAATTCAAATAATAGATTCCAGTCCATACGGTATCAAATCCAGTACGGTATTCCAGTATCAAACCTTCGGATTCTCCCCTTCATAACCTTAATATCCCAAAACCAAACAAAATCCGCGCATCTTACACCATCTAGGTACCTACTACCTACCTACATAAACCTTCAAAACATTAGGTACACATTAGATACCTAGATAGGTAGGTAGGTAGGTAGATATTAGATACCCCACACGTATGGGTTTGATGAAAAAAAATTTTTTGAGTTTCAGTTCTAAGTATGGGGACCCCCAAAATTTATTGTTTTTTTTCTAGTTTTGTGTGAAAATCTTAATGCGGTTCATAGAATACATCTACTTACCAAGTTTCAACAGTACCTATAAGGTATGTTCGCCCAATAAGGGCCGGTTCCAAATAAGAGCCACCATTTCAAAAATCCCGCTCCCGATAGTTAATTGAAATGAAACCTCGCGACGACGTTCCTCATTAACCAATCATTGAAGCGCATTGGCATTAGTTGAGTTTTACGCCGCCATTTTGTTAGTATACCTGTCAGTGCAGTTCACGTCACGACGCGGAGGTCGATTCATAAAATTTGTTGGTGTTATTTTGTCAAATTTAAGTGTTTCTCTTTCGTTTTTGCAAGAAATTACAAGTGTAAAGTATTAAGTAACATTTTGACGTGGATTGTGAAGGTAAGATTATTGAAAGCACTGTTTTTTTTTGTCGATTTTCATTGGTTTTCTCCGGGATGGCGAAGTGCCTAATAAAGTCCACCCTCTTGTCATTCGATGAACAACTGATTTACTAACATATTATACTATACACTACTATTACTTACTATTTACTAAATATTATTAAGGTACTATTGTTATTAATTCAGTAACATTTTTTTGTTTTTGTTTTAGCTAAGCAAGAAATATGGAACCACCAAAGAAAAAAAAAGTGGTTTAGGATGGTCTCAAAGGGATATGGAGAATGCTTTAGAAGAACTAAGGAATAGCCAGATTTCGGAGCTTATTATTTGATAGTCCAAATAAGGCTCACTGCCAAAAATGTGATTTCTATAGACTTAATAAGGCCCAAAGGCTAATGACTGAAAATGTTCCTAAATTATGTTATTTTATTTCTTAAAATTATTTCACTTAGTAAATAACAATGTAAAAACAAACTGTGTTTTACTAAAAGACTTAAATCAAATCTATTATTCTGCATTTAAGTTTCTATAGTCTTTATAAGGCCCATCACTTCAATTCTTATTAATTTTTAGATTAATCTATCGGGAATGACAAAAATAATTAAAAAAAATTCGAACAAAATTAAAAAAATACCATAATATCATGTACTTTCGGAAATATCTACGGAATAGGAATGGCCCTTATTGAGATCATCTGTTTCTAATAAGGTCCATTGACAAGCTTTTTAAAAACAAATTTTGCCATTAATTTACTTTTGATGCATGGTTTTTGGTTAATGTTTTTACTTGAAATATAGGTTATTTGTACATTTTAGACGTGTTTTTAATTGAAATACGTCTAAAATCAGATTTATAAGGATTTGCAAAAACGTGGTCCTTATAAGGCGAACTTACCTTAGTTCTTATAGTTTCGGAAAAAAGTGGCTGTGACATACGGACGGACACACAGACAGACAGACAGACAGACATGACGAATCTATAAGGGTTCCGTTTTTGCCAAATTTGGCTACGGAACCCTAAAACTACCTACTTATTAAAAACACAACTAAGTAGGTATCTATCTACCTAATTTTTTTTAAATTATAGCCAGTGTCACTCGCAAGGATTCAAGGATTCACGATATCCCATAGGTACCTACCTAACTACCTACATAGGTACATCTAAATTTGTTGTGGCATTTAGAAGTTATGGTGGAATAAATAAAACTCGCATAGATAGGTAGGTAGGTAGGTACCTACTACATACCTACCTACATATAGTTCGCGCGCGCGTTGAATGCAGAGCAAAGTGCAAATATTACATCTAATGATTGAAAATAAATGATTTATTTATTTATTTAACTCGCCCGCGAACTGTAGATACACCTAGGTATACCTACACAGCAACATATCAAATCTTCGGATTCTCCCCTTCATAACTTACCATCCCAACACCGAATACAATCCCCACATCCTTCATCATCCACATTTACAAATACCTAATCCACGCGGACGAAGTCGCTGGCATCATCTAATATAGGTAGGTAGGTACTAGGTAGGTAGTATCTATGGATAGGTCTTCAAAAATGATATTGAGGTTTCTAATATCATTTTTTTATAAACTGAATAGTTTGCGCGAGAGACACTTCTAAAGTGGTAAAATGTGTGTCCCCCCCTGTAACTTCTAAAATAAGAGAATGATAAAACTAAAAAAAATATATGATGTACATTATCATGGAAACTTCCACCGAAAATTGGTTTGAACGAGATCTAAGTAGGTAAGTAGTAAGTAGTTTTTTTTTTAATAATTTAAAACTTACTACAGGTTTGTACGGAACCCTCGGTGCGCGAGTCCGACTCGCACTTGGCCGGTTTTTGAAATTATGTTCACTTGTTTTCATATAAAAAAATACTTACCTATCTTAGCTCTAGGTACTTACTGTTTATCCCGGAAAATACAGAGTGTTAGGTAAGTACCACGGGATTTTAACAAACCTAAATCCTTGCGCATAAAGTTGCGGGCATCAGCTATACCTACCTACCTACCTAGGTATTAGGTAACCACCAGACTAAGGGCTGATTTCTCCAACATCGAATATCCAACATTTGACCCTTGAATAATTCTGAAATTTAGATCTCGGTATATTTAGATATATCAAAGAATTTACAAAAAATTATCAGCCAACGGTCATCCGGTTAAAACTCGCTTTTATTCTTATTTACCTACTCCATTAACTAAAAGCTCTACTCGTTCCCTACTCTATGGCACACTGCGCAAACCTCATAAAACGATCCACAAACACGATGCATAATGTACCACCCCCTTAACTGGAGCGACAGAGACGCATATACCCCTTCACCATAGGAGTGAGGGAGGTAAAAATATTTACTGCGGAAATGCGCAACGGAAGAGAGCAGGATGGAGTTATATGAATGCTATACGAAAGATAGAGATGGCTATGGTTGCTCTGGAAATTGTTGATATGCATGTCCAAGATATGCAGTGCCGCAGTGGCCTTAAAGATGATTATAATATTACGAGTGGGATTTGGTAACTTCCTAGTATAAACCGAGCGCTTCTTAATAAATTACAGCACAGCATTAAAATATCAAGACTAGATAATAGGTAGGTACTTTATGTACAAAGTACACAAATAACATAAAAATATGAGGGTAAAAAAAACTTATTTATTACTAAGTACGTCGACTTTGTCCGCGTGGAATACGTTTTTTCAAATTCCTAGGGGCACACCTTAATTTTCCGGGATAAAAAGTAGTTTATGTCAATCTCCAGGTCCTCAAATATACCTACCCATGAAAAAAAACACGTCAATCCGTTGCTCTATTGCGACGTGATTGAAGAACAAACCAACAAACTAACACACTTTCGCGCTTACAATACTTATTAGTATGATAGTCGAAATTCCACGGATGCTTACGAAGCGATTTGCTTGCCCGTTTCTAATGCGAACCGCTAGGATATGGAATGCCTTACCGGCTTCCGTTTTCCCCTCCACTTTTAATATTGGTACCTATCTTCAAATCAAGAGTGAATAGGCATCTTCTAGGCAAGCGCGCTCCACCTTAGGCTGCATCACCACTTGCCGATAAGTCGGATAGGTAACAGCCAAGCGCAATTCTGTAAATTAAAAAAAAAATCTCATCCATGTCTTCATAAAGAATATCTTGGTATCCGTGTATCGTCGGTGTAAATGCGCAACGCACCAGAGCGGGACGGCGGCGAGGGCGGAGTCGTGAATAATTGAAGGCGGTGTCGACCTTTTGGCTGCGAATGGCGACAGAGACAACTTGGCTGCCGGGGGCGCGGGGGGGTGCGGGGCCGGGGGGCGCCCCCCCGCGGCCCTGTTTGCCCGGGCCACTTTCCGCGCGCCTTTTCGGCCAGAATTTTCGCGTCCGCGGCGTTCCGTGCCGGTACAATGACCGTGCACCGATGCTCACTTGGTGGTGTGATGTGATGTGATGTGATACGTGATAGGTGATAGGATCGCAGGTGGGTGATCATCACTTTTTTGTTAATACCTACTCACCGATTGTGAAGTTGATTTTGATGAGCCAAAAAATAAAAACCAAATCTATAATTTCAACGCGATCTAGACCCCAAGGTCTGGGTCTATACCTAAATATCTAATATTGCGCCTGTGTAGGTATACCTACCTACCTAGTTACTGGTTGAAAGTAAGTAAAACTAGGTCCTGTAAGTACCTACCTACTTACTTTTTTTTAATTTACCTACTTAGTTGAAAAAAGCGACCGCCGAGTTTCTTGCTGGTTTTTCTTGGTAGGAAGAGAAAGCAGAAAGCCATTTAAATGAAATCTATATATCTACCTAGGTAGGTACTAGGTAGGTAGGTACTTATTAATCAAATAAATATTATATATGCGAAAGTTTGGATGGATGTATGGATGTATGGATGTATGGAATATGGATGTATGGATGTATGGATGTTTGTTACTCAATCACGCCCCAACGGCTGAACGGATCTGGATGAAATTTGACACAGAGATAGATTATAGTCTGGAATAACACATAGGCTACTCTTTATCAAAAATTAAAAGAGTTCCCGCGGGAATCAAAAAACCTCAATGCACGCGGACGAAGTCCCTACCTAATAAAAATAAACGTGCCTACCTATATAACCTACCAATTCTACATTGGTAGGTTATATAGGTACACCGTAACAGTTAATTTACCTAATCCTATTAGTTTTGATAGTAATGTTTGTACCTAAATAGGTATTTAATGTGCTCATTACTTAGGGGTAGGTATAGCTCTAGCTATCGTTAGGTACATATAACCTTACCTCCTCGTATATATTGAACGGTAGGTACATACCTAGTGTAGGAACCTTCCTATGAAGTAGGTAGGTAAATAGGTAGATACCTACCTATCAACTTAAAGTTAGGTACCTACCTAGGTACTCTAGCCTACTAACTAGTAGACCGAAGATATTTACTTAGAACTTTAAAAGTAACAAATAATTTATTTATTTCTCAAATTCACAATATAGGTAGTTATAACAGCTACAATTTTATTAGGTACTTTACCCGAAGGCTGTACTCTCAAGCGTCGGCAATGAAGAACACGCAGCGCGGTAAACAAAAGACTTCAACGATCACTTGGCATTAGGGTAGGGCGGGGCTAGTTGAGCAATTTTTCACTTGAGCGGATATAGCTCCTCAATCATAAGTCTCAATGAGTTGTTATGTGGCCTGATGGATTAGTAATTTATCCCTTAGCAAAAGTGCCCATATTTTTTTTTTGTAAGACGTCGAATTTAAGAGCTACAGCTGTTTAAATGCAGAAAGTCAAGTATGCTCAATGTACCCCATAGGTGAGGTAAGTTGAGCAAGGGTATGGGGCAAGTTGAGCACTAAGAATTTCTAGCCAAACCATGGGTTCAATGTTGACTAGAGATGAAGTAAAATATGTGTTTGACAATCAGCTCTTTATTTATAGTCTTTTAGTGACAGAACAACAAACTTTCTTTGAATAATTAACCGAAACTAGAATCAACAAAACATTAACGTACTTATCTCAAGATTAACTTCAGAATTAGATTTAGTCTTTCTGTTTAAAATCAGACCTAAATATTTATATTATTACCCATCTTATATCTTAGTCATCTATTATCTTATATCTTAGAAGAAAATATTAATAAGATCTTTGGAACTTAATGGTCATTGTCACTGTTGCAATTGAAAAAATTCACACTTTTCCCCTCATCGTTGATAGCCTGTACAGCATAATTTAAGTCTTCAGTAATGTAAGAAAATCTCGTAGTCTTCCTCTTGTAAGTCCGCATCCTAACAAAAAATAAAACATTCATTACTTTAGTTGTTTGAGTCGTGGGGTAAGTTGAGCAACTATAGCTCAACTAACCCCAACCCGGAATTTTAAAACAAAAGTGAAGTTATAAAAAAATCGTAAGAATTATACCCAGGACCTTTCTACATATCAAAAGTACAATAATTTTCTGGAAGATTAACACTTACCTGATTGAAAACAGATAACATTTGACTAATACAGACGAAAACTTGCGATAAACGACGTTTTTACTTTTTGGTTACAAAATAAACAGCGCCCGGGGCGCTTACCTCGCTCGTCGAGCCACCACTAGCGATAGCGCGGTGATTATCCCTTCCGCAACCCCTTATTTCCGCCATAAGATGCCTATGCGTACGGTGAATAGTTTGCGAGATATTTCGATTGCCCAACTTGCCCCTATGCTCAACTAGCCCCGCCCTACCCTACCTAAAATGTTAATATAGAATTTTTCTTGAAAATTTCATTAATTTTTTTTTATCCAATACAAGTTAGCCCTTGACTGCGATCTCACCTGATGGTAAGTGATGATGCAGTCTAAGATGGTAGCGGGCTAACCTGTTAGGGGCATGATATTAGGGAATGATATTAGTAGGTAGGTAGGTACCTAAATGATAAATATTAAAATCGTTTTAAAATGAAATAAACACTTATTCTACCATCGATATCGATCGATATACCTAATCATATATCCGTAACTTGAAACTTCCGTCTCCGTAAAGTCCCATTACCCAAATTAAAATAAAGTATCGTAAAATCGAAGAGGTTCCTCGGTGTGTGAAGTCTTTTATCAATAACATTTTGAAAATGCAATCCTTTCAACCAAACGCAAAATAGCAAACATATTAGCTTATTCTAAACAGCCGACCGACACAGGAAGTTTGTCTTTATAATCCTCTAAATTCGAGTTCCTTTCTCTCGCTTCCGAATTTATGAAGTTTAGGAATCGCAGAACCGTATTTTGGAACCTTGGTTCCGCGTCCCTGTATACCTACTTAAAAAAGAGGCTCTAGTTTTTGATTCACAGTTCTAGTATACTATACCTAACCTTTCATTTGAGTTATATTTAGTGTTTACCGTCGCCCATCATTATATACCTATACCTACCTGCCAACAATTGTAGGTAGGTAGTAGGTACATCCCCGGATCTTCAATATTTCGATGCAACCCTTATCTAAATAATTAAATAGGTAAATCTTAATTTAATAAGATCTACCTACTCATAATCGTTTGTGCAGAACAACCTTAGAATCTTAAGATTTAGCATACCTACCTACCTATTCTTTTGACTTGTTCAGGTAATTATGAAGCTACCACTACAGTTACCACTTACCTATTTCCGAATGGATCTGAAGGGGGACAAGTTTTCCTACATGACATAAAGACATTTCATTTTATTTAACTATAAGTACGGTGACGGCGTACCGGTAAACGCAGTGTGGGACGACCTCCAGCCCGCTGGACCGACGACCCTAAAAAGGTAGCGGGAAGTGG
Organism: Erebia ligea; assembly: GCA_917051295.2. Lineage (NCBI taxonomy): Eukaryota > Metazoa > Arthropoda > Insecta > Lepidoptera > Nymphalidae > Erebia > Erebia ligea. The sequence continues at coordinate 11,577,918 of OU785244.1, forward strand.
GTGGATGAGGAAAGCGGAGGACCGTGTGTGGTGGCGCTCTCTCCAAAAGGCCTATGTCCAGCAGTGGACGAATGCAGGCTGATGGATGGATGGATGGATGAAGTACGGTGACAGAAGGGATGGCTCATTTTTTGCGCAAATAAACAGCCTCGCTGTCCAGCGTGGAAATACCAAAAAAACTAAGTATGTAGGTTCCCCAGGTAGGTAAAGATAGCCTAACCAACCCATCAGACACACTGACAGAAATTTCCTTTTTGTAGAGCAGAAAAATAACGTTTTCTAATTCGACAGCGGAATTCTAAATCGTTCCTAATCCTTCCGCAAGTGACCACTAAGACTAAACTCCGTCATCGCCACTAATCTCCATTGATATGTTTGTACACACAGGCATCAGAGCACACAAACCACACAAACAACACCGACACAGGAAGTTTAACACAAATTACCGCTAAGCCTCCACTACTTAACACTTTTGTTAACTTACTTGTTATTCTACTGCCGACTTATTTGCGTTACTGATTTTTTTTAGACGACTACAGATCGATATATTTGACTTAGGTTTAGTGAAATAAAGATTTGTTAATTATTGTTAAAGTTTATAGAGGTCAAGTAAGGAGGTAAGTATTCGCATCCGTTGGATGTGACGTCACCCGGGTCACGGCTGAAAATCAGCGTCCGGCATCATGCATGCATTTGTATGTACGACCTGGGCACACGGCTGAGCTGTACACCCATTGCGGGTGGTGTCACAGACAAACATATTTGTGTGTACAGATATGTAGGTATGACAGGTGTTTGTCTGCAACACCATTAATTATGAATAAATGTAGGTACCTATTTCTTCCTTTCTTTCATCTTTATACAGCTTAAAGGTGAATTCTAAATCCTTTTAAAATCATTGGGAAGCTCGTCCGGATGATAGGTACTAAAGTTATATTAGATATAAAGGTATATTAGAAATGTGAAAATTTTAATGTTTGTACGTTTGGATGTTTGTTACCTACCTTCTTCTTCAGGCCGCAACGATTGAACCGATTCGGCTGAAATTCGGAACTGAGATAACTTTCCCTATACGGTTTAAATAAATATTAACTTAATCCATAACTAATATTACCTATAAATGCGGAAGTGTGTCCGTCTATCCGTCTGCCTGTTTGTCCGTCTGTTAAGTTTTCATGGCCCATCTTTTCCGCTAAATTGAAGTGCTACAGAGATAGGTAAAGACAAAAGGATATTCAAATAAGTATACGCGGACGAAGTAGCAGGCAATCATATACGTAGATATTATTATATTATTTTTTAATAATAAACGATGCGCCTCCGACTTATGACCCTGGCTATAATAGTCGTAATTCCCTCCCGATGAACACCTCTTCACAGCAGTTAAGCAAACTCAAAGAAACATCAGCGCCGATCCGTCGCTAATCCAATAACCGCCCCAGCCGCCCTCCGCCCGCCCAACGAGCGAAACGACTGTGTCAGGTGTGAAAAGCGTTAATTGTTGACGTGACGCGCTTTGAAATGCGCTCTTTGTATCTGTTTACAATACATTAACGTGTAGGGATGGGCGACTAATGGACGCCTGCGATTTGGTTAGTTTCCGGCTCTTCTCAGTAGAAATATTTTTCCGAGCCGGTGGTAGAGTTTGAGTTCTCATAGTAAGTGATGCAAGTCCTCCGTGAAATAAATAAATCATTTATCATTTAGAAGTAACAGACTTATGAAATGGTTTTTATTTTTATTTTATTTTATTTATAAGGTTCACTTACGGTCACTATACACTAATACATTCAAATGTAAGTTTATCCTGTTATTGCTCGCTAAATGTTCTGACAACTTACAACTTACAAGTAAACACAACATTTCCAAGTAGGTACCCATTCGTTATACAAAAATAAGAAATAATAATCACAAAAAAATGACAACAGAAAAAGAAATAAGGAGATAAAACTAAACTACTTAGGTACTTACTTAATTACTTAAAACTAAGTATATTGTAAGATCTAGTAGGCAAGATTCATGTTCTCAAAAGATAACATGATTTTATCACGAAATTTAAGTTATGAGTCGGATAGAATGTGATTTTCCTTAGGATGGTTTAACGCTACCATGATGGATGGGACTTAAAATGTCCCAAATAGGTACGTCTACCTAATGCCTGCTATTTTTTTGTTAAGAGGAAACCTAATGGATACCGATTTACGTACGTATTCTTCTGTTTTCTACGTGGATAATAACAATACAGCAAAGATTTTTCCATCCCTGCCTCGTCCCAATGTTTTGCTTTTTTCCATAAATTAATACTGATAAAAACCTTTAAAAACTACTATAAAATGGCCATCATTAAACTTCTTGCCAACTAATTTGCCGAATATAATTAAAAAAACCAACATAGCCAAAGTCACGCCACCCAGATATCTATACCTATACCTACTTACTTTTACTTACCTTTCTTAAATTGCCTTGTCTTTAATTTAGCTTTGATAAGGTCTACCTACCTACTGTAAAAAAATTAGAAAACCATAAACCTAAGTAATATTGGTAGGTACTAGGTACCTACCTATTTATAACCAAGATAATATTATGGCTATGCTATGATACCACGACTACCTTAACATTATAGGGTTGCGCCTAACAGTATTGAAGAACTCAAAAGGCTTATTAGGAGCGAGTGAGCGCAGCCACCTCACAAATAGGGTGAGTTGTCAACCCTTGTCCACGTCACTAGCATTTGCTAATCCCGTCTGAATTATCATGACAGATTTTTTTATTAAGTAGACCGAATAAAATATCTGAATTGTCCTACAAAATATGATATATTTTTTCTTTGAAGGGGTTCGTTTTAGTGAATAGGTAGGTAGTACAAAGTTTCTAGTCTAGTCTAGACCAATCTGTTAATAAGCTTAGTCAGTCAGTCAGTTTCTACTTTTATATTATAAATAGGTAGGTACCTATAGGTACTTCATATAATATTATACCTTATTAAATAAAACTTGTTATTTATTCAGAAGAAAAGACAATCAGGATTTTTCAATCAATCAATATATCAATCAATATATTTACAGTAGGTACCTACCTACCTAATATATTTTTTGTAAAACACATAATTACAAAAAAATATGCGATCTGCACGATAGGCAAACTAGAGACCGTAATAGGCTCGTGACTCCATCGCTCCACCTCAAAAAAGTCAGAAGGTCATTCGTGGGAATGAGCATTCTTTTCTATAACAAAATTCCACAACCTATTTTAAACTTGCCTAGATACACAAATTTAAGAAATCCGTAAAACGTAGGTATGCTCCTGAAAAAAGCTTATTATACTGTTGAAGATTATGTAAATGATAGAGGAGCTTGGATTTGATCGCTCCAGCAATGCTAAGGACAGCGGTTACTTATGTAGGTACACACTACACATTGATATACCTAATAATAATATATATAGGTATTGTAAATGAATTATTTACCTAAAAAGAGCAACCATCTACTTTCTTGCTGGTTTTTCTCGGTAGGAATGCCATTCCGAACCAGTGGTAGATTCACTTGACGATTCACAAGTACTTGTAAAAGTTTAATTGAATATAAAACATTTGAATTTTGAATTTATTTTGAATTTCATTGTAAGTATTTCATCTTATTTTTCCCCATGATAATAACCGAAATAAGTACAAATGTTTCTGTCAATATAATCACCACTCTACAAACAATTTGCGGCTTACGGTAATAGCTACAAATATTGCCACACCCCTCCCATGGTGAAGACATGATTGTCCCCTTTATTTTGGAAATAATTATTGAGATATAACTCTGTATTGGATTCTGAAAACATACCTACTGTTGAATGAACTGAACTGAGATATTTTGAGACCGGAATCAGCCCCCTGATTATGTAAGAATTGTCGATCAAACGTAATCGTTCGGCGTCAAATAATCCATAACAGCATTGAATTAGAGCTCAATTTCGTGTACCCATTCTTATACGTTTATACGGTATTGAACGATACTCTGACATATAAGAATGGATACACGAAATTGAGCTCTAATCCAATGCTGTTATGGTTTATTTTACCTTGACGACGAACTTAACGTTTTGATCGGCCATTCTTACATGATTGGGGGGCTGAGATATTTTGACATGGATGGATGTTTGTTACTCAATCACGCCAGAACGGATTTGGATGAAAGGCACAGAGATAGATTATAGTCTGAGATAACACAGGATATCTTGCTATCTACTTTTTATCCCCAAAAATTAAATGGTTCCCGCAGGAACCGAAAAAACCTCGTCCACGCGGACGAAGTCACGGGCATCAGCTATAGTAACTTATACAGGACGATGCCCGCGACTTCATTTGCGTGGATTTATGGTTGTTTAATCTTGCTGAACCCTTTGATTTTTAGGGATAATAATGTGCTCTTGACCGAATATCACCCACGGCGGCCAATATCCATGGAGATTAGCCATCGCGCGGCACATAATATAGTACCTACACAAGTAGTGTAGGTAGGTATGCGTAAAAACTGAATATATCCCGAAAAAGCAGTTTTTTTTTAATCCACTATACAAGTTAGCCCATGACTGCGATCTCACCTGATGGTAAATGATGATTCAGTCTAAGATGATAGCGGGCTAACCTGTTAGGGGCATGGCAGTTAGGTATATTATTAAACCCATACTTACCCCTATTCGGTGTCTACACGGCATCGTACCGGAACGCTAAATCGCTTGGCGGCACGTCTTTGCCGGTAGGGTGGTAACTAGCCACGGCCGAAGCCTCCCACCAGGCCAGACCAGGGAAAATTCGGAAATTATAAATTCCCAAACTGGCCCTGCCGGGGATCGAACCCGGAACCTCCGCACATTAAGACAACAGCGCTACACACTGCGCCACGGAGGTCGTCAAAACTACGCCAGTTTTAAAAAAACCTAAATGAACGCAGATGACATCGCGGTATGGAGCGCGCACACAAGGCGACAGGACAAACCGTTGTTGCCTCCCAACACGGAAGCTTTGTACGGTCGCTAATGTGTTCTCTTAAATCACCCTGTATAGGTACAAACAAATCAAAAAGCATTTACTCCGCAATAGACCGTGTCAACACCATAACACAAATCAAGGAGGACAAATTCCCTCTGAACGGTGGTAATCGCCAAATCCCGGATTATGGGATTGGGAAAGGGACAGACATACAGCCGGCCACGAGACAGAGAGAGACAGGGAATTAATGATGTTTAGGGTGTATTTATGGGTGTCAAAGAGATGATGTGTGTTCCCTACTCGCCTTGTGAATTATAAATCAATAAATATTTATTTACAAGACCGTGCTCTCGAATTATGTTTTTCGAAACACTTTTTCGACTTAAAAAGTAGCGAATTTCCGTCTCCGGGATGCAAGCTATAGATAGCTTGCATCTTGGACGCTATAAAGGCGAAAAAATTGACGTAAAAACGCTTGTTTTAAAGTCGCAAATTTTCAGTACGGCTGATCAATAGAATTGAGTCACCTGTCACCCAATTGGGACCCTGGGTCCCAAGTTCCCAACGTCTATCGGTATCTGTTTTTACACTATGTGCTTCGCCCATTGCCACTACAACTTTGCAACCCATTGGAAAAGTTGACTAACTGACTGATCTAGATATCTCTAATGGTAGGTAGGTACCTAAAATAGGGGTTTGAAATTTGTGTAATCCACGTGGACGAAGTCGCGGGCAAGTTGGTTTCTTATAATAATAGGAAAAGGTGACTGACTATCTATCAACGCACAGCTCAAACTAGGTACTGGATGGATCGGGCGGAAAAGCATAGGTAGGTACAGATCTTATCTTTTATGACGAAGGCATCCGCTAAGAAAGTATATTTGAAAATTCAACCCCTAAAGGGGTAAAATATTAACGTAAGCGTAGCCGCGGGCATCAGCTAGTTTACAATATATACTTACATAATAATATTATGTAATTAAATCTATTTTTATAGTTCGTGCAGAACAAAATATAAGGAACAAGTTCGTGAACTTACAAAAACTTGGGCTTAGTGCTCACAAAGAGATGGATGGATGGTTTCAAACTTTCAGTAGAGTGCGCTGTGCGGCACGCCCCGGCGCTAATGATCGGCGTGGTAATGACGTGTCGCGGCGACAGGCGTCGCGTCGACGACCATTGACGTCGGGCGCGCTTTGTGTGGCTTTGTGCCGGCAGCGGGAGACGCGATCTCTTATTTGGCATTTATTTTTTTAAAGGAGATTTGCTGTTATTTTTACGGGAGTGTCTTATGTTTGTCATTGTCATAATGACCGGGCCTTGTTACGTAAAATGACAGCTACAGTGTGAAGATCGCACTCACTTCTGATTGGTTGACATTCTTTTGCTGTCGGCACACACTTATCTACTATAATATCTCCCGCGCAGATGGCTAATCTCTATGGAAATTGGCCGCCGTGGCCGAAATTCGGTCACTAGTACATTATTATTCAATTTTCCGGGTTAAAAATACCTAGCCTATTCCAGACTATAATCTATACTTATCTCCCAAATTACATCCAAATCCTTTCAGCCGTTCTGGCGTGATTGAGTAACAAACTATGAAGGAACTTGAAATTTAATTCGCTATAATCCGCAACAATAGGCAAATATATTTAGTTGTAATAATTTACAATAATTTGTAAAATTTACAATCGTGCATTGTCGAGTCAACATCTCCAGAAGATGCTCCGGTGTCGGAGTGAAACGTAGGTACCTACTTACGTTGAGAATAATTTGGAAGATTTATGTGGTGTGGTGAATATTGCAAGCTGCAAGTGCAAGATAAGCTGCAAGAGCAAGATACACTGTACCACATATATTTGCCTACTGTTGCGGATTATAGCGAATTAAATTTCAAGTTCCTTCATAATCATGGACTTCCGCAAAGTAACGCCTGCTTCTATCCAATATTTGAGTAACAAACATCCATCCATCCATCCATACAAACTTTCGCATTGCATTTATAGATAATTTATTTATACCTATAGTTATACCTACATAATATTGTATCGAATTATATTCGGTATGCCGGTTTGGATAAAAAAACATTATTCAAGAGAGAATTTATGTAAAATCAAAGAATTACTTTTACCATAAATAATGAAGAGATTTCGCAACGCTTCATTTTAACCCTAGAATGCTCGCGTCGAGATCTCAAGAGCTCCATCATGGTTTAATTATAATAATCACGTTCTTGATTTTAAACTTTAAAGTCAAACCTTAAAGTCGGTATTTCTTTAACCGAGTTTAAAGTGAAGACAGTTCGCGGCTAATCTGCGTTATCAACTCGAGAGGCTGTATAGCTGGACCAGATTAGATGTGATTCAGATAAAACATAGGGCGTTTGGAGAGCGTCATTATGATATTGAGAGAGATTAGCGTTTGACTCAGCTTATTTGATAATGTGATGGTGTGATAGTGGGTTGAGTGAAGGGTGAGGCGGTTACCTAGGTAGGTACACTATCCGCTTTACTACTTAGTACCTACTGAATTAGATGATAGGGCATGATCGAACATTGGCAAGGATAGTTTTGTAAATTGATCTAGTTATCTAGTTTTCAAAATGTTTATGAACTTGGTTCGTAACTAGCCACGACTGCACCAGCCCAGAGTCTTTGAATTTCTCTCTGTGTCGTATCCCTCATTAATGAGGGTCGTGACCCCATTCCATTAAACACATAATTGTAGGAGTTTTCTTGGGATAATAATGCGGTGGGTTCCCACCGTCCTTCCGCATACGACTCGACTAAGAGTATTTAAACTCTTAGGTTTGTTACGATTATTATCAGAGATTAGTGATAATAACCGAAACCGACGGCTTAACGTGCTCTCCGAGACACGGAGGAAACGAAAAGGCCAAATTTGAACCTCCAAATTCAGTCACCCATCCAGTTACCGAGATATCGAATGCGTTGTCACATCTAGGCCATTCGTCTGGCCATTCGCCTTTGAACTTATACGTTCCCAAATTGCAACCTGCCGGGAATCGAACCCAAAACCTCACCACTATGTACGCCAGGGAGCTTTATACCTACCTAAGAATAAAATTAAATCACTTATTAATTTAAACAAAAACAATTGTTCAAATTAAAACAGAAGGCTAACCATAACAATATTGCTCTCACAACGAATAGTTACCCTCTGAACTTGAACTAAGCTAACTTACAATAAATACCGGCCGTTTAACGTCAAGTAGGTACATTATAAACGAGAAAAATACAATAATTCCCTCTCGCGCAAACTAATAAAAGCTCTCGACTTGCCTCGCTATTGTAATAGCTAACATTGTTGTACCAACATTGCACCTGGCTTTTCTTGCGAACTCATATTTAGGGGTCTACCTTTTGACAATCGGTGACTTAGGCCTTTGTCCCGTTGATTAACATTTTTGATACCGCGGAAACTCTCTAATTTATACCGGGATAAAAGGAAACTTTACCATCTAATCTATACTTATATTATAAATGAGAAAATTTGGATGGATGGATGTTTCTTACTCAATCACACCCCAACGGCTGAACGGATCTGGATATAATTTGGGGCAGAAGTAGATTATAGCCTGCTCTTCTAAGACCAGGGCGCGTTTGGAACCTTCGTAGCTTTAGTTTCAAGATACCGTAACTGATTATCACCATCATGTTTTATAAGTAAGTAATTTTTAACGTCAATAAGTGTACCCACAGTGTACCTATATCGAATAAATGAATTGAATCTTGAATTTTGAATAATCTATATTCTTGAATAACACACATGCTACTTTTTATCCCGGAAAATTAAAGAGTTCCCGCGGGAACCGAAACACCTCAATCCACGAGAACGAATTCGCGGGCATTAGCCAGTTAATGTTATAAAATATAATAATGAATTAAGCTAGGAATGCTATAAAGTGATTAACCATGGGTAACGAAAAAAAAATTGCCGCTTTAGGTATTCTATCTTGTACTTATTGAAGTTCTAAGTTTTGAGAATATAGAGTCAAAACTCCTATGAAGTTAAATCACTCGAGATTCTAACTAGTAAATCATACTAATAGGTATTATAAATGCGAAAGTGTGTTTGTTTGTTGGTTTGTCCTTCAATCACGCCGCAACGGAGCAACGGATCGACGTGATTTTTGGCATGGGGTATAGTTGAGGGGAGAGTGACATAGGCTACTTTTTATCCCGGAAAATTAAGGAGTTCCCGCGGGAATCAAAAAAACTTAAACCACTCGGACGAAGTCGCGGGCATCAGCTAGTTGAAAGATAAAAGTTAACTTAGGAAGCAATATAAATAGGAACTCTAAGAGTATCGCGTTGTACTGCGATTCCAAGGAACTTTTCAGCAATTAATTTAAATCGTACCTCGACTAAACAATTAAACTATAACCCAGAAATCACACAATAACCCGGGGGTGACAAACGCCGGTCCAATTACCCCGCCGCCCTCTATAGCTGCCCGCACGAGCATGGGTTAACCCCGCGCCGCCTCGCTAATAATAACCCTCCCGCGGGCACATATTGTTTTTAAATTTCTGATATTGGGGTGGATTGTTTTAACCGTTTGGCGCGTTTTACCGATTAAACTTTTCTTGCATGGGAACAGAAATTTAGTGAAATCTGCTTTTCCATCTATTGGTAGAGTCTTGAGTTTTCAATAACCACAAATTGGCCTTTGTGAAATAAAAATATTTGAATTTGTAAGTTGACTTGTCTTATTATCTACTCAACTACAATACTCAACTACAATACATCCCCGCCAAGATGAGCCAAAGGAAAGGGGCACTACCTAGAACCTTTTCTAGAATATAAAATTACTTGTACTTACTGACTTATTGGCTGATTTATTTTTATTTATTTATTTATATTTATTTGGCAACCAAAACAGATTACAATAATAAATACTGATCTAACCTAAAGTCTTAACTAATTACATTTTAATCTTATTATAATCCTACATGAATAAGGTTATTTACGATTGTTTAATTTATTTAATTGTTTATTTTAATTAATACTTAGATCAGTATCTAAGTATCAACACAAAGCCAAATTTTCAGAAAATCTACCTGAAAGAAGTGGGGACGGATCGGCTAGCATAGCAAAACTTAATTAATATATTTAGATTTGGACATTTTCTTAAAAAAATAGTTTTGAGATTAATTAGGTTTGAAAATCGTCCTAAGAAAATACTTATTAATTAGCACATGTTATCACACGAATCGAATTTGCCACATCCACCGTAGAGTTCAAACTTGCGAGTTCCGACTTTACGCTTGTTATTTTTTTTGAAGTGAAAACTTCTTTAGCCGCGTTGAGCACTTTTTGGTAGGGGGTAAACTTGTGGATTTGCGTCACCGACATGCATGTCGCCGACATGCTCGCGTTGTTACGAAGACTAAAGATCTTAAATATAAATATAAGTACTACATTCGTAATTAAACTTTAATGTTTAATGTTAAATAATGTTTAATGTTGTGTGTGTTTTAGGGTTTATATTTTAGTTATTTTAATTATTTTAAATAATCGTAGGTACCTACCTAAGTATAATTTATATTGGCGTTTGAAAATTTTATATTATTTTCAAATTTTAATACTAAAATTGTAACTTATAAGTTTTCACTTCTATTGGCAGTCCCTATGACTGCCAATTTTTTCATTGAGATAACTCAGAGAGAGCAAACGGATAAAGTTCGGTCGGGTTTCGTATCTTTATTTTTAATCTTCATCGAAAGATTAAATATACGTAACCGATTACATAATTCCAAACTTCGAGAAGCTATATTTAAAACGAACTTCCAATCATTCCAATGTTGATGATTGATTTTGGACAAACCGATGGGATGTCAAACACAAAAATTTTCGAAATCAAAAACAAACGCGCTCTACTTTCTTAATTAGTAACGAAAGTGAAGTTGGAATTTGAATAGGTATTGAAGAGCCCTTTTCCCTCGCGCACGTACTCGTACCTCAGGGTGGCATTCACAGAACGAATGTTTGCAAACGATTTCTCCACAAAGCAGCCGCGCCGGATCGAAAAGGGTACGCCCCATGCAATTTGCTTAAAAGTTAAAACAAGCGGCGACGGGGTATTGTGTCGTAACCGCCAGCACAATGACACACTCACGCGATTGAGTCGCGACATAGGCCAGCATTGTCGCTAAAGCTGTAGCTTGCTATGGTGTAAACGACAAGAACTGAGGGCAGAGTATTATTGTCCCAAAGCCGTATGTTATGGCGTAACCGACATGATGATTATGGTAGCGCTATTTCTTCTAACACTGCATAATCTATATATATAAAATTCATATTATCCATAAAATTAGTATCTACATCTAAATATATAAAAGGAAACGGTGACTGACTGACTGATCTACCAACGCACAGCTCAAACCATTGGACGGATTGGGCTGAAATTTGGAATACAGATTATGACTCTATTATGACGTAGTCATCCGCTAAGAAAGGATTTTTTAAAAATCAACCCTTAAAGGTGTTTGAAATTTGTATGAAAATAACCTAACGTGAGTGAAGCCACGGGCAAAAACTAGACAACCATATGCGGCAACTTTACATCGAATAAAAAAGAAAAATTTACTAACAATGGTTTCCTCCGCAGGTACTTGTCGACAATGCAGCCCTTCCAATCGACGGCGCGCCCCGAGGGCCCACGGGAGTCCTCCCCGGAGAGGGCGAAGTCCCCAGACACTCCTACAGCACCTGTCCTCAACTTTTCCATAGCGAGGTTGATGGAACCGGACAGGAAGAAGTCCGTGTCCCCCGAACTGCCGCCACCACCTAGCTTCCTGTCCTACGGAGCTCACCTCTTGGACTCAGCGTTCAAACAGTACATCCCAGCTGCGAGAAGACAACTAGTGTCCCACTACCCCCTCCTCTACTACGGACCTGACCTAGTGTCTCTGACATACGCGCACCAGTTACATTTGCCAAGGCCACCGCCTGTGCAGTCTCCTCAAAGACCCCCAAGTCCTAGAGCACCAGCAGCGGACCACGCGGTATCTTCCACAACAGGACCGACCCCATCTCCAGCCAAGAACAAAAGCTTCGCTTGCGGCGATTGTGGGAAAGTATTCAATGCGCACTACAACCTGACCAGGCACATGCCGGTACATACCGGAGCACGACCGTTTGTATGCAAAATCTGTGGCAAAGGATTCCGGCAAGCGTCAACTCTATGTCGGCATAAGATTATCCATACATCAGAAAAACCGCACAAATGTCTGACCTGCGGAAAAGCTTTCAACAGATCGTCTACCCTCAACACTCATGCACGAATCCATGCTGGTTACAAACCATTCGTGTGTGAGTTCTGCGGCAAAGGCTTCCATCAGAAGGGCAACTACAAGAACCACAGACTAACCCACAGCGGTGAAAAGGCATACAAATGCAGCATATGTAACAAAGCCTTCCACCAGGTTTACAACCTCACTTTTCATATGCATACGCATAATGAACGTAAGCCGTTCACGTGCAGCATATGCGCGAAAGGGTTTTGTCGAAATTTTGATCTCAAAAAGCATACGAGGAAACTGCATATGGGGGCCGGTAGCTCCAACAACGATTCCTCTCTGGATACCCAAGATGAGTCCACGCAAGAAGCTACCACGAGTCCGAATGAGGAAGCGAGCCGGGCTGCTTTCAGACCTTTTCTAGGAGCCTCCTACCCTCGGATCTTGGACCCCGCACGGATGACTGCCCCTAACACATTTTTCTCAAAATTATTGTGACCCGAAAGTTATTTCAAAAAGTTTAGCGAAACTAATTAAATGAATTGATCGTGGATTTGATAGAGTGATACTCACATTGTAGCTGAATGTCTATATTTTGTATATAATTTAGTTATATTACTAGATGTTCATGTAGTACAATAGTTGCTGAAGTTATTTATATTCTAAGTCTTGATGTGATAAACAAATAATTGGATAGTTTGGATCTTTACAAATCTGGTGAAAAAAAATTCGTAAGATAATAAATGTTTTAATCTTGTCCATTGCCCATTTAGAGAATAAACTTACCTATACACGTATATATTACAATTTGTAAATAAATTCGGTATGTATTTATATCAATAGTAGTGTGTGATAAAGATATTTTTAAAAAGAAGGGAAATCAAAAAGAAGTCGATTTTCGTAGTGCGGCTTTAAATCATGTTGTACCCAAAAGTACCAGACCCACTTGTTGGGTTCTTGTCACAAAAGCTGTATGTAATAATTATGTGCTGTAAATAGTAATTGTTAATATAAAATGCAATATTATGAGTGTACCTATATCATCAAATTATAAATGCCTATTAAGAAAATCTATGTATTTTTATTTATCCCGATTAGAAACTCTATTAGGTAGGTATACCTATAAGTAGTATATATAAAGTTGTGAATTGATTGTGCATAGGTACCTGACAATCTGAGTTAAATATACCTATAGCTACACTGGGGCTGATTCTGTATAACACAATCTCTAAACTAAACTAAAATGGCAGCTTTAAATATAGTTCTGTCCCTTTTCGTAGGGAGTATTATGAAAGGGTTAGCAATATTTGTAATGCTCTAATTTTAGTTTAGTTTAGAGATTGTGCACTACAGAATCAGCCCCAATGTCTGGGATAAAAGAGTTAGTATACTCTTAAAAATAGTAGATTAGGTACGTAAGAGGTTTTTTTTTATCCACTACAAGTTAGCCCTTGACTGCAATCTCACCTGATGGTAAGTGATGATGCAGTCTAAGATGATAGCGGGCTAACCTGTTAGGGGCATGGCAGTTATATTAAACCCATACCCCTATTCTGTTTCTACACGGCATCGTACCGGAGCGCTAAGTCGCTTGGCGGCACGTCTTTGCCGGTAGGGTGGTAACTAGACACGGCCGAAGCCTCCCACCAGGCCAGACTAAGGAAAATTCAGAAATTATGAATTCCCAAATTGACCCTGCCGGGGATCGAACCCGAGATCTCCGCGCGTTAAGACAACAGCGCTCAACACTGCGCTACGGAGGTCGTCAAAAAGTTTTAAGCTGTTTTTTTAGGCAAGATCGTTTCTAGGCTAACTCACCGATAGTGACATTGAACTTCAGTCAGCCTTGAGAAATAAAAAGTCAAACTAACCGTTAAAACGGTAGGTCACTTTAACCTGTAATCAGCCTCCCAGTGGGGGTCAGGGTTGTGCCGTGATCTACAGTCAGCGGGTTCGGTGCCCGCTGGCGCTTTGTCAACTGAACATTCACCCAAATTGCTGGGTTCAAAGATTTGGTGGCCCTTGCAGTTGCGCGCCAGAGCTTCTCAAAGTTCTGTCATGGACCATGAATTTTATAAATACACTCACTATAACCACAAATTACAGGTAGGTACTACTGAAACTGAACAAAACTTAGATGAAAAACCTGATGTTGAGGAAGATAAATTGAAAAAGAAGCTGATTTTAGGTTGAGATCGTTTTATTATAAGAATGCCTATTTCATAGTACCTCCAGTTTAAAAAGGAAAACATGACATATATTTAGTAGGTAATAGCACTCGCATGTTACGGATTCTATGTAATAAAATTCCTCCAAAGATCCAAATCAAACAAAATTAAATTTTGTAAACGTAAGTGTTTGGTGGCGCGCTCTCGAAAAGGCCTATGTCCAGCAGTGGATGCATACAGGCTGAAGGATGGATGGAAACTTAAGTAGCTCGTATATTTTTGAATTAGGTAAATGTATCTTCCACCATTCAGAACAGCAATAACTACTTACTTAAGTATGCTATTAAAAAGCCTTGAAAAATAATTTTGGAATAATAAAGGAAAGTAAGTTTTGTATTTGCAAGGACTAAAGTCAAAACCGTTAGTATAGGTCTAGCGAGGTACACTTTGGCAACCACAGCCCCAAAGAGCTTTAAGCGTCAACTACCGTAATACGAGCCTCTCTACAACAATAATTATTGTTCGTTTATAAATAATAGCATATCGCGCTGCGTCTTTGTCCGCGGCGGAAGCGGGCGCGGCGCGTGCGAGTGTGCGAGTGTGCGCACACCTTAATTACGGTGAACAAAGCCACCAACGAACTTTCTGACTCACAAAATGAACAATGGGGAAAAAACAGATTTTATTGTTCATCGAGATTTGCTCTCGAGTGACTTGTATTGTCGAGATTTTAACGTATGGTTCTTATAACGATGAAAGTATTCGTTTGCAACTCCTCAGATTTCTGTGTGAAGGATTCCTCCGGTATACCTAGGAATCCCTCAACT
Source organism: Erebia ligea (assembly GCA_917051295.2). Classification (NCBI taxonomy): domain Eukaryota; kingdom Metazoa; phylum Arthropoda; class Insecta; order Lepidoptera; family Nymphalidae; genus Erebia; species Erebia ligea. The sequence continues at coordinate 11,593,158 of OU785244.1, forward strand.
CTGGGACCTACTAAAATTTGAAAATACTACCTATTAAGTACCACTAGATGGCTAGATACATTTTGGGTACGGGAATATGTGGAATTGAGATGTTTGTAGATTAATTAGAAATCCGCAACCCGGAACATATCCAGTCAGGCCCCTGACGTACAAACTATTTCAAAACATTTAATAGGTAAGTAGTAAGTACATACCTACCTAAGTATGAATACCCTACCCTTATAACTAAGGAAGGATGTTTGATAAATCAAAGTACCTACCCGCTTTTTTATGTCCATCTCCGTGATGAATAGTACATTGTTACCCTAGGGATGAAAGTAACTTATTTAGTCCCGAGACGGGGTTTGGCGCCCGAGCGTAGCGAGGGGGCCTATAGTTCGAGGGACTAAATAAGTCTTTCATCCCGAGGTAAACACTGTGCTTTTCATTACGAATATAAGGAAAGTCAAAATAAAAAGTCTATGAATCAGTTGTCTTTACTTTATGAATAAAGTCTATCTTTCTTATTGTCTATGGATGCACTCGGGTAAAAAAAAAAAAAAAAGTCGTGTTTCATTTGAACTCCAATAAAAATTCAGTTGAAAACGATTCTCCCTAGGGCTGAAAAGTATTACTTTCAACCCGCTTCTCAGGCAACTTCAAACCTACTTTCCGTGTATGAGTAATGAAAAGGTATATTTCTACATCTGTGCCAAATTTCTACAAAATCGGTTGTGACTTGTGAGTTGTGGTTCGAAGTTCGAACCCGTGTCCCGACTAGGAGACCGAAGGGTTATCTTACACCACTAGGCTATCGCTACTACATTATTGGGACCATACTGCCAATAAAGCCATATTGTTTCATTATTGTTGATTTTCGTGTTTAAAAATTATAATCCTTATTTTAGGAACGTCAAGGTACATGACATCAAACTGTCTGCTTTAAGTTGCCAGTATGGCTCCTGTTTCGTGTTCCATTTTTAGGGTTCCGTAGCCAAATGGCAAAAAAGGGAACCCTTATGGATTCGTCATGTCTGTCTGTCTGTCTGTCCGTCCGTATGTCACAGCCACTTTTTTCCGAAACTATACGAACTATACTGTTGAAACTTGGTAAGTAGATGTATTCTGTGGACCGCATTAAGATTTTCACATAAAAATAGAAAAAAAACAATAAATTTTGGGGGTTCCCCATACTTAGAACTGAAACTCAAATTTTTTTTTCCATCAAACCCATACGCGAGGGGTATCTATGGATAGGTCTTCAAATATTATATTGAGGCTTCTAATATCATTTTTTTCTAAACTGAATAGTTTGCGCGAGAGACGCTTCTAAAGTGGTAAAATGTGTGTCCTCCCCTGTAACTTCTAAAATAAGAGAATGATAAAACTAAAAAAATATACTATGATGTACATTACCATGCAAACTTCCACCGAAAATTGGTTTAAATGAGATCTAGTAAGTAGTTTTTTTTAAATAATTTAAAACTTACTACAGGTTTGTACGGAACCCTGCGTGCGCGAGTCCGACTCGCACTTGGCCGGTTTTTTAAAAATTAAAACAAAAGTTGAAAAGTTGAAAATAACCGATTTGGAGCATAAACTTAATAAGTATGTCTGTTTTTCTTTTTCCACCCACCGTTGACTAGGTAGGTATAGGTATAGGTAGGGTCATGTGTTATAGGTGGGTATTTAGAGGTTCCGTACGTGCATACCACAGCAGTGACAGGCAATCTAGCGGAGTGGAGTGAATCGTGACATACAGCCAGTTATCAGCGCGCCCCCCGACCGAGAAGACGCCGCCCAACCCACCCTACCCGCCCGCCCGCCGCAACTATAATTGGGATATGTTGGCACTATAACACCTTACGTATACGATATAAGGTCACCTTTTACTCTCTAAGCATAGTTTAATCATAGAATAGTGTAAGTTCTCATATAAGTGAAATATTGTTCTTCTTTGAGAAATAAAGTATCAGTTAAACCTATATACCTACCTACCTACCTACCCTTAAAGTGCACTTGGTTAGGCTAGGCTTCGTGGTTTAACTTTTTGGAAATCCCGTCTTAAGTCTAAGTCTTAGATTTTCCGAGCTAAAAAGTATGCCTGTGTTCGGGATAAAAAGCTTATGTAGATCTCCATGATGCAAGCTAACACTGTACCAAATTTCTTCAAAATCGGATGAGCAGATTGGTCGGGATGGCGTTGCAGGTTAGATACTTAAGTGTCACACTTTCGCAACTTTAAGTATAATATTTAGTATGGAAAGATCTATGCAAAAAATGAAATGTACTTATCAAGATAAGATATTAAAGGAATTAAATCTATTCATTCTTTCAAGTCTAGAAATTGAGGAAATCACCAAGTCGCTGTTTAGTTATTTTCATTTTTATCCCACTACAAGTCGCTTAACTTTTTTTTTATCTACTACAAGTTAACCCTTGACTGTTATCTCGCCTGATGGTTAGTGATAATTCAGTCTGATAGTAGCAGGCGAGGTCATGGCAGTTATACGCGGGATCGTACCGGAACTCTAAATCGCTTGGTGGCACGTCTTGCCGGTAGGGTGGTCTAATTAGCCACGGCCGAAGCCTCCCACCAGGCAAAATTGACTGCGATCTAGAGGACTAAACTTTTAAGGGTCAGTTATATTCCTAAATGATTTCGGTTTCTCTTTTCACTTCACCAACCTACCTTACCTAAGTATTAATTATTATTGTGAAGAAAAACCGATTGAAAAACTCCTATTCGTTCTATAGAATATACCTTATTAAAATCTCTACCTATAAGTATTTGGTATTTATATCCTTAAGGCTTAAACCGATACAAAAAATCGATAATCCCTAACTAACACCTCTCATTGCATACTGATTTGTATCGACACCCACAAATATTGTCCAAGAATACTCCATAATACATTTTGGGTAGCTACATAGTACAGACAGACACACGCCGCGTCTTTATCTAATAACAAAACATTTCTACGACACGGCAGACAGACCGACGCCCGCTCTCAAAGGTTTTTAATCCGGACATTGGGTTGCTTCCGATTCTTTTCCGATTGTACTTACAAAAGAGTTTCCGAGTACTGTGAAGTAAATACATTATCTGTATTTACTTTTACGGAATTCCGGATCTTTAATCAGGATGCATTGATTAAATTCCGTAGATATTTGTAATTCAACAACAAATAGCGTAATATAATATTATATAATATAGCAATATTCCCAACGTAAGGATGAGATCTATACTAGAGGGATTATAGGGACTAGAGGGATCTATATACTACACTAGCGGCACGCTATGATGGCCGGTTGGACAAACGTTCCGTATTAATTGATAACGACTTTGAAGGAAATAATTGTATTACTTTATTGACGATAGCTATGACGATAGTGATGTGCAGAGATTCATAAATTTAAAAAAACTTAATTGTTTTTTGTTCGAGAATAAATTGACCTATTGTAATGTGTCAACCGGCCATCATAGCGTGCCGCTAGTGTAGAGGGATAGCGACAGGGAGAGATTAACGCTTTTTGTCAGGTACACGTCACAGCTAGGTCACTTCATAGTAATTAGGGGTGGTGACAAATCAATCAAATCAGCAACTCTTTATCAAACTTAAAAACGCGCTCCTAATAGGATAAAATAAGGAAATTGTGAGTTGTGACGTCATCAAATTTTAACACACTTTTTTGTTTTAATCGATATTTTAAAATGATTATCAAACTTAAAACTAACAGTAGATGTTAATTTAAGTAGGTCTTTTAAAAACCATTATTTAATAATCAATAAGAAATAATTTATTTTTGACATACCTATAGACATAATCCCTAATGTAGATGAGTATTCCAAGTGCAGTTTAGGACAAAAAATTCTACAATTCAGCTCTACCTGGAATCGAATCCGTGGCCTTCTTAGTTACAAGGCCTCCTCATACCTATCTCCACACCACAGAGATTTCTATTGAGCCGATATATTAAGGTATCGTAGTTAAGTAGGTATAGCCGGATTTGTCAATAAAAACAAACAGTCCGTCCGTCCACCCCCGCCGGGCGCCCGGACAGCCGCTAATAGGCTTACACCGTATTGTGACACACAGACAGACGGATTACACCATTGTCAGTAGATTTGTGCAGAAAACTCGTGTTTTGCACAATTTTCCATCGCAAGGGGATTAAGCTTTTATTCCGGCAACTATTCTTTGATTGTGGTACAATAAGATTTTTTCTTCCGTAGGCAGGACTACCTACTATAACTTACCTCTCCGTACTAATACCTATTATAAACTAGCTGATGCCCGCGACTTTGTCCGCGTATATTGGGGATTTTCGGTTCCCGTGGGAACTCTTTACTTTTCCGGGTTAAAAAGTAGCCTGTGTTATTCCAGACTATAATCTATCTCTGTGCCAAATTTCATCCAGATCCGTTCAGCCGTTCTGGCGTGATTGAGTTACAAATATCCACCCATTCAAACTTTCACATTTATAATATGTGTCCTGCGGAGAATGGGTTGTCAAAAACATACCTATATACCTAATATTATATTTTTAGTATATATATATATATATATATAGATATAATTAGTGTCCGACCGAAAGTTCGGTTTCGGTTTCGGTTTCGGTCGAGTTTCGGCAAAAAAACGAGTTTCGGTTTCGGCGACAAACCTGCTGAAACTACAACCGAAACCGAAACTGCATTCGGGAGTTTTCGCGCTGTGATCGGTCATGTTCGGCGCGTTAAATTCCATCCAAGCGAGTAAGCGACGAAGACATTTCGTCCACGTGCCTAATCATGTCTTGTGTTTGCAGTTGTTTTGTTTGTTGTGAGTTTTCGTGTGATTTATTTTGAACTTGGTAACTTTTATTACGTGATATAACATAAGAGTAGGTAGTCACTACCTTGTAAGGAAGTTTCGGTTTTGGCCGAAACTGAGACTGTTGCCGAAATTCGGTTTCGGTTTCGGTTTCGGTCGTAAAAACCAGTTTCGGTCGGACACTAGATATAATATTAGTATAGACTACGGGCTATAGTAAAAGTCATCATCGCAATCGCCTTCGGCACACTAACTAAGCAAGAGTCTCCTCTCAGACTGAGAAGGGTTCAGCAATAGTCCACCGCGCTGGCCAAGTGTGGATGGGCAGCGACTTCACACATCAACCATAGATAAATAACGTTATGAAGAACTCTCTGACATGCACGTTTCCTCACAATTTTACCTAGGTACCTCTTTATTCTGTGGTTTTCCTTACCACCTTAAATCGAGTAATATTTTCACTTACCACCTATTAGATTTATTTGAATAAAATCATTTGAATTTTGTTTTTTTTTAATTTAAAAATTTAATTTCTTAAAACGAATACCCAGAAAAGTGCCCCAGGATCGAACCCAACCCGGACCACCCGACTTGAAGGTCGAACGTTTCAACCACTCGGCTATTAACCACCTATTATTAAAAAATATTGCTCAATAATTTCTGTAATAAGTGCCCACTTACAAACACTTAATAAACCTACCTGCATCATAAAACTTTCCAAACATAAACTAATAAACCAATCAATCCGCTCAAGCGCAGTGAAGCGCCCTCGTGGAGTTAGTTTAACAGTTCGTAATGAACTGACCGTGGCCCGAGCCGGGGGCGGGTCTTTACAGAGTGTAGCAATAAACATTGCGTTAACTGCACTCCACGCGCAATCATATAAAACACACGGGAAAATAATCACAGCAGCATAGACTAAGTATACACGCGGGAGATGCGACATGTGGATTGAATTCCTCTGTGAGTCCATGAGTTTTCTGCCCTACAAATAAAAGCTTTATTTTTATTTATTTTTTTCTTATCCGAACCATACAACTTTACAAATTGAGTCTAAAAATTAAATAACCCCAATAGATTTTGGTTTTTAAAATCCATAGGAACTGTTTAGTGTTTACTGTATTGATTTTATGAGATAATAAGTTGCTTTTGTCCGTCTTAGAAATGCAAGCTCTGCTACTAGCTAATAGCAGAGCTATTAGCAATCTAGATTGCACAGTTTTGAGAGTAACAAAATTTGACCCATAATCATCATTTGTCATAATTGTCAGTAGATGCTGAGTGCAGAATATTTGGGCGACCAAATCTCAGTCACGTAGTCTTAACTCTTAAAACAATTTACAAAAATTACCTATAAGTAGATAATTTTTTTAGTATATTTTTAGTGCCAGTAAAAATAAACTTTTACGAATTGATGCTCCATCAAAATGTATTAAAAGCTTGTAATTATTGTTTATAAATAAATTGATTAAATAGATAAACAAATAGATACAATTAATAAGAGGGCGAATAAAAAAGAGGCCGACTTTCTATTAGGTAGGTAGTAAATCGTATAGGCTCGAATCGATTCTACTCATAATTCATATTTAGTGGCATATTTGCGACGCCGCGCCGTGTACTCTTTGCCGCGCCCGCGTCACGCCGGGGGCTGCGCTAAGAGATCGCAGATTCGTTTTATTGTTCCTCCCCCTCCCCCCTCCCCCACTCCCAGCTTGGAGGGTTGCAAAAAACCCGCGCAATATGCTCCTCATAAACCTCTCCCAGCCGTCGCGTCGCATCAGGCTTGCACTCTGAGCTTTGTAGGGCTAACACAAGTTGAATATCTCGATGACGACGACTTGTTTCGAATATCGAAACTAATTGAAAAATGGTGATAGTCTACTAGTGGTTAAGCCTTCGGGCTCTTTTACGAGTATCGATCGGCACGCACCTCTACCTATTTGGAGGTTACTACAATATGTAATTATGTGCTTTTTTAATTAGGTACTTAATTTTTACATTATTATACAATTAATTATTTATCACTTCCTATAACGGTGAAAAAAACATCTCTCTCAAAGGTCCAGTCTCACACCACCCCAGACAGACAGACAGACACGCAGTGTGTCCAGACAGGTTAGGACAGTCTGCTAATCCGAACTCACCCAGCTTTGTGAACCTTATGGTATTAGCCCCAAAAAAAGGCTGATGCTGTTGACATCATGATGATGATGTGTGGGCAAAATAAAATTGATCTTCTAATGCATTGTTGCAAGACTCGAATTCGTCCATACATCTTTCTATCTTCGATTCGTCTACGAAGTCAAAACAGTAAAGTAAGTACGGAATGTAAAACTTTAAAAATACCTAATCAGTTTTAGGTCAACTTTACAATAACGTTAATTTTGTCGACAATCGAAATCTATCAACGTTTTCAAGATGTTCAAACTCGTACTAAGGCCACTAGAGATCCGTATATTTATTGTTTTGACGGCTCCAACGTCGGAAATGTAGTACGATTTCGAATCTATTGTGAGTTTGTGGGGCATAAATCGCTTTTGTTTTTACATTTTTATTGTTTGACAGATTGTATGTGGTTTTGTTTAAGAAAAGAAGTGGGGTTAAAAGTTTGCAGTTTTCTTTTTAATTAATACAGACTTTCTTAAATTCAATTTGCAAAACTGTAAGGTTCAAACTGTTTTGAGCTGAAATCGCTTTTTGTATATTTAATTGTTTGGGTTTGTTTAAGAAATGGGGTAGAAAATTACCTATTTCATATTTTTAAGTTTTTAAAATAAAAAAGCTTAGGATTATTTAATATTAGCTGATGCCCGCGACCTTGTCCGCGTGGTTTAAGTTTTTTTGATACCCGCGGGAATTTTCCGGGATAAAAAATAGCCTATGTCATTCTCCAGGTCCTTAACTAGGTATATCCATGCCAAAAATTACGTCGATCCGTGTTCCGTTGCGGCGTGATTGAAGGACAAACCAACAAACCAAAAAACAAACACACTTTCGCATTTATAATATTAGTATGATTCAATTAAAAAGAACTTTGGCATTTAAAATAATTGAAGAATAAATATTTTTGCTTTAGTTTATACCAAATATATAAAAAGAAAAGGTGACTGACTGACTGACTGATTTATCAACGCACAGCTCAAACCACTAGACGGATCGGGCTGAAATTTGGCATACAAATAGCTATTAGGTATGAGTTATGACGTAGGCTAAGAAAGGATTTTTTGAAAATTCAAGCCTCAAGGCGGTAAAATAGGGCTTCGAAATTGTATGGAAATCGAACCTAACGTGAGCAAAGCCGCGGGCTAGTTTAAAAATATAAAACTCGAGCCCAACAAAAAATGAACATAAAATTCAAAAACGAAAACCAGCAGAGCAGCACTTACTTCTTTGACATTTCAAATGATAAAATAATAATGACAGGAAGGCTCGAAGTAAATTTTTATGACAAATCATTGGGCCGAGAGCGTCCTCGGAAACGCCGAGCTCTCGAGATGAGCTTCAATGAGAGCGCGGACAAAGCCGGGGGAGATAATACCTACGCCTTTGTGCAAATATTGTGAGGATTATTATATTGGATAAATACCTGAGTTATAGTCCCACAAACATTTTTGACCCGGTGACAGCGTCACTAGTAGGTTCTATATGAAAAATTAAATTAAAAAAAATCTTATCAGGCATAAAAATTAGTTCCAATTTTGGCCACCGGGCGAGATAAGTTTGACGGTAATTTATTTAACTAGTTAAATAAATTATTTTTTTGTGTCTATTATTTAAAAGACCTGCTAAAAGACGTTATATGATTACCTATATCCACGTCTCCTGTTAATTTTATGTTTGACAACCATGGATTAAAGTCAAAAAAGTGCCGTTGACTTTTGATGACGTCACAATTCAGTAATACGAAGCTCGCGTTTTGAAGTTTGAAAAAAAAGATACGCGCCGAATTGAGAACCTCCTCCTTTTTTGGAAGTCGGTTAAAAAGTACATGATTTGACCAGTTGTCAAATACCCAAATGTAATGATGTCCGTACGAGGACATCATTAAGGATTTTTGTAGGTTTATTAGCCTATTCAGCCTTTGGGCAAGCTTATGTCCACGGCTGGACATACCTAAGCCTTCCCTTAACACCATCTTTCTTACCTATATCCGCTATAAGTTAACGCCTGGTGGTATCTAACGTCAGCTATGATGCAGTTTAAGATGATAGCGGGCTAACCTGTTAGGGGTATGGCAGTCATATTAAACCTATACTCTTATCGGTTTCTACATCGTATCGTACCGGAACGCTAATTAGCCTGGCAGCATGTCTATATAGACACGACCGAAGCCTCCCATCACTCCATACCAGAGAAAGTTCAGAAATAGACCCTGATACTATGTAACTTATCTTTCCCTTCTCTACATAATCCTTATTTAGTATAGTTACTAGATGATGCCCGCGACTTCTTCCGCGTTTATTAGTTAGGTAATTTTATTCCCGCGGGAACTCTTTAGGTAATTGTCCTTTCCCGAGATGCAACCTATCTCTATACGAAATTTCATCAAAATCGGTCGAAAAATGGGCCATTAAAGCGTAACAGATATACAGACAGTCACACTTTCGCATTTATAATATTAGTATGGATTTTCATATAATTTTTAATTCTTTGCCGAATATTTGGAATTGCGCGTGGCTGGATGCGATTTATCCACGCCATGACACCACAATAAAATAATTAGGATCTCGTCGAGATGCGAGACGACAATGGAATATAACAGACACGTCTATCAATAGAGCGGACCGAAAAGGATGCGATTGTCGCCAAACTATAGATAAGCCGCAGAAAAGATGCGAGCGGAAGTGATTGTGCAAGGATTACACGGATTATTGCGTTGGAAAGGAGTGTAATGTGCGAAAGGCTACCGAGCACCGGCCTGGTTACTAATTACAATACTACAATTCTATGCGCATAGAAATGGATTATAAGTACGATGACTAAAATATTTTTTCGCTTACTTTCAAATGTTTGAATCGTACGATTGAAAAATATTTGGTATAAATATTTTCCAGCAATACTTTACAATGCTGCCGACAAAAACAGGGAAAAAAGTTTGTAGGTGCGGAAAAGCCATACTTTATTGACAGAAGGATAATAAGATAAAGCTATTTTAGTGGTCTAACCGAGTGCAATTCGGTTTTTTTGTCCTAGGGACTGTAAAAAACTAAAAAAATCCAAATAACTTTTACGTAACCTTGATGTCACTTAATCGAAAAATATGGATTATTTTATTGAATCGAAGCAGGCGTTACTTTGCGGAAGTCCATGATAATGAATGAACGAGAAGTTTAATTCGCTATAATCCGCCACAGCAGACCAATCTATGTGGTACAGTGCGTGTCCTTCACCAATAGCATGCGAACACCCACCACCCAGCAATTCGCCCCGGCACAGCACCACACCACACAAATCTTCCAAATCACTCTCAACGTACGTTTCACTCCGAAACCGGAGCACGAAACGTACGTTGAGAGTGATTTGGAATATTTGTGTGGTGTCCACACAAATCTCTCCTCAAATTTGTATCCACTACAAGTTAGCCCTTGACTGCGATCTTACCTGATGGTAAGTGATGATGCAGTCTAATATGGTAGCGGGCTAACCTGTTGGTAGGATGACAGTTATATTAAACCCATACACCTATGTAGGTATTCGGTTTCTACTCGGCATCGTACCGGGACGCTAAATCGCTTGGCGGCACGTCTTTGCCGGTAGGGTGGTAACTAGCCACGGCCGAAGCCTCCCACAAGTCAGTCAACTTTTCCTTTTATGTATTCAGATAATTGTTATACTCTGTATCCAGTTAATGAGAGCAGTTTATTATGGTGTTACACTTTGTAACATCCGCGAGGTCCCCCGGGAGGCATGGTACTGCGGCATATGCGTGACTCCCGGCGGGACGCGTGTTTGCTCACGTAATTTGATCAAATATTGGCCGATAATTATAACTGTTTGGCAGTGCGACTATAATAATAATCGCTAGCTGAGTACTTGATACTGAGTCTTTGTTAAATAATATTTGGGATCAAATCGATGCACTGATCTTTTAATTTTACTTAGATAGATTTTGTCATTATAGTAAAATAAAACATCTCTAAAAATCGTGCGATTGTTGCTGTACAATAAAGGAACTAAGGACTTTCGTGACTTTTTAAGAACCATTGGTTTGGTTCCGCCGACGTTGATGGATGAACCTCTTCATCGTGCCCATAAACCCGGGCTCAGTAGACTTTACAGGGAATTTACAGTTGTTCATTGATATGTTTTGTGGTAAATTGCAAGAATTTATAGACAAGCTGATTAGATAAGTCTCCAGACTCTTCAGTGGGGACGCCAAGTGATCCAAGTAAGTTAGTGTAATAATATTATAGTTTATTGTAAGTATTAAGTGTTAAGCATTTATTCGGTTTTACTTTTTATCTTTTGTATATTTTTTTTCCTTTTTTGTATTTTCCAGGTTAGTAATTTTGAATGTCAGCGTACGACTGTTGTAAATAACGATCATTTGGACGGTGTATATTTTTTTGTTAATATAAATGTTACTTATATCATAAATTAAGCTTACTAAGACCAGAATAAAAAAATAAATTGGCTTTAAAGTAATTCCATATCGCGATGTGAACTAAGGTAGTAGACTAGGTACTCATTACAAAGTTTCTCATGGTAAAACAAAAGTAATTTCCTTCGCCCACGGCTCGCGTTGCGCCGGGCGGGCGGCGGGCGGTGACGTCACGGTAAACGATTCCGTAAATACCTACTGAGGGCCCAAAACGGAAGGACTAAGGGCGTGAGAAGGATTCAGATATTAATTTTTCTCATACTTGCTCGGAAATTGCTTCATTATTAAAAAAAACAATACGCAGGTAGCTCTTTGCAAGACGCAAGCCAGCAATTCCCAAAAATTGACCGATAATAGAAATTGCTGGACAGTTGCGAGGTATTTAAAGGGCTTATCTAACATTAATTAGGTGTTTTGTAATGTAGATCGTTCGTTGAGAATATATTGGAGTCTAGTAGGTACCTACTATAGATACAAGTCTCGGCCTCGTTTACTTAAAAAGGTCTACTAAATACCTACTAAATAATAAACTTAAATACGAAAGTAGGTAGGGTAGCTGGTATACTTGTCTGTCTGCTATATGCTTTCACGACCCATTCTGTTCAACTATAGGAAGGTGCATCTGCTAAGATTCCCAGGGATAATCCCAGGTAGGTATACTACTTATTTACTTGGTCTAGGTATCTTCACCGGAGCGCGGGACCTAGGTGCGACAGTATTAAGCGACGCGATGCGATACGACGTCATAGAAAATGATAAACTTGTCCGACAGGCGACAACGTAGGCCACGTGAAGGGTCAGTTACTGTTTGATTGTCGCATCGCGTCGTATCGAGTCGCGGTGTCGCGTTTGTCGCCGACATAGAACAACTAGTGAGGTAGAGAAGCGAGCGAAAGCTATAAATAATAAACAACGATTAACAAAATTCGCAATCAAGTTCCGACAACCCAGCCACTCGTCGCTAACCAATAAATTGAAATAGCTTTCAACTGTTTTAATAACCCATTACGCCGGTTCGATTCCCGCCCGCATCCACCCACTAACCACCGACCTAATTACCAAAGGGAAATAAACTGTAAACTGTTAAATATAAGGTTGCTTTTGGAATAAGTGTGGTATTAATGTAATTTGTGGATAAGTACAGGATGTTCCGATATCGAGGCACGTTTCTTTTAATGGAAACATTCGCTCTTATCGGTGCTGCCATCTGTTGAGGGGTTTGTTGATAAGTAGGTATCTATATTCTATACCTATTCATATCTACGATTGATTTTTATGATAAACGTACCTACCTACGTACCTATGTCGTAGGCCCCTAGGGGATCATCCATTTTAAGTACGTTTTGACGACCTCCGTGGCGCAGTGTGTAGCGCTGTTGTCTTAACGTGCGGAGGTCCCGGGTTCGATCCCCGGCAGGGTCAATTTGGGACTTTATAATTTCTGAATTTCCCCTGGTCTGGCCTAGTGGGAGGCTACCGGCAAAGACGGTGCCGCCAAGCGATTTAGCGTTCCAGTACGATGCCGTGTAGAAACCGAATAGGGGGATGGGGTTTAATATTAAGGCCATGCTCCTAACAGGTTAGCCCGCTACCATCTTAGACTACATCATCACTTACCATCAGGTGAGATCGCAGAGGGCTAACTTGTAGTGGATATTAAAAAAAAACGTACGACACACGTTAAGGGGGGGAGGGGGTCGATTAAGTGTGACATTGTGTGACAAGGGGTGGGAGGGGTCCTAAGTTTCGTGACGTCACATTTCAAAATCTTATACATCTAAGTGCCAAACTAATTTCCAACTTTATCTGTATCTGTACCTAATGGAAATAAAACTGATTTTGAAAGTGCTGTTTTAATTTAATAATTTCTAGGTGTACAATTGCAAGATATGTGACGTCACACTGTGACATGGACGGGGGAGGGGTCAAAATATCACGAAATTAGTGTGACGTACTTTATGGATGACCCCTAGGTAAAGACTAGGCTTGGCTACTTTGCCTACTTCCATAGTGTTTAGCCATCAATTGTGATTTGTGGGGCAGAGCTGCTGATATACAAACTAAATATTTACGCGATATTTACGCGAATCCGCGCGTTTGTGATTAGTTTAAAGAGATTTGCATATTTATCGAAGAGCTGACTTCCAGTAGAAGTCCGCTTTCCAAGCCGGTAGTAGAGTCAAAACCACGGCCTATTTTAAGTGTTTCCTAAGAAATAAACTGAGCTTGACTTATGGGTTAAGAAGTTCTACTTACTTTTACTTTTACTTTACATATACCTACCTCAAATCGTCCGGCTCCACAACTTGACTTGTCTATAAGTAGGTACCTAATTTGAGTTCTATACTAAGTGTATGATTTAATTATAAGTCTTCTTGCCTTAAAATTCCCGAAAGGATTTCAAAATCATTCGTCTCAGTTCCCAAAATTGGATTTTGGCAGGACTTTTCAAGCAAGGTCGAAAAATCCAAAATGGGCGGCAAACAACCTAGGTAAAAACGATTAAATTATAACCATTGGTTTTTAATTACTGCCTCGTTGGTCTAGTGGTTGACATGTTCGACTGCGGCTGACGAGGACCCGGGTTGGAGTCCCGGGTCGGGCCATAACATGTTCCTATTGAGTTTTTCTGACTAGAAATTCTCAGTAGGTACTAGCCCGGAGTTAGGAAGTTGGCGGTGTTTCACCCCCGTGCCTCGGAGAGCACGTTAAGCCGTCGGTCCCGGTTATTATCACTAACATGATAATAGTCATTAAAGCCCGCCAACCCGCATTGGAGCAGCGTGGTGGGTCTAACCTCTAATTCCCTCTCTCCTATATGAGAGTGGAGACCTGTGCCCAGCAGTGGGACGTTAATGGGCTTTAGTGGTAGTGGTGATGGTGGTTTTTAATTATTGCTTTTTAAACTTCGAATTCAACAACCAATAATGGACGATCGACGTTTAAACCCGTCAATCTAATCACTAAATATTAAGTTAATAACTCATCCAAAGTTCCAAACATAAAACACATCATAATTACGTTTGATGGGTTCGATTAAACCGTGTTTCCTCATTCAGCGCGCACGCGACCGACGCGCTCCGGCCGGCAATACCGCTTGGAAACTCATTATCGACTCATCGCTTGTTAAATTGCTTGTTATTGTCTGTTACCTATTGCTTATTGCTCGACGGCGGGCGCGATGTCTGTTGCCTTGGTTACCATCTCTGTTTATGATACCTACACTAGATGATACCCGCGACTTCATCCGCGTGGATTTAGATTGGAATGTAATTTATTTGTTACAATGATGGTTACCTACTGTATAAAAAGGCGCAGCATATCCAGTCAGGCAACCCTGACGTACAAATTTTGATGTAGTGAAATATTTCAATAACATACCTACATAGTACATAAGTACCTACCTACTTCATAGAAATTACATCGTCTTGAATAAATTACCTACAAATAACTTCTTACGTCACGCTCTGTGGACGGGAACAGTCAAATTACGTCTTATTCTTACTGCAATAAGTGCCTATATCTAATTCTAAGGCATACAATGGATAGCTATATAATACATGTCACGATAATATTAATAAGTGCTTGTACAATAATGCTTCATCAATGAAAATTGCAATGTTAAATGACAAAGAAACTAATATAAATACAATGAACCTAAAACTAAATAACCTTAAAAAATATAATGTAATAACTAAAATATATTATTAAAAGGAGTCCCTTTAGGCAAGGTTCCGAAGATACTGGCAGCGTTCCCCCTTTGAATAGCTAGACTAATTCTTTGCCCGAGGTAGCTGCCAGCTCTTCGGTCTCCTGTGATGTCGACTAACCTTTTTGTTATTTCCTTATAAAGCATTATAGCGCTAGGACCCCACGGACCAAGGGTCTCGACACCGAATGGGACAAAATAATATTCGGAGCCTAGACCCCTGTATTTGCATGTTTTAGCTTTTTCAGCCGCTTCACAAGCCGCACCAGCTCTGTTGTTGGTTCCATGTAGATGGGAAGGGGCCAGCGTGTCTGAACAGGTTGCATCCCATACCAGCACCCGGCCCATCTTCCATGGAATCAAACTCATACCGTCCGGTCTCTTGCCATCGTCTCTTGCAATACCAGTCGGCTCAAGTAGACTTGGCACGTTGACGGTGGCAAGGGACCGGCGTATGATATCGTTAAGTGCGGCATGTCTCGAGAAGCGGCCTGCACTTTTTTGGCATGACAGTCCGTGATGTCCTAGCTTGTCGACATCACTGCCACAGGGACATTTATGAGGAGCGCAGACCGGAATCCCAAGCCGTAGACAGGTTGCGATTCGGAGCGTGTCAGGCTCAAGAAATGTTCCTGTATTTGACGAAGGGTACGCGTGAAGCCAGTAGCCGGCCTTATGCGTACCCACGGCCAAAAGCCTAGCACGCGCCGAACCTGTACTACAGCTCAAAAGATTCTCAAAAGTCAATTTGCAGTGTATGTCGTCCCAGCTCCTCTGTGAATTTGGAGAAAGTGGAAAATTTTGACCTGGGCATGCAATTAAGAAAGCGTTTCTAGCTTCTTCCAAGCCAGCAATCTCAAAGTTTGAAGGGGATGCCCTTAAAATTTTACTTATGAGATTTGCTGAACTATGGACAGAAGATAGGAAGGCTGGTAAAGCGACACTTGAAATTTTGCGAATCCCTAAACCACCATAACGGATGGGTAGGGATGCTTGGGTCCAAGATTGCTCGTTCAGCTGCATATTAAGAATCGATTCTAAGCTAATTTTGATTAAGTCTTCTAATTGTGTCAAAAGATCTGGGTGATTCCAAAAGGAGCAGCAACGGAGCACATACGTAAAGGACTTGACCAGCGCAACTATGGGAGCTTGCCTAGATATCAAAAATTAATGTGCAGCAATGAACTCTTTATTATTGTAATTTTTATATTTTATAGTTTTCAGATAAAAAAGTTTCAGGAGTCTAAAGGCTCTGAAAACTGAGAAAATAAATAAAAAAAGTTTAACCAAAAAACTGCTTTCCCACACTAGATGGCACTAGTTGTTGTGGTGAGCGAGTCAAAAAAAATATTTTAAGTATTGCTAACCACGTTTCTCAGGAAAATAATTAATCTTTGCATTATTTGGGCATGGATGAGGATAATACTGGAATAATAAAACTATATTTGCAAGAATTATGTAATTCCTTTAAAAATCACGCTACATTGTTCTGCTGCCACACTAGATGGCGCTAGGGAGTCTTTTCAACTATTCGACAACAGATGGCGCTAAACGTTTTGGTTAGAGAGTTTGTTTAACTATTCTACCACAGATGGCAGACAGATGCAAATCCAGAGGGCGTTACGTTCCTTTAAACGCAGTGGTTATTTGAAAATGCTTTGTTCGTTTGAGGCTTGTCAACTAACAAAAATAATAAAAACAAAACATACATTTCCTTTTCATTACTATATAATTGATCAAAAATAAATCACTCATAATATAGTGAATAAGGTACTTATATGGTATTCATGTAGGGTAACAAGATTATTATTAGGCATGGATAAAACGGAACGTCAAAATGGAGTAGTGCATAAAGAGGAAACCGGACGCTCAAGATTTAAACAATAAACGTATTGTTTTTATAGACATTTTAACCTTGACCTTATTCGGAATAATAAATCCATAGTAATTTCGGTTTTAATTTTTAAACCTTACTGTAAAAACGGAAATCCTGCACATTGTCCCGAATCGGAGGGCAGTTACTGGTCATGTCCTTTGAATTTTAAGATGCAAAGTGCATAATGTGGACTAATTTCTAGGAGACGGTCAGCAGAATTTTGAAATTTAGTAATTGAATTATTAATATATTCAGGAATAGATTCTTCAAAAATTGGAGAACCTAAAAGGTAAAGGGAATTACTGTTAACTATTTTAATATTTGGAGCCAAAATATTAAATTTTTGTTTTACGTCATTTAAATTTAAGACGCAGTTATTTATAAAAAGCTCGCATTTGCTAAAATTAAGCTCCAAACCAATGGCTTCAAATTTATTTTTGATTAAAGAATGGTCCGAAAACACTGTATCCACATCACCTCCTAGGGTTCCGTCGTCCAAATACCAAACGTTGAATTTAGAATTTAAATTTTTGATTATCGGATTTATAGCCAAACTAAAAATTGCAGGCCCAAGAGGATCACCCTGTTGACAACCTACTTCCGAGGACAGTTCATTAGAACGATATAACAATTTTGTTGGGTCAGCGTAACTGAGAAGAAGATAATTGTATATTTCCGGTATATGTTGTTTTATTTCTGTCAGCAGGGTATCCCTATTTACCGAATTGAATGCATTTTTGACATCAATTTTGAGCAACACGTCAGGCTGTCCGTAAGTTAGGAAAGAGCGTAGGGCATGGACGGCTGCCTCGCACCCTCCTTTTACACCGAAGCCTAACTGTACGGGTTCAAATTCCGAATTTAATTTTGGTAAAATATGTCGAACAGCAATTTTGGAGGCCAGACGTCGTAGTGTTGATCCAACAGCAATTGGTCTCACCCCTCCGTCCTTTTTGGTGAGGGCAATGAGATTCGCGCCGAAAAGAATTGGAACAATTTCTGGATTGACATTACCGGAATACATAAAGTTGATTAATTTAGTGATCGAATTTACAAGTTGCTTGCCTGCATCACCCACAGAAAGCGATGTTAAGTCTTTTAAATGTTGGGGTGAGATCCCATCCAAACCTGCAGCCGAACCTGGTTTAAAAGATAAAATGGCATCCGTAACACCTTTGTTTTGAATTTGAAGGCATGCTTGCCCTGCTGTTGGTGGGTCGAGAAAATATGGGTTTGCTGGAGCTGGAGGATGTTTTGTCCGTAAGGCCTGAAGGGTGTCAGGGGTATCTGGTGATAGCACGTCGTTGGAGAACAAAAGGCGAGCGGCACCTTTGAGATCTCCGTCACAGATTTTGTTTTCGATGAGTTTGTTGCGATTACGAGGGGCATCATGTTTGATTAGAGGTGCGGGAGAAGGCGAGGAGCTTACAGCACAATTATTCTTAATCTTTTGTGTCAAGGATAAATTCGGTTCATCAGTTTTTATTATATGTAGTGTGCTGTATGAAAATAAAAATAGGTTCTGCCAGTCCTGGGTACAATTGCTTATGTAACATTTCTGGATTAATTGTGACAAATGTGTAGCAACGGTTATTCGAGCTCCTCGAGGGATTCTTTTAACTATGGGTATACTATTTTTCAAATGGCTAAGATATGTGTGGAAAGGAGTTGGATCGTTGGCTACATAAGTAGGCGCACTCGGAATAATGGGATGGATGTCTAAAGGTGAACTGTTTTGGCTAATACATTTCCTGTGTAATGACAAAACCAAGATAAGTCAATGATTAAGTAGGTACAAATCCCGTTGGATTTCTTTGATTTTCGATTGATTTGATTTAGGTGAAGGACCCATCAACTAACAAACATATTTTCGCATTTATATTATTAGATACTTCGGTACGATGCCGTGTAAAACCGGTAGGTAAGGGGTATGGGTTTAATATTTTTAAACTAACCATCCAGGCTATATAACCCGCAACCATCTTAAACTGCATCATCTCTTACCATCAGAGATCGCAGTCAAGGGTTAACTTGCAGTGGATAGGAAAAGTAGTAGGCCTGTAATATACCTACCTACCATTAGCAGATCTTAATAAACCCGAGCAAATAACCCACTCGCCCAGATTCCACGCGCGACGCTCCGCAGGGCGGAGGGCTCTCTCCGCAAATATTTGAGGAGTGTAATCGGTTTGGGACCGCGGGAATCGAAGCCGGGACCCCGCGCCATCCCGTCACGACAGATTGCGGCATGTCTATTTACGTAATTAACTTGGGGTGACTTTCATACGTGCAATATCCACTCGGGTTTGGAGGTTGGGTGTAGATTTTAGATGTCTTGATATTTGTTTTATTGATATTGGCTTTTATGAATACATTTTAATTAAGGTAGAGATATATACTGCCTCGTTGGTCTAGTGGTTAACATGTTCGACTGCGGCCAACGAGGCCCCGGGTTCAAGTCCTGGGTCGGGCCATAATTAAGTACCTATTGGGTTTTTCTATGACAATGAATTTCAGTAGGTACTAGCCCGGAATTAGGAAGTTGCTGGTTTTTTACCCCCGTGCCTCGGATAACACGTTAAGCCGTCGGTCCCGGTTATCATCACTAACATGATAATAGTCGTGAAAGCCCGCCAACCCGCATTGGAGCTGCGTGGTGGGCTAAGCTGTAATTCCCTCTCTCCTATGACAGTGGAGGCCTGTGCCCAGCAGTGGGACATTGGGGCTGTATAGTGGCATGTGACCTAAGCCCATTTAGTGGCAGGTTTAAAGGTACTAACTACCTACTAGGTATTCTGATAGGTATTACCTAGGTAGGTAGGTACACTTGAAAACTGTCACCTATTGGCCATTGGTCTAAGTTATTATTTATTTCAATTCGGAATACTTATACCTACCATATAATATAAGAAAAAATAAATATTTCACCAAGTTACGGTGCAAGTATAGTTCATATTTGTTTCGTAGCACCTTTTGTATCATAAATTTTATATTTACCTAGTAGATATACCTATTACCTAGGTATATCGAGTAGGTCATATTATAATATTATGTAGTAGATATTTTGGTAGTCGAGTGGTTGCCTGGAGGAGAGATTTCTAGATTTTTTTTAGGTAATTAAGTTCTAATTCACTTACAACAAGTAGGTAGGTGTATACCAATCTTACAGAGTAAGATAATAGGAGAATATTTAGTAAGTAAAATAGAATAAAACCGAAATTTCTGTTTCTATAATTAATTTACAAACGGGGTCTACGGAGTTCTATGTAGAGTTAGATCTACGAGTACGTTGCTACGGTATGTCGTAGCAGCTGCGTAGCAAAAGAAAGTTATTTTTTGCATGCTTCCAAAACACTATTTATGTTGGTATACCTAATATCTATGTCCTAAGCGATTTGTTCTACATAAACATATTATATGCCTGTACTATTATGAATTCTGTGATATATCACCTAGCTATAGGTCACGTCTACGAATCAATCGAAGTTAATACTCAAATCCTACAAACCTAGGTAGGTCGGTAGGTCTGTACCTATCTCTATGCCTAACAACGATAGTGTTCTTAGTGTGTTAGTGTTATGTACCACAGTTAGGAGATACGCTCTTTCCTACCAGTCGATCGCTGGAGGCGTCTATAGACTCTAACTCTAGACTAAACCGCATGCGGGGTGACAGAGACGTTACGGAGGAAAATGGCATTGTTTTATACAAAACAAGACGATGCCCGCGTCTTCCTACGCATTGACTAATTAATATTAAGTTTTCTTGCGGGAACTTCTTAATTTTCAGGGCTAAAAGTAGCCTATGTCCTTCCCTGGGTTGCAAACTATACTAAATTTTATCAAAATCGTTTGGAATAATGGGCCGTTATAAAGCGTAGCAGGCATACAGACACACTTTCGCATTTATAATATTAGTATGGAAATTCATTCACTTTAATGTTAAACTTGTATATAGGTACCTATTACCTACCTAGTTCTTTACCTCTAGTACCTACCTATCTACCGTACCTCTATAGGAGCTACAACGGTCGTGACCTAGCCATGTCTGTCACATTATATGGGGTAGGTATGGGGTATGGACGTCGGCCGTCGACCCATACTGTATGAATATAATTTAAGTAGGTAGGTACCTACGCTGTGGAATAACTATAGTTAAGTATACTTACCTACTATCAAGTATCTGAAAACTTAACTCCAGAATAAATACCCTCGACACCACACTACCTATTTCCAAGAAATAGCCGAAAGCCTTTACAAATACATACTATAACTTCATCGTATACAAAGTCGCTTGTGTACCGAAATACCATTACTAAAGGGCGTGCGCTCTTAAATTATTACTAACCTAGCTACACTGAGCACCTATACTTCACTCTTTCTTACTTGCAATAAACCCTTAAAGCTATCTCGTTTTTATGTCAATGGTAGGTATGACGTGGTATTGCGCTTTCGTCTGCCGTTGTGTAGTCGTCCCGCTCGTTCGTTTGGGTGTTGTATGGTGGCGTCTCGCTCGCTCTCATTAGGTTAGTACAGTCATGTTTGCTGACGCTTGCCTGTCGCATTTCGTTTTGTGTGGCCTTCCTTACACAGAGTAGCTTTGATACATTCAGAGATGTAATCAACGGATGAAGATTTTTGAAGTGAAAACTTCTTAGGCGCGTTGAGCACTTTTTGGTAGGGGGTAAACTTGTGGATTCGCGTCACCGACACCGCCGCCGTCACCGATACCGTCACCGACACCTCGCTGCCCCATTGCTCGAGTTGTTAGTTGTTATATACGAAGTCCTAAATATAAATATACTACATTCGTAATTAAACTTTAGGTAATGCCTTAGTTTTAAGGTTGATATTTTAATTACTTATTTTAAAATTATTTTTTATTATTATTATTATCAGTATATAACTGACTCTCACGCCCGCATACAAAATAAATATATATAACTATGACCAAAAGAATAATAATAAACTTACGTAAATAAATAGAAATGAATAAACTTACATACACAAATACACAAATAAATAGTTGCAGCGGGCGGAGGATTACACCCCGGCAGGGGAGACCAGACGGCCGGGGGTCAGGGGGACAGGTTGAGAAACCGGCGGACTATCCTAGCCGAGTCTAGCAACACCGCTTTCTGCATCCTGGCTGCGAGCGAACTGCCACGGAACCCCAGTCGCCTCAGATGGTGAGCGAGGCTGACTGGGATTAACCCACTCGCAGATATAACGATTGGGATGGTTTCAGTGGACTCCACATGCCACATGGCGGAAACCTCGTGAGCCAGATCGAGATACTTTCGTTTTTTCTCCGTCTCAGCTCTCACAAGATTCTCGTCATATGGAATGGTGATGTCCACCAAAAACACCCGCGACTGTGCCCGGTCCAACAGCACGATGTCAGGCTTATTCGCTAGAATAGTCCTGTCCGTGATGATGGACCGGTCCCAATAGAGCCGGACTCCGTCACGCTCGATTATTATTATTATTATTAAAAACTTTATTGCATCAAGAAAAGGACATTATACAAAGGACATTATTACAAACAAAAGGCGACCTTATCACTAAAGTGATCTCTGCCAGGCAACCTACAAGAATGGACCGTACCTACTTGTTGTGAGACGGGACATTGCTTTGAATATAAAATTATTACATAAACATACATTCTAATAGGTACTTACTATATGCAGATAAAAATACATACAGACATACATATAATTCATATAATAAATATATATAAAATTTAATACATACTATATACATAAATAATAAATTACATATAACCAATTTAATATACCTAAACACAAATTATAATAAGAATTAGTTTACAGCGATAGATAATGCTTTTTGACACGACCTTTAAAGGCTCCTAAAGATTTTGATCGTCTGATATCAGCTGGGAGCGCGTTCCACAATAAGACTGCTTTTAGGGTGAACGAGTCTGCGTATCCCTCGGCGTTACGTTTGGCGATTTTAAGTTTATTGTCATTGGCAGATCGCAAGGTATGCTGGATTGGGAAGGAACTAAGGAACCTGAATCGTTCCTTTAGGTAAGGGGGCGACCATGGGTGGTAAAGAGTAGCATAGAGAACAGATAGGACATGGAGATTACGCCTTTGTCTGATAGGGAGCCAGTTAAGCTTCCTCCTATATTCCGATATATGATCGTACCTACTTCCTTAGGCCGAAAATAAATCGAATGCATAAGTTTTGCAAGCGTTCTAACTTAAGTATTTAAAAGATCTTCGGTCAGGTCGAGATAACAGACATCGGCGTAATCAAGGATGGGGAGGAGAAGTGTACCTATTAGCTAACAAGATCTTTGTTTTAATTGGCAAGAAGTTCTTCCACCTTTTAATAGAACCATAAGCGCCAAAGATTTTCCGACTAACCTCTGAAACTTGCGGTCTCCATGATAGATTGCTGTCCATGATAACTCCAAGATTTTTAACTGTATGACTATAAGCTAGCGCAGTACCATCAAAGACCACAGGTGGTAAAGCAGAGTAATCAAGTTTAGTCATTTGTCTGGAATTACCTATGATAATGACCTGTGATTTACTAGCATTCACTAGTAGACCAAATGACTCACTCCAGCTGCAGACAATATTAAGCTCGTCGTTTAAACGTTTGACAGCTTCAGATATCTGCTCAACAGGAGTGGATACGTACAGTTGGAAATCATCGGCATAAAGATGATATGGTAGGGAAAGAAGATTAGTGACAGTCAGTATTTATGAAGATGGAAAAGAGCAAAGGAGAAAGGACACCACCCTGTGGAACACCAGCACTGAGACGGCAGTAGGAGGACAGTTTTTCTCTAACACGTAGGTATGCATTGCGACCGGTCATAAAGGTAAGACTTGAACCAACTGATAGAAGCAGAGGAAAACTTAATTGATTCAAGAATTGCTATGAGAATATCCAAGTCGACAGTATTAAACGCATATTTATATTTTTATATTTTTACTTTTTTTTTTTCAAGTTTTCATTTCTATCGGTAGTCCCTGTGACTGGCCATTTTTTTTTATCTGTATGTCGTAGGTAGGTAGGTATAATATAGGTAAGTAGGTACTAAGTAGGTACTAGGTACCTATGTATGGTGGCATCCTTCAAATATTTCCAAGCAAATCGATAATTTCAATAAGAATTGGGATGTTGCGAAGGTAGGTATGTCAAGATAAATTTATTTTTTATTGATTATTAAAATATAGAGAATCTCTCAAAAGACATAATAAGTACCTATCCACGTTCTCTGTTAGTTTTACGTTGATTACACATTTCAAACTATCGATTAATATCAATTACTAAATTAAATAAGTGCGTCGAACTTTGATGACGTCACAATTCACAAGCAAGTTTGATGACCTCCCTGGCGCAGTGTTGAGCGCTGTTGTCTTAACATGGGAGGTGGGTTCTTATCCCGGCATGAGTCAATTTAGAAATTTATAATTTCTGAATTTTCCCTGGTCTGGCCTGGTGGGAGGCTTCGGCCTTGGCTACTTACCACCCTTACGGCAAAGACGTAGGTACCTACCTACTGCCAAGCGAGTTAGCGTTCCGGTACGATGGTTACATTGTACCTATAACAATATTTTTTTGCTTTACTAGGTAAGTAGGTATAGCATCATTTCTTAGTGAAGTCCTTTGCACAAGGTGAAACTGAGATCGCATTCAAGGGCTAACTTGTATAGGTACCTACCTACTACCTACCTACTTGGTAGAATTAAAAAAATTGCCAGTCATAGGGATTTGGGACTGCCGATGGAAGTGAAAACGAATATTTAAAATAATCAAATAGGTAAATATTATACCTAAATGCGAAAGTTTGGATGGATGTATGGATGTATGGATGGATGTTTGTTACTCAATCACGCCCGAACGCGGATGATCTGGATGAAAGGACATCGACCATCTCCCATACATTGTTGGGCCCAGAACTTGATGAACCGTTACAAGCTCCAAATTAGTGCCATTAGTTAGATAAAAATATCAATCTTAGATTGCTTTAGTTTCAGCTAGATTGCCAGTTGCATAATTGAGATATACGAGCTCAAAGCCATAGTTAGGTAATATTCGAGAATGTGCAAATGCATAGTTTTTTGCAGTAAATATCAATCTAGTAATGATAAGACAACTAATAGTGAACTCTTTAGACAGTTTTACATGAAATATTTCACACAACATGTAGGTTTACGAGTATGATTCCTATTTCCTATGTAAACACAACACATTCACTTGCGCGTAAACACCTTAGTTCCTTATTCATTGGTAAACACGGAGCGTATGACAATGACAATCGTACCTATAGTTTTTACATTGACACTTTTTTTGACAGTAGTGTTGCCAACAACACAGGGCCTGAAGTCGCCATTTTTCACAGCTTATGTAGCTTAAATGTTACTGAATTTCAACCGCTGTAGCCATCGACCATACAACTAATAGACTCCTCATATAGGGCGAACACTTTCAGACAACACATCAGACTTAATAGGTCTTATATAATTCCACGCCCTTGTAACAAAACCTACTGAGTTATTTAAATATTAATTAGAGTATATCGATAATTAAGTATCGATAAATAATTATTAGGAGTTAGGACCCCATCCCATTTGATTTATGATTGTTTTGACCTTGAGTAGACCAATCAGCGTTTAGTACCCCGCGCCCGCTTACTTGAGTCATTTGACTGAATTGTTTGCATTACGAAAGCATAGTAATTAGGCGTCTATTGGTTGTGTGGTCGATGGCTGTAGCCTAAAGTAGCCCAAACGTCAAAATATCGCTATGAATAAAATAAAAATGATCATTATGCATAATAGACATAATATATCGATATAATAATTATAATTATTATAAACTAGCAATTCGCCCCGGCTTTGCACGGGTAGCAGTTCTAATCATCATTAAAATCCATGCCCAATACAGCCAGTGGGCACTGGGCAGCACATCAGGTCTTACATTACATTCTTGTCCTGAGTAGCCTAAATGGCGATAAACGCCTACGTTGGCCACACTGTTTGACACTGACATTTGCATAGAGTGAGAGGAGATACGAACCATAGACTAAAGCCATTTAACGGAATGCATAATATCGACAAAAACAAACATTTCCAAAAAATATATTTGTATGTATTTAGCAACTGTAAATTCAAAATATTTTTAGGGTTTTTTGTTTATCAAAAAATAAAGGATTTTTTCCAAATAATTTTTTTTCTGTAACGCCTGGGCCCAATAATGGGCGATCTCCTTTGGCACAGAGATAGATTATAGTCTGGATTCTGGAATAACATTTTTTTTAAAATAATTTATTTTTGATGTAGGCATCATCCCAATTGCAAGAACTATAGCTAGGTACTACCTGCTTATACCTAGATAGGTAGGCATCTAGGTGTCACGTGCGCGCGGAGGAGGGAGGAGGGACGCGGAGTGACATCGAGTGGCTTTGATCCGGAGCGCTCTCGCTTCCGGTTGTTTGCTTATTAAAGGATTTATTTAATTGAATCGACTTCTTGCCCGCTTTGTCGGCACTCCGACTGACAGCCGACGGTGGCGTGGCTTAGCTACCGTACAGCGTGTGAGCGTTTAAATTTCGAAAATCAGCATGGTAACTTTTTTTGGAATTTTGAAAAATGTAAAAAAAGTCGGGTTTTTGGGGGGTGTTTGTTTACTAAATTGTAGATAAGTAGAACTAGCTACTTATTTCGGAAAAAAACCGACTTAGGTAAGAAAAAATTAAAAAAGGGTCCTAGGGTAGTTTAGCTACAAAATGGCGTAAAAATTAATAATTGTGACCTGTAGATGGAAATAATTGTGTACTTGTTGTAATGTGTTAAAATCAAAATAAAATAAATTTTTTTTCGTAAATTTTTGTATTCATTTTCAATGCAGCTCCGATTATTGCGGGGACTGCGAAATCTGTAAATTACAGTCCCTGCATCATCTCGTATTGGTCCGGCCTCCGGTACTCGTGTGCTCCGGTGGCCAAAATTTAAAGTGACTGTAAATTACCTATTATTTAATTTTTATGACTGTTTCTGTTTTTATTTAGCAACATAATGTGATTACAGCGACACTGTCACCGAATCATGACCTAGGTTCATGGATGTAGGAATATCTAACGACTCTACGGGAAGGTAAAGTCATTATGCAATAGCTGATAAGTGATAGATGACAATTTACTTTCCTACTGCACGATAGCTAGATTACGGCAGGAGCGACCCCTAGCTCCGTCGCGGACGCGTCGCCTTCGAGTGCACCTTTGTTCGCGAATCACTCCAATTTGACTGCGTTGATGTTCGCCTCTCACTGCAGACGGATTTATTTGGACGACAGACGCACAGGATATCTAGATATGTTTAACTAACATACTTAATTGCAGAGTTTGTTGTGGGCTCTTCTCAGACCTGTTTGGAACCCTCGTATAGCTTTAGTTTTAAGATGCCGTCGGTAATTATCACCATCACTTCTTAGGTAGGTAGGTATCTATACTTTGTCTTACAATAGGTACTTAATTGACATTCAGAAGACGTACCTGACCTACTGTGTAGAGTGTAGACCTACCAATTTTGAATAAACATAGGTAGATAAGTATCTACTTTGAGTTTGAGTTTACCTAATGAATAATATGGTAAAAGTGCCTTTTAAATATAATGATTAGTAAGTAATAAGGAGAAGGATAGACTCATTGACAAGCTTAGAATTTTTCACTGAAATAGGTAGATAAGGTAGGTAGGTACCTACTAACATTAGGTACACTTAATCCAGGTGCTCTCCACTGCGCCAGAGGGGTTATCAAAGCTGAGCTTTCGGGTTATCCAATACCTATCAAATAACATAACTTAACCGTAAAATAAACCGTCACCCGTGGATCTGCCTTCTCGTTACCTGCGCTCTGTATAATAGACCGTAGATATACTTATCTACCTATTTTATTTACGATTGATGAAAATCTATTTAAGTAAGTAGGTAGGTAGTAGGTAGTAGGTACATACTATGCTCAAAACTGTCTAGTAGACTGTCTGTCCTTTAAACTAATAAGTAGGTAGACCATATAGAGGTATAATAGGTATTATACTTAGATATTTCAATACATGAATGTTAAAATTTATATCATTTCATTGTCCTTATACGTAAGTAATTACATGTATACCTTCTCCACGTTATGCAGATCGTTTTCAAAACTCCTAAGCCCATTCCGCCCAAGAGAGGCGTTATAAACTGTTTAACATGCGGAGTGGCGGCCTCTTAAGCTACAGAGTATACCTACAGTCGCCGCCGCCCTGTGTGGCCCTGTTCCCTTTGCGATGCAAATGATGGCAGGTGTCGGCTCTTTGTTATTCCACGCTCCCGGGTAGGTGAGCCAGATGAAAAATGGAAAAGTCCTGAGAAAGAACCTGATTTTCATCCAAAAGTCCCGAGGTTTTGTCACGTTACGCTGACTCACAATCGCGCCACGCGAACGCGGTAAATTAAATGCTCATCTATGTTTTTTTTAATAAAACCTAGCATTAGGTACCTACCTAGTTTAGGTTGATTTTTAAAATTATCTATATAAGAAAACTAGGTAAAGAAACTAACTACTACTACGGTACTAGTACTACCTATACGGTATATCTACTAGGTAAACTAGGGAAAGAAGACTAGACCGGTTTTGTTTATGTTAATTACCACCACAGCCCATTATCGTCCCACAGCTGGGCACAGGCCTCCACTCTCATAGGAGAGAGGGAATTAGAGCTTTAATGACTACTTATTATCATTAGTGATAATAGCCGGGACCGACGCGGACGGCTTAACGTGCTCTCCGAGGCACGGGGGTGAAACACCGCCAACTTCCTAACTCCGGGCTAGTAGGTACGTAGTACGTACCTACTAGTTACTACGTACCTACCTACTGAGTATTTCTAGTCAGAAACACCCAACACTTAATAATGACCCGACCCGGGACTCGAACCCAGGACCTCGTCGGCCGCAGTCGAACATGCTAAGTGCAAACCACTATAGACCAACGAGGCAGTTTTAATTGTAACATTTAAAAAAGCTGAATAATCTATACTTAGTTCGCGCGCGAGTTGAATGTAGAGTAGGTACCTAAATGTAAGTATGGTGACACATACCTACATTTACTCTGCATTCAACTCGCGCGCGAACTGTAGGTAGGTACTTAACTACTAGGTAGGTATATTTTATTAGAAAACTGAAAAATCGTTAGATTTCCAAAATCCGTCCGAAATTCGTGTCAAGAGGCCGAAAATCCTGTAGTCTCAGAACAAATCCTGGGATATGGTAGCCCTACTCCCTACTCCCGTGTCCCTACTCCCTACTCCCTACTCCCTCCGCTCGTCACAATAAACTGCGCGTTTTTATAAAGCGTCCTCGTTAATTCACTTTGTTGTTTGCTGATTCAGTAATTAGTTTTAAACTCAAGGTCGCGTCTTTAAAAAGGTAGGGAACTATTTACCTACCTATCTAGTTTTATCTAACGTAGCTATAGGTTTTTAATCCTGCCTGCCAGTCAAAAGCTGAGCTAGGTCGCTTTTAGATATCCAAGGAACAAGAAGTTTAATTCGATAGAACCCTTCAAAATACTTATACAAATCTAGGTACATACCTTAGACCCATGTGGTAGGTACAACGTGCAGCATGCGGTATCTACCGTTAGGTAAGTATTTTGACGACCTCCATGGCGCAGTGTTGAGCACTGTTGCCTTAACGTGCGGAGGCCCCGGGTTCGATTCCCGGCAGGGACAATTAAGGAATTTATAATTTCTGAATTTTGTCTGGTCTGGCCTGGTGTGAGGCTTCGACCGTGGCAAATTACCACCCTACCGGCAAAGACGTATACCGCCAAGCGATTTAGCGTTCCGGTACGATGTCGTGTAGAAACCGACGGGTAAACCTATGGGTTTAAATATAACTGCCATACCCCTAACAGATTAGCCCGCTATCATCTTAGACTGCATCATCACTTACCATCAGGTGAGATCGCAATCAAGGGCAACTTGTACCTAGTGGTTAAAAAAAATAAAAATAAAAGTACCTACCTATAGTTAAGTATGCTCTTAATAATAGCATAGTTATTAGGTAGGTAGTAGGTACTAGGTACCTACTTAGTTAGGTAGGTACTTATATCTAGATAGAAATAAAGATAGGTATTGACCATGACCATGTTGGTCCTGTCAATGGTGTAAGATGGGCTAGTGATGCACGTTCCGATCACTTTGCCATCACCATACCTATAGTTACCTACCCCACGTTTCACGTCACACCAAATTAAAATTTCATATCAAATCCTAGCTCTCATACTGAAGAGCAATCATTATTTTTCCATCATGCACAACGAATAAAGGAATGACAATATTTCAACAGCATCGGCATTCCTCTGATGTGTTTGATCTCCCCCCTCGAGTGGGGGGTGCACGCATGACGTCACGTGGAGAGCGGCGGCGGCGATTGATCGCGTTATTTTTGCCCAACGCCGAGTAGGTACGGCCCGACGAGATACGTGCTCAAGGGTTTGGTAACTGGGATACTGATTTAACGATCTGTGATCTTAACCCGCTTTATTCATTAACGACGAGAACTTGATGGTTTGAAAACTAAAAAACTACCTATCATATTTTTTAATCCAGACCTACCTAGTAACTACACTAGCGGCACGCTATGATGGCCGGTTGGACAAACGTTCCGTATTAATTGATAACGACTTTGAAGGAAATAATTGTATTACTTTATTGACGATAGTGATGTGCAGAGATTCATAAATTTAAAAAAACTTAATTGTTTTTTGTTCGAGAATAAATTGACATTCCACATAACTATTGTAATGTGTCAAACCGGCCATCATAGCGTGCCGCTAGTGTAGGTACTTAATATTAGATATAGGTAAATTATACGAAAGTGTGTCTGTCTGTCTGCTACGCTTTCACGGCCCATCTTTTCAGCCGATTTTGATGAAATTTGGTAAGATATACGTACGACGTAACGTCATTTTAAATGGCGTCGCATCGCGTCATGGAGGTAGGAAATTAGTAGGTAGGTACCCGAACCTATGTTTCCTTTATGGTAACATTGCATCGCGTGGCGGTGCTTCTGTCGTCACCTAGCCTAGGACAACGGGTCACGTTCAACAATATAATAAATCTACCCCCCGATTATGTAAGAATGGCCGATCAAATCGTCAATGTTCGGCGTCACAGTAAAATAAACCATACGTAACCACCATACCATACCATACCATATTGTAACGGGTTAGGTCGTTAACAAAGAGATGTAGGGTTAGTATAAATAACTTAATCACAGAATTTAGGGTAGGGTATCGTACGTACCTCAAATAAGAGAATGGGTAGGTACACGAAATTGAGTTCTAATTCAATGCATTTATGGTTTATTTTACTTTGACGCCGAACTTTTACGATTTGATCGACAATTCTTACATAAATGGGGGGGCTGTGGTCACGCTTCACGTCGTAGCCAGGATGCAGTTCTGTTACCCTATTCTAAAATTCTATATATTCTACGATTGACGTAGCTTTTTTAGAATAGGGTAACAGAACTGCAGGATTGTTGTTGATACCTAAGTAGGTATATTCTGTCAATTTTAAATTTTCATACATTTTACTTAGATAATATACCAAAATAAGTACACTAGCGGCACGCTATGATGGCCGGTTGACACATTACAATAGGTCAATTTATTCTCGAACAAAAAACAATTAAGTTTTTTTAAATTTATGAATCTCTGCACATCACTATCGTCATAGCTATCGTCAATAAAGTAATACAATTATTTCCTTCAAAGTCGTTATCAATTAATACGGAACGTTTGTCCAACCGGCCATCATAGCGTGCCGCTAGTGTAGGTACCTAGCAGTAACAGTTGCTTCTATACGTGAACAGTAACAGGAATCCCGGCAGACCGCTGTGAGGTGCACGGGCCGCAACTTGTCCGGGATAGTGTAAGCTCTACAAGTGGATACAGACTGGTTGGCAGTCGCTCCACAATGTTTAGACTTCAGAAATTAGTCACTTTTGTTCAGAGTGCTAAGTTGTAGGTACCTAACTCCCAACTTTTATTTATCCTAACTAAGTATTACGACTGTAATGTCTCCAATAGCACAACCGATTCTGTTGTCTATTGTCCAGCTTGAGTAGGTAAAAGGTTGAAGAGAGCGAAACAAAAAAAACTGCCACACAATTTTTTTTTTGTAATTTCTTTATTTTTCACCATTTATCGTAAAACTTTCCTACGGCACACCGCGTCGCAGTCGCGCGCCAACATTCCGCCTTGTGTATGTCGAGCGATGCCATTCCGTCACTCTAGCTCCTAAACCTTTGCCAACGAGTCTACATGTCTCTCACGTCACGATGGCTCACATACGAGGCTCAAGAGTAAGTTAAAGTGTAACGATGCCTGTCCATTGAAGCGGATCGGAGCGGAGATGTGTGATGATGTGCGGGAGAACCAATTGGATGGCTGATCGAGACGCGATAATTTTTTCGAGTCAATTGTCAGGAATCTGATCGATCTGTTTGGAATCATCTCCGCTCCGCTTCGATGGACAGGCACCCTAAAATTTGTCGCTAGAGTAGGCGTTAATCAACTTGCTGGCACCAAATTTGACACAATTATCTTATATCAATATACTTCCATTATTGGCCTAAACACATTTAAAACATGATCACCATTATTATTTAACATGCTTCCAATAATTATTATTATAATCATTTGGTGCTAGAGCTCTCATGGTCTGCAAACGGGATATGGGACGTTTCGCTATCCCGTTTTTATGTTGACTTTTAACGCTTACTCTAACGAGCTAGTTTTTACACAAAGTTATCCTTGAGACCTTATTTTAAGCGTTAATGAAACGCACAACACGTGTTTTACCAAGAAATTGCTATTATACGATTTAAATTAATTTACTCAAACAACGTTTTTGGCTGTTCAAGTATTACGACAAGCTTAACTTTCGAAGACTTAAGAATTTTGTCCCTTATTTTGCCACTCAAGTGTAACTACTCGTATTAAAACCGATCGGTCCAAATATCAGACACGCTAATGGCTTTCTCAGTAAAATTCGTGTTGCGCTTACAAAAAAGGTATTTAGTATATAAACATACAAAAATGACACAAATCATAGTACTTATAAACAAATGGCGTACTTTATACGCCGGTTAGAATTTCACATAAAAATAAAGCGAAAAATGTATATTTTTACATAATATATAGAAATTATATAATACAATACGAATATGTCCATCGTAAGTACACAAGCACCAATCGCAGTTTGACTGCCTTACCATTTACCAATACGATTTCCCGTGCACAAAATATCTGAAAACGGAGATTGTCCCAATCTTGAATTGTCCAACGGTGGCAATATCCAAAATTGGAAATGTCGAAATGTGGCAATGTCCAAAAATGGAACTGTCCAAGTATGTCAATGACCAAAACTATGACGAGAAATTTTATTGCTCGATTTTTTTTTAATGTTCATTTGTGCACGGGAATACACTGTCTTTCCCACTCCATATAATATAGTGCGTTCGGTATCATAGTGTCGGTACACCCGCAGGGGCTGCAGGCACTTATTATTTTGCTTTTATTTTATTATTCTGCTTTTGTGTACTGTTTGTTAACTAAATGTTTTTCTATTCTAAGAATAAAAAAAGAATACTTACTATTTTGTTTATTCTGATGGTTATTGTAATAAAATACGAATATAAATAATAAACACAAGTTAGGTAGAAAAAAGAATTTTAATGAAAAAGGTAAAAAGTACCTATACATAAACAATAGGTATATATATAGCAGATAGCAGAGTCAATAAAAACCACCTTTCACCGCGGCGCGGCGGCTCGATGTAATATGCGAAATTCTCCTGTACCTGTACGGCGGAAAGCGGTGAGCTTGATGTCATGGCGGTGCCTTTGACAAAATGAGGCACGTGCCCCGGCGGCACGGCGGCGGTGCGGTCAAAGGCGACCGTATGAAAACGAACAGACTTTACAAAGTATAAAACCAGACACTGGGGCTGATTCTGTATAACACAATCTCTAAACTAAAGTAAAATGGCAGCTTTGAATCTAGTTATGTCCCTTTCCGTAGGGAGTATTATGAAAGGGTTAGCAATATTTGTAATGCTCTAATTTTAGTTTAGTTTAGAGATTGTGCACTGCAGAATCAGCCCCAATGGGTACCTTCAAACTTGTTACGTTGAAACTGATATTACAAAAACAAGATAGTTACAATGACTTTAGGCGTAACTAGAATAAACTCTTCTCTATAAATTTAAACGTCGGCATTTTAAAGAAAATAAGACATGTTTAACATGTTCCATATCCTCATTTTTACTAATAGGTACTCTAAAGCTTATAGGAGCGAGTAACCTTCGGAATTTTAGACCATTTTGATTGGACTATTGAGGCCTTTAAAATTGGACTTAAGTAGTAGTTTTATCCTGGTTACGCCCAAGGTATTACTGATCCTAGTGTCTTTTGCTTTAGAGCTAAATTCACTTGCCTCTTTTCATACACATAAATATAGCGGATCTAAATATAAACAAATTCGATGGAGATCTGTCAATGTTCCGTACATCACAAGCTTAGTGCCGAACAACAGAAAACAACAAGTATATAATAATTTTATTATATTATAATATAATATTAGATATACAATACAATAAACCTATAGGAAAAATTCATCACACTTTGCTATCTTTGGATACAAAATCTCAGATGCTCTTGTATGTAATATGAAACCATTAAGGAGGCTTAGCGGTGAAGCGAAGACTTTACTCAAAGACAAAACGAGACAGATTTTTGTGTGAGACATAAAATACTTGTGTCTTTTAATACAAGTGAACTACTACTGAATTTGCATTTTGATTTTCTGTTTACTTTCGGAATCAAAACTAAGTAATTCCATAAATTTACTTAACAAGAGCACCTAGGACCGCAGAAAATGGGGCTAGATTAAAAAATGGCCAAAATAATTCTAAAATATTACT
This sequence comes from Erebia ligea, assembly GCA_917051295.2. Lineage (NCBI taxonomy): Eukaryota > Metazoa > Arthropoda > Insecta > Lepidoptera > Nymphalidae > Erebia > Erebia ligea. The sequence continues at coordinate 11,628,150 of OU785244.1, forward strand.
TAACATAAATTTTTAACATTTTATTATTGTTTAAGATTATAAGGTTTCAGTCAAGGACATTTTAATAACCAAGACCAACATTAATTTTTTTTACAAAATCTAACCCCGTTTTCCCTTACTCAAAACAATCTGTACCAGTCTCAAATACAAAATAATGTGTTCGTGTTAGACACGAGTTGTGAAAATTTTCGAAATAATTGCAGTCCAAACAATTACTACTACCCTCATCACATGAGCCGATCAGTCCCACAGTTCCAAACATTACGATACCATTACCAACTAACCTCCACATATTGGGTGTACAGTCTTCAATTTTATATAGAAATGCCCAGACATAGTACTAATACCATCTTCAAATTCTAACAGACGCGTTCTTCCGACAGTTATCAACTTCACTCGCGAGTTCGTCATGTTAGCAACATGATTGAAGTTAGCAGGAAATTGCAAGCCGTGCCTGTTAGCATTTAAAGATAAATAGTAGTACCAAAATCTATAAACTAATTTGGCAGGTCCTAAAAAGACCTCTGATTGATGAGAGCATGATAGTCACATAAATAGCAGAGACTTTATTGGTTTAATAATGCACTGATAATGTTCCGTGCTAATTTTAACACCTGTCAATTAAGTTTAGAGATTCGCTAGGATTCGCATCTCGAAATCAAAACGAAACTTGTCATTATGAATTCCGAGACTACCCACAACGGAGAGTGGAGACCTTTTCCAACTTTCCCTCTCCATACACAACACCCAATATGCCATCATCCTCGTACCTTACACCACAAATTATATTGCAATCTATTTTTTTTACGACTTAGCCTCCCGCGAAATTCACGGCTAATTTACGCCGCGGCCATCTTGCGTTGTCACACTTCGACAAAATGGCGGATTGAAACTTGAGTACAGTAAACACAAAAGGCGATCTATAGAACTTACTTTGAGTTTGCGCAGACTCAGTTTCAGTTAAAACAACCTTTGGCCATTGTTTTTTTGCTAGACAAAATGGCGGCCAGCAATCAGCACAAGATGGCCGCCGCGTCAAATGCAAACCTATCTAGACAATGCCCTGTCGCTCGGTACACTACAGAACACAGTTGTATCCTTTTTCCTCATCCTAGGGAAAACATTTAAATGGTGACGGATCACGACCAGGCGTCATTTTATTATAGGTATCTGTGTTGTTTAATGTTTTATAGTTATCGAAAAAAACTAAAGTCGAAGTCTTAGGTCTGTAGAGTTTATGAATTGAAGATAAGTAATCCAAAGTGTACGACTTTAAATCAAGGCATTAAAGTACATTTAACTCTGACGTGTATGTATGTAGTTCTAAGACGTCTGATCATGATCAGACCACCGCATATACCGAATACACATAATATACATAAAATATAATATTATCAGGACATAATATTTCGAAATTGCTTTTAACTCTACAAAATCATTATCAATATTACTTTAATATTATAAACTACATCGATTGGCAGTATTCGCTCACCTCCTCATCTCTCGTGATATTTTAGCTTAGCGTATCACCCGTGACGTGATTCACGGTGAGTACACACTGGCGACAATTTTGTCTTATTTCTACCATGTCAATACCGCTTGCAACTGTTTTGTCGCAATAATACAATACAATCTGTTATACATCTAATTTGCTATAATAATTGAAATCGTACACAAACTTGACAAACCTGGCAGATCTTGACGTTACTAAATGAAATTCGCGCCTATTTACGATTTCAATATCACAGCAAATAAGACGCTGCATACACTTGAGGTTTCAACATGGCAAATGGGGTATCTAGCTCATTTGTCGCAAGTGTGCTCTCACTCCAAGTCGAACAAGTCCGACTCGACGTACAATTTTCCCCCGACGTATACAATACACACTTAGCACTTACAACAAATTATACAGTTATACACCGATGTTATCAATTTTATACAATTATACCAAGCCTTTATACATCATTATCTCCTGGACGTTATGTGGTGTCTTATTGTACAGTCGGCTTTAAATATCTGAACACTAAATATGTATTGTTATTTGTGAAAATTTTAGTTGCCATTAAAGTTTAATGATCAGGATATGAACGCAGGAATTAGGAAGCTGACGTATCAGTTTGCCGCCGACTGTACAATCGTCACGCATGGAGAGTCACATTCTCAGCGTAGGTGGCAGCACCTTCGCCTTATAACCCTATTCACGAACTTTATACTGATTCGGTCACACACTAACTACGAGTATGTGTCACGGCGTTTACTATAACAAGTTATACACTGCTTATGCACTTTTCAGTAATAAATTCAAACAGTATAAGCCACGTATATATTTTATCATAGTATATCTTAACGTGGACGATCTATAGGGTGAACTTAAACTTAGACATACAAAGTTCGGACAGCATGATTTATCAATTAGGCCTGAAATCCTTCTACGCTGAAAGCGACACAACACGTTTAGTACGCGAAAGACATCAGACCAATATGAATCCAGTATTTGTGTAACCGAATCAGCACTTTTAGGAAAATGTGTCCACGGAAAAACGAACATTTCATAAATTTCACGCTCCCCGATATCGGATCGTATGGGAACGTTTACATATCGCCTCATCGCGGAGTTCCCTAGACGAATCTAAAGCTAGAGTGCAAGTTTTTGAGCAATGGAGCACACACATAAATTATGCGTTGTGTCGTGTGTGTTACACACACAAGTTTGTTCTGACGCGATGGGGCTAGATTGGTCGGTTGAAGCACCAGATTGCGATGCAACACAGTTCAGTGCAGTTCAAGATTATACTCACTGGAATTTGTCAAGTAATGATTCGTTTCCTTAATTCGCTTACGCAATTTTTCTCAAAAACGTACACTCGTAGCAGTAGTACAAGCGAACACAGCGTCAGTTTGAAGTTCGCAGCATACGTAACGGGAGAATCTCTGCCCAAATATGATCGGATATTTAAGTATATTGTTTTTATATTATTTTTAGAAATAGATTTTTCAATTAAATATTCAATTTCCAAATTGGCTAACAATCTTTTGTTCTTTAAAAAAGGCTTGAAACTTGTGCTATCCATCTTCAATCTTCAAATGGGACCAAAAATCTCGTGTCGGTGGAATGGACGAGCCTTCATGTTCAGTACGTTAGAAAGTTCAATTCAATTCCCAGATGTTGGCTTTTAGGTATGCCACAGGGGCACAGGTTACGTTAGAAAGTATACTCAATGAGTGGCCAAGTGCGATGATACTACCCACGTACTTAGCGACTCATTGCGTGTACCTTCGAACGCCGCGTCCCATCTTCGCTTCAACAGCAGAGCTACATCTCCGCAGTGTGAACGCCGTTTTTCAGTTATTTGTATCATCATGCAGCTTGAAAGAATTTGTTTATTCACCCCTTTAAAAACCCCATACCGTTAGTTTAATAGTATTTTGGCAAATTGGGTATTTGACTACTATTCAAATAAGTAAATTGTTTTTTAGTGATTATTCAATAGAGGATCTCCCAAAAGTCGTAATATCCACGTCCCCTGTAAGTTTTATGTTGAATAACTATTTTAAACAATCGATTTAAGTAAAAAAGTGCGTCGAACTTTAATGACGTCACATTTTAGAATTTCATATATGAAATTACAACTATTACAACTACTCAACTATTAAAACTCAACTCAAGTACTGAACTCAACTATTGAATTATGTGACGTCATTAAAGTTAGTCCTAAGTATGGGATTTATAAATCCCATACTTAGGACGCGTTTTGACGTTTGAAAAAAGTTGCTGATTTGACTATTTGTCAAATACCCAATTTAACTGCACAACTCCAAGCTGCCGAGTTTCTTGCTGGTTCTTCTCAGAAGGAAAGACATTTGAAACCGGCTGTAGATTAACTTGTATTTGATGTAGGGGCATTCCCGTGGCATATGCTGCGAGATTGAGTCGTTTCGTCCTTACGGCTAACTGTAATCGCTTCGATGTGATCCCTTCAACCGTTTAACTTTACCCTAACTCTGAGGCTCTAGCATCGAACTTTGATAACGACATTATTACATTAATAATTGCAATCCCTTTCGAAGAAGAAATTTAAAGTTTTGTCAGTTAATGGAAATCTGGCAAAATCTCAAACTCATTTCGTGAGTTCATTTGTCAATTAAATCAGCCCTTTATACATAATTATTGTAACAATCATTGACACGGCAATTGCGATAGTAGCAATGTGAATATAACAAGTTCGGTGCTAGGGTCCCCGTACTCGAATGCCCGTTCGACAATCGGCCAATCAAATGATATTAATAAAATAACACAAGAACAAGCTCTAGCCGTATAGAAATATCCAAATATTACACAGAAAATCATTAAAATAAGGCAAACGTTATAACATTTATGTTTTGGAGGTTTTTGACATTTTCACGAAAGTTTACACGTATTTAATTTACCTTTCTTGGAAATTTCTATACAACTGAAATATACATTATTTATCTGCGAACTGCTTACTCTATCCTGCGCGTACTCAACAGTGATCCTTCTGATATCTAGTTTTTGGAGTCCAAACCACTATTGCCTTTCTATTACATTTTTTTATACATTCAATTCTCAGGTACTGGTATTGCTTAAATGTAATTAAATGAACTCTGTTTTGTTTAGGTCATTGGCGAATGATTGAAGCCTGATCGGTAATATAGCCTAGCTTTGAGTGTAAGTTTTTCAATAAACTCGTATGCAGGCTTGGCGAAATTCTGTCAATTCATCATTTACACTTCGTAATACGGCTGAAACTTTTCCACATGTTGGTTAAGTATAACTTATAACACAGTTTCATAAAATAATACTATTAGAAATTCAGACAATCACATTAACATTACGATTCGCAGTGCCTGGTACTATACTACATAGTACCAGGCACTATACAGGTATGGTACTATACTACATAGTACCAGGCACTATACAGGTATGGTACTATACTACATAGTACCAGGCACTATACTGGTATGGTACTATACTACATAGTACCAGGCACTATACAGGTATGGTACTATAGGGGAGCATTATAATAGGCAAAATCAGGGGTGTTATTTTCACAAAATGTATTGACAGTAATCACCAAGTCAGCCGAACAGTTATTTCGCAAAAAGTTACACTCAAAGTCAAAACTAAGGTTTTTGAAAACGATGAACCAATAATAAACATCTAATTTAAGTATTTTAAAAGCATAGAATGTTTTAACGTTTAAACTGTTGTGAGTGATACAAACTACACATAACTACCGGTTAAACTCATACACTCGCGTGAGTTTAACCGGTAGTTATGTATATAATGTCTGAAATTAAACTGTGTATGTTTTAACTCCAAAAGATTTCGAAAATGATGCTACAGCAATAAATATATCCGGTCAGGCGTCTGATTCAATGATATTGTCGTATACTGAGGAACTGTCTATGATTCAATGGTTAGGAATGGTTAGGATTCTACGCACCGCCACTGCCACAAAAGCTCAGCATTTCTGGAATATAATTTTGGGCAGAATTTTCTGTGGCTGAGAAATCGAGAAACTGGGAACTTTATGGGTCATTAGAATTAAGGATATTTGTCATATTCACAGAAATTAAGTGAGCTGTTAACTTAGAAATGTATGCTGTTATGCTTAGCTTTAACAATTCACGAGATTTCAGCCTTTTTTTGGAGACGCTGCTGGAAATGGATGTCAGGAGATGCATTTTCCTGACTTTCTGGTTATTATAGAGGCTTGTAAAGGACGACAAGAGAAGGCCAGTGGCAGTGTGTAGAGCGCACTATGCGGGGCGGAGGGCGGGGAGCGGGGGGCGGGGGGCGGAGGCTGCGACGCCAGAGCGAGCTCCACGCGACATCAAACATAACGCACAGATAAATTATCTTTTAGCAAAACATCAATCAATATCAGAAATATAATTAAAACTAACGTACTATTATAACTCTCTGAATTATTTTATTTATTCTTTTTTTTTTATTTTTACGTATCCAGTATTCGATCAGTATTCTATTAAGTGCCTATGAGGAGCTGGAGCGGCGCGGCGGCTCGTCGACGTCACAATGCGTTATTTAAACTTTTTTAATGTCTTTTAGGCTGTGAATAAACTACACGTTAAAACTAAGAATAGCGTCTTTAGTAAGTCACTATAATCCACAGCACGACTGCAGGAGTTATCTCAAAATGATATCCAAATCCAAATTTATTACGCACGCCGCCGACTGCAAAATTGCAGTTCTGAAGCAGTTTTTGTGCGGTTGGCATAACTGCCTCGAATCTGCGAACCGACTGCGCAGGTGCTGTGCAGTTCTATTGCAGTTGAAATGCAGGCCAACTGCAGAAAACTGCTTCGAAACTGCAATTTTGCAGTCCGTCTGTGTAGAGGTAGACCTTTAGGTAAAGATACTCGTATTTTGTTAATTCTAAGGAATATTTCGGAGTATCGATTATTTTTCAGTTTTGCGGTTTCGGTCCATACATTTTGGACAATATCCTTTATTATGACGTCATGCATTTCGCGCGCATACCATTTTTAGCCATAGAGTAAGAGCTCTAGAAGTGATTCTTGCAAATCAGACATCCGTTTTGCGAAAACCTTACAGAGATAATTATGTACTTTTAATTTACCTTAAGCCTTAACATCTATACGAGCTATATTTATGTTTTTTTTCAAATGACACCTATTATCTTGAAAACTTAATCGGAAGCGATTTGCAAGATCCACTCTATATTTTTATTCAACAAAATATTTAATTAAGGACCTAATATTGAAACGCGAATTAAATTTTTGTAAGGGATTCAGTTTTTGCAGTTTTTTTTAATTGAGGGTACTTTTCAGTTTTGTAATTTGTGACGTCGACGAAGCGAATGAATAATGAATATTTATAATAATTGACTATCACTTTAGACTACACACTCGCGACCGGACTCTCAAAGTAACGTTCCAAATGTAACAGAAACATGCAACGCAAAATTCCAAACGCGACGCGTTTTCAGCCAGATTCAAAGGCCCTGTTAATGGGATTTGGTCTGTTCGAAATCGATGCGTGCGTACACAAGATCCAATCGATTTCGAACAGACCAAATCCTACATCCGTAATGTCTTTGGGTCTATAATATAGAACTTAAAATAATTTCGGACCATATTCTATCGTCTATGACGGAATAAATTGTTCTGTGGACGACCGAATCGGGGGGTAGCGATGGGGTATGGTATGGTGGATTTCCACCAAACTAATATGAAAGTCGCAGTATTTTCTATACCAATAATGAAGTGATTCTGGACATGGAAAATGTTCCAATTTGTTCTGTTTTGCGTTTCGTCGGGCGCGTTGTGTATAAGTATGTTCCCACATTAAATCTATCTTTCTTTTAAACCGCAAACATACAACTCTAAGCAACACATGATACACAATATTGAAACTATGTGAAATTAGATTTAACGCTATATATTTATTAAATAAATGTCTTTAGCACTGGTTTGTTCGTAAGACCTTCAGTGGCAGTGTTCAAGCCGTACGGTGTGCCGAACTTATATTATACGTATACTCTGAGAGCCGCAAGATGAGATACGTTCCAAACTGATTTCATCCAAACATCATTGCTGATTGGTGTTAGCATCCAAATTCCAAACAGTGTTTTTTCGGTTTGAAGCTGTTGTAATCTTAAGCGAATCAAAATGCTTTTTTGGCTATTGACTTCAGAGAAAAGTCCTTTATTTTTGTATGTTTGAGGGATTCTTTTGAGTCATATACTTTTGTTGTGCTGTTTGTCATAATTGTGGTGTAAGTTTGAGATAAGACTATTACTTAAGTTAATTAAGCATTGCGTGCAAAAATCACAGTGCCATAAATGTGGTGATTTTACAGAAAAGTTCACTCAGATGTTTGGTCACTCTCCCTTTTCTATATTCTTCCAAGTTACAAGATAGCCCAGGAACTACAGACCCTTGACTGCGATTAAACCAAGTTGGTAAATGATGATGCAGTCAAAGGTAGTAGCGTGTATGGCAGTTACATTCAACCCATACCCGTAATCGGTTTTTACACGGCAACGTACCGGCTCGCTAAAGCTATGAGGGATGCTAACACCTGGCTACGAACATTAAAACAAATAATAAAGCGACGCGTATAGCCGGGAGGCGGAGTCTGCGGGGCGCGGGGGGCGGAGGGCGAGGGGCGGGGGCCGCGGGGCGAGGTATCACAGGAGGCAGCCTCGAGCACTCGGTGCCGCCGGCGGGCCGAAATTTATAGGAAGAAAAGTTTTTCACGAAGGATTTTTTTTGGGAAATTGTAATGGATGTGCCACCAAATATAATCGTAGACTTGGAACCCAAGAATAGATGTGGAATTTGCCATTAGTCTAGAAGAAAATTAGCAATCTACCAAAAAGATCCTTGCAATAAAATTCTTAAGCCAAAACTCTGGTTATACTTAAGTTACTTTACCTCTACATGTTGCAATCTAAGAACTAAGACAAAGCTAGAGTAAGCTATGACGCTAGAGTGAGGAAAATCGGAGCCTTAAGACAGATCAGTCTCTATGCGAGGACGCAGCGGGCCCGCCGGCCGACAGAACACAAATTCCGAAAATCAAAGTCCCGTAGCGTTACACCCTCAACACACTACTGCCCATTAACTAGCGACCCACGCGACACTCACGCTACGACGATACGATACGATATATATGACCCACGCCAACAACTCGACAATACTATACACTTCAATTAAACCACATCGTAGCAGCGACGAATATAATATTTCTTTTTTTATTTATTTAATCTCATCTAAATATAAACTCTGTAAATCTTAAACGTCTATGGAACTAAAATTATTTATATTTTGTACCATAAATTGTTGTTAAAATTAAGCCACTAGTCGCGAGGATGCCCCCGTGGGCCAGCGGGGGCCTGGGGGCCTCCCCGCGAGCCCTCAACAGACAAGCAGTACGAACACCGGACCAGGTTCGCCGCGCGGCCCGCGCCCGACGCCGAGCGAGACAACGCGAGCGAACGCGAACGCACACGAGCCACGCTCGGCTTGCCGTTGCTCGCCCTGTACGCACGGTACTACCGACTCCCGATCACAAACAAAACTATCCTAAACTTATGAACGAACGCCGCTCCGGCTCCGAAATATATTAACTATTTATTTATTCGTACAGTGTAGAGATTTATTATTTAAGTAGGTATTTTTTTTACTTTTTTTTTCATCTAAGTATATTTTAAACGTTATCGGACGTCACCAACTTATCCCACTCTATTAAAGGGGTTCGAGGGAGAATGAACTGTAAATTAACCTAACCGAAGGACCGTTTTAGACTGCATCGTAGCCGGTCTTACTCTACCAGTGTATTGTTCTAAGCCGCTGTTGTAACTTTCCAGTTGAACAAACGTGACACGCTGAATTTAGGGTAAATCTGTCATTTTGTATCCGTCATCTGACAGATTCATACAAAATTGACAGATTAACTCAATTCCAATGTCATGTTTGTTGACTTGAAATCTTACAATGGCTTAATTTTTTTTTAATGTTTCGAAGATGCAATCTAAGAAGTCGAACTATGCCTAGGAATCATTAGGGCGACGATACACTAAGTTACATTTAAAATCCTACCGCGACGGCTTCCACAGTTGACGGGCGCCGAACAGATCTGACGTCAAGTGTGGAACCACCTCGCGCAGACTAATGCTTTATAATTACACATCAAGATGCGGTCGAAAAGAAAAATATTATCAAGAATTAAAAATCTGTAACACATGTCTTTAGTCCCTATAAAAAGAAAACATGAAATATAGAATTATCTCTATACTTTTACAGACAAAAAAAATCTAGGCAACGAATTATTATTATAATAGCTGCTAAAACAGGTCAGAGTTCATCTAGAGTATGAATACAATTTATATATAATATTATGTATACATGTCAGTATGTACTTCGTAACCGTCACACGGTTGATAGCGTTTTGATGGTCGAGTACAGGCTTTAAAAATAAAATATACAATATGTATTAAGATTCAGAACATACCATAAACTAGTTAAAATATAAAACTAAACTCTACATTGCAGAGTATACTTTCCAATAGACAAACTAGTAGAAATTGACTTGAAATCTGCAAGTTTAATTGCCAGTATAGCAGCTCAGGAAAACGCTTTTTGATATCTTAATGTCAGTTTCAAAAAACCTACCTGTAACATCATTTACCGGCCCTTTATAAGTAACCTATAGATGAAGCGTTGGACGAGTCGAATAATGCAGATAGGTACTTTGATACTTTGCAACACAAAAGTGCAATGACATTTTAAAAATGTCAGTTTACTGCATCCAATTAAAAGTCCGAGTATAGATGGAACCATGTACGCTCTAAAGTTTGGTTTTATTTAACTAGTGTACGCTATTTCGCATTCTGTAACCTCCACTGCATACAATACAGCTATCGAGCTGCACACATATATTTATACATAGGTTTCACACCCGACACTGTCCGTGACAAAAATCAAATATAAGTAATATTTTAGAATCATACTTATGTTTAATCTTTATCAAGAACAGTGTCGCGGTGGACTCGGGAACATAATATACGAATGACATTATTTACATTGTCCAATGGATTTCAAACTATATCGATGTAGTGATAAGGTTCAATTTTAGTCGGCGACCGGCGAAGCGATGCGAACCGATACGAAACGAAGCGAAGCACGGGAAAGCGTAAATTATTTAACTTAACAACAATCACTCGCTGTTTCCGAACGTGGATTCAAAATGGCAGACAATAGCCCATTATGAGTTAGTGACGTAAAATATCAGAAGTGGGATTTACTTCATTATTAATTTTTAAAAGCATAAATTCATTACAATTGCTCTATAAAATCTTACAGTTCAAAATATGTGTTAAATGTTGGACAAAATTCAACATTAGAACTGGGATTTGCCATATACAGAAAATATTTACGAAAGTACCCTCAAATTGGCCACAATCCAAATCCACGATCCGAAGCAACGGGCGGAGTCCTTAACATGTATTAGTAAAATATAAAACGAGTTTATCACTAACTGACTCACTGACTGAGTAGATAACTACGTACCTACTAAAATGTAAAACCCTTAACAGCCTAAATTTTTTTGCTGTATTTTTGTATATTTTTTCATATTTTATTTATTTAACATTTTAAGTGTACAAAAAGTTACAACGTCGCTACCAAAACTGCAAGAGTAAACGCGCATGATCGATATTTTTTGTCATTATTTCCTTAGCGGTATTGAATTTTTGTATAATATTCCAATAAATTTATTCAGATAATATAAACTACATCATAAAATCGTCAAATATTTTCGTAACCGATGCAGTTTCGAATTACGTATCGATTGATACAACAAATAGATCCTACACGTTCAGCCTAACAGATTAAACTTGCGGCGACGCGTCGTAACGATCAGACAGACAGTCACAGAATGATTAAACGAAATATAGATGCATATAAATACATTAGTAAGAAGTAGGCACGCCCGACTCTGGCACACACACACTAGCCTACGCGCACGCACACATGCACACAATATATACACACGCACACACGCTGGACTCTGCGCACTTGTCGATGGAATCTCAAAAAAAGGCCTCAAAAAGATAGGCAATGGATTAATAAACAGTGAATATACAGGGTTAATCTAAATATATCAGTGGTGACTACTTCTGTACGTAATAATGAACAACTTTTGCTCTACGACTTTTGATAATAAAGATTTTTTGAAAAATCTCTTTTAAATCACTTTTTTATTTATCAATAATTGCAGGTGCCCGATTTACAACAATTTTTATGTGATTTTTTAAATTGTCTATAGACAACTTGGTAGCATCCAAAATGTTTTCCAATTAAAATCGCTCGAATAGATCTTTCAGGATATTGTATAAAACGTATGCAAAATGTAAAACAACTTCCCATCTTGGTGTGATTGCGCTAAATCGAAGAAAAAAACGTTTAGAAATCATTATTTTATCTTTAAACTATGTATGAATATGAATGAATGAAAATGGAAAATATATTTTAAGGTTCCACCAACAAATGGTAGCGTCCCACCCGGGGTGCTCACGAACCAACTTAACCTACCCAGGGGTCGCGGCCACGGCCACACACACTAGGCGGACAATCGACCGACACCGACACGTCTAACCCGTTGTCCTAAAGACTATAGAAAGTGACAATCTTATCTACGGGTCAACTGCTGTTGGACACTGTCGCGTTGTCACGTTAGTCGCTGACGTAGGACAGGGTCACAGGACCTAATATCGATAACATGTTACACTGTGAAATATTTCTCCCAAGTTTTCTTTTTATTCATTTACTGTTTATTTGCCAACCCGCATTGGAGCTGCGTGGTGGGTCTAAGAGAGTGGAGGCCTGTGCCCAACAGTGGGACGTTAATGGGCTAAAGTGGTTATTTGGCAAAGGATTTTTTATTATCTCATCTCAATAATGTCTCACGACTGGCCTTCTCTTTTATGCTTTGAAAATATGAGTATTAAACATTCACTTGATCCAAAAGCACTTATACAAGTCAGTTTAAATAAACAATCTTCAGATTATAATTTTCGAATTATCACGTTCACCATAACCATATTCAGTCATATGACCTGTAGTCAAGGATGTACAGTTTTTAGGTCTAAAGCGCGAATAATAATCAATGTTTAGTTTTGGAGAACAACCTACATGAGTTTGGACTGATCATGTATACCAACTGACTATAATCGAGCAAAATCTCTGGATCTGGATTCCAAACAAAATTCGGAGATGGTACGACAAAATTTAATGAGCAGAAATATTTCACGGTGCAGTGTGCCTTATGCTAAAGTCAAGAAATCGTTAGCGATCTTTTAGAACTACCCTCAAAATTATAGTTAGCTTAAAAATATTTATACACAATTTTTTTGTGTCCACCCATTTATTGTTTTTATCAAAAATTGTTAGTCTTTTTAATTTAGAAATCACCAATAATTAATTGCCAATGTGGAAAATTTCATTCCAAATTTTATAGACTCTTTGGTCTTTATTTATAAAATAAAAATAAAAACGCTTCCACACTTGGTATAATAGCATTAAAACTACGTAAAAGATTTATTTTGTAGATACTTCATGCACCTAGTTCTAAAGTTGGTACTAAAGTACAGTAACCTAAGATATTATGCTTAAACTAACTTCAAAGTATTTAATATAATTTTTATTCACATTTTTCATATTTTTTTAAACACAAAATTACCACAAGTAAACCCCCCTTTCCCGTGATTTTATTATGCCAGTTTTTAAATAATTTTGCTACTTTAGATCAATTATATTCTTTAACTGTATCTTTATTTAAAATTAAGGAACTCTTCGAGTTTTAGTTATTAATTTATTGCATACAATATAGCGTTAAAAAGCATGTTTCAATTTCGAATAACTTTAAGTTCAAATTTTCAGCTACCACCAAAAGTTGCCAAAATATTTCACTACCAAATTTTTTAGACGTTCGTCTTTTTGAAGTACAAAATGAAACTCTTGGAGTTTTTTCGCCAATTATATTTTGCACTTAAAGCGCTCTGGATTAGATCCGGGATGACGTCAGACGTCGGAACTTAAATAAAGTTAGGGTATAAAGGTATATGTAAGGGTATACATTTATATATAAGGGTATATAAAGCTACAATGCGGCCGCGGCCCGCCCCGCCTACAACGATATCACAGCAGTACGCTCCCCCCTGGCGATTGAGTGTCGCCGCCTTGCCGACACTCTCCCCTCTACTATCTCCTTTGCACAATTCCCTTCCCCTTCTCCATCACTTCCCTTAACATCAATTCACTCCCCATTACTCCTCTCCACTTTCCGATCACTCCTTTTCACTTTCCAATCACTCCTCTTTGCTCCCCAATTCACTCCCGAAGTGTGTCGACAAACAGCAGATGTATTACGCGCCTGCAAACACCCGGTGCCAATCTCTCTCCCCCAGGGGCCGAGGTTAGAATCATTTCAGATATCTGAGCGTTGTGCATTTAAGCTATATAATCTAAAATATTACTGACAGAAGTTACTTCGCAGACCATTGAAGTATGAGTGAATTTGCTGCCATCTTTTCATGATAATTGAAAACTCATAATTGAAGCTGTGCACTAATTTTGGTCGGTTGATTTCGCTTTGTATAATTTTTTGTGAAGTCGAATTACCCTATTCGAGCTCAAAGTCTTAGTCAGCTTGAGTGTTCAAAAAGCAAGGAATGATTCTACCTTCGGAAACCCCCTACCGTGCCTGTTAAAAACATTTCAAACAGACAAAAACGCTATAATTAAATAATTCATAATAAAAAAACACGTACACCTACTAACTAGACAAGTGGCATATTAATTAATATTACATTATTTTATCATCCGAAAATTTTATCATTTATTATTTTACAGAATTAACGCCGAGGATGCATCAGTTATGATAAAACTTTAGTTTTAATTTCGCACAAAACCGAACCTTTTCACTCCTTACAATTAGTTCCCCGGTAGAAATGAGTTGAAACTTAACAAAACAAAAATGAAATATATAATATGACTTATACCGAAATGTCTTCGGTAGCTAAATTTTACATATACAGATACGGCCCTGAACGTCTTCTGTGAATCGGATGTGTGCGAACAACTCTAACCGCAACTCTATATTTTACAAAAACCGTATATTTTCAATGACTTCATTGATTCATTGATTTAGTATTATATGAAATAATTTAGTCTTTATTCATCATCATTGGTCTCAAAATTAGTCCTAATTTATGAATTTATTTGTAGACTCATTGTTGCCATAATATACAATGGCAATAACACTACTTTATATCGATAGGACAGTCAGAAATTTTTCCTGACTTTTCAAAAGGACCAAAACAATATCTGAAGTTCAACGAGTGAGGACCAAATTATTACAGGATTCTAATTGCTTTCCTAATTGCGTCGTTTTAGCTAATTTTTTTTACTGGCAAAGGCTATTTAGGCTATTATTTAAATTGTTGCAAAACTTTCAAGGTTTTATGCGTTCTGTACACCGACACATTTGCACGCGATGCCTCTACGCATAAAGGCGATAACCGTGCGAATGTGCCGATGTGCTAAAGGCGTGAAGAAAACGCTGAAACCTAGCACATGGTCCATTTCGAGACGATTCAAAACATATATAACTTATAATATATAAGCACACTTGTATCGAGTCAATAATTTTACAACTACCCTCAATATCGAGTTGCGAATAACGAAGTTCCAACGCATCCGATTCACAGAGGCCGCGCGCCGTGTCGCTCCGAAAAGATCGTCGAGTGCCCGCCCGATGCGCGCGCGTACTGACACGAAGGAGTGTGTGTTGTGTGTGTGTGGAGGGGGGTCGGGCCGGGGCGGCCGGGCGGGGCACACGCGGCGAGGGCGCGCGCTCAGTGCGGCGAGCTGGCGCATCAAATCCGCGCGCCCGCCGCGAATGGCTCCTGCAAATGTTTGTACCGACATCGATGAGTCCTCTCCCCTGGTTAGAGTCTGTTCAATAAGCCAGTTTTTAGTCGATTGCCCGCGACTTCGTCCGCGTGGATTGAGATCTTTTGATTCTCGCAGGAACTCTTTAATTTTTCGGGAAAAAAAGTAGCCTGTTATTCCAGACTATAATCACAGTAAACAGATACAACCAGTATGGAAACTACCTAGAAACGTTCGAAACAGCTCACTCACACA
Source organism: Erebia ligea (assembly GCA_917051295.2). Taxonomy (NCBI): domain Eukaryota; kingdom Metazoa; phylum Arthropoda; class Insecta; order Lepidoptera; family Nymphalidae; genus Erebia; species Erebia ligea. Next base: position 11,643,867 of record OU785244.1, read on the forward strand.
AACATGCGCATCGACGAGACCCCTAAGCACTCGTCGCAGTGCCGCCAGTAGTAACTGCCGCGTCATGACGTGTCGTGGATGCGTGTTTGTGTGAGTGAGATGTTTCGAACGTTTCTAGGTAGTTTCCATACTGGTCGTATCTGTTTACTGTGCTATAATATATCTATGTGCCAAATATTATCCAGATCCGTTCAGCCGTGATTGAGTAACAAACATCCATCCATCCAAAGTTATAATATTAGTATGATAGCAGCGCCACTCACCGCGTCCCTGGCGGGCTGCGCGCTGCCGGCGCGCGGGCCGCCCGCGCCGTTACCACCCTGCAACCGAGGAGGAAACAGACGTGAGCAATGGACGCGAGGCTTCGTGGGAGATCCGATACAAGCGAAGCCTTACTTTGTTTCCCACACTTGAATACGCGATGCCCAGCCACGAACGATGAGAAACAACTCGGCCGATTACATTCACCATCTCATCGTAACATGACAAATGACGTTCGTCGTAGAGTGTAACTACTGATGTTTCCCATATATTGATCCCAATCGTTCGTAAATAAGGTTGGCTTCAGAAGCCATGAGTCAGAACTTAAATGAAGTGGTAAACGACCGGCTCACAAACAAACTCTAGATACGAAAGTTTGGCGAGGAAATTCCATGCAAAATGGAACATAAGAATTGAACAATTTGTGTGAAACAAGTGAAATATTTGTATATTTTTTTATCCCAAAACCGTCAAAATATTCTCAAATTACGCAAACACGTTCAAATACATAGATTAGTAACGAATTTCTCAAGAATTTCCGGACTGACAATCTCGGCATTCTTGAGGATTGTCTAGAGTCTTGACTCTAGCCTCATGAATTAAGTTTATATAGAGCCAATCAACTCATAAATTTAGCTAAGAACAATAAAATAGGGAGTGCATTAGTGAGTAAGAACAGTAATTTAGTGTCATAGGTCTTCAGATAGCAAACAAAGGGGGAATCAGTATAAGCGCATCGTCCCCACCTGCAGGTGTTCGGCGGAGTCGTCGTGCGCGCGCGTCATCTTGTCGCAGTAGTCGGCGAGGATGTCGCGGAAGCGCGTCCAGCACTTCTCCGGCACCGTGATGGCTGTGCGGAAGTTGCTCTTCACCTGCAAACAAGCAGAGCGCTGTGTCGAGAATACCGCACCACTCAACATCGTGACCACTGACAACTGACAGCCCGCGCCGGCGCCGGCGTAGTCACGACGTTTGACATTCCGAACCAGTGTAGAACGTCACTAGACAATCTTGCATTGTAAAGTCGACATCTCCTGAAGATGCTCCGGTGTCGGAGCGAAACGTGCGTTGAGAGTAGTGTAAAAGTCTTGTGTGGTGGTGCATGTGAGTGGTGCTGGACTTTAGCCAAGTTCCCAAGCAAGCAATGCCACCACCTTACCAACGCCAACCTTACCTTCCCAAGCAAGAATGCTTGGGAAGGTAAGCGGTGCTTCGCTTGTAACTGCATTTTTGACCATACAGATTTTTTCTGTTGGCGGATTATAGCAAAATAATTGTAATCTTTTCTTGCTAAGTGTAGATTGTGTTTTCTTTTTAATCCACTACAAGTTAGCCCTTGACTGCGATCTCACCTGATGGTAACTGACGATGCAGTCTAAGATGGTAGCAAGCTAACCTGTTAGAGGCATGGCAGTTATATTTAACCCATACCCCTATTAGGTTTCTACACGGCATCGTACCGGAACGCTAAATCGCTTAGCGGCACGTCTTTGCCGGTAGGGTGGTAACTAGCCACGGCCGAAGCCTCCCACCAGGCCAGACCAGGGACCAGGCAAAATTGAGAAATAATAAATTCCCAAATTGACCCTGCCGGGGGTCGAATCCGGGACCTCCGCACGTTAAGACAACAGCGCTCAACACTGCGCCACGAAGATTCACTCGACGATTCCAAAGCACTTGTAATAAGTTTATTTGAGTATCCAATGAGATCAGTTCTGCGATCTAGACTTGAATAGATAACAGACAGGCTTTCGCATTTATATTATTAATACTATGAAAGTATGGATCTTGAACTCAGAGTTTGACTTATAATAATAAAATAAAATGGACCGACGACGTATTAGTACTTCTTAAAATAACTTACAGCTATAAAATAAAAACTTCAAGAAAACAATAAACAATTTGTTACCATAATATTATGTAAATAATGTAGGCTAATGAACATGAGTGAATGAATTTATGACTGATCGTTAATTAAAGACAAAGAATCTCTGCATTATTATTGGGGTTGCATTTTGTGCCCAGGGTTAGGTCGCACTGGAATTCCTCAAAATCCATTTTCAGTGAGGGTCTATTATACGGAGGACGAATAGAGGTTTACGATGACGACAGTCTGTCAGTCAGTTTCTTTATTCTGAAAGGAGGACCGAATCAGTTCAGTGGCAACACTGACCGATTAACATTATGGTAACCTAAACCGCAATCAACAACAGAAACCGGTTTGGAATGTTAACGGTAAGATTTGGTTCAATACTTAACGTTGTTTATCATTATAAATAATAACGTTGTTTACATTACAATGAACAGATTTTGGGTTAGAAATCCCTTTTCCGAATGACCTTGCATATTTCAATATTGGAAGCTTGCTTTTTATTTTTTTAATTATAATTCAAAAATATAAAGCCAATTAGTCAACTTATTCAATTTGTAGCCCTTATTGCTTTCAACAATAAACAAAATAGAAATAACAATAAACAACGAAAATAGAAATGGAAAAATGCGGGTAGAAACAAATAAAACGGAAACGTGTGTATGAGTGGAGGGGGGAATGTTGCGTATGGTACGGGAGGGTATAACGAGTCATGCATAGAGTCACGTGGGCGCGCATTACTTGCAACGAAGTTACAACCTCGCTGACTTTCATATAGATGCCGCGGTTGTTCTGGCCGATGTCGAAGTAGAAGTTTTTGTTGTCGACGCGCAGATGCCGCCCCTCCGGCAGCTCGCCCTTGAACCTGCAAACACCCACCCACGGGTTACACCCTGCGCTCTGCACCCATCTAACCCATCGCAACCCATCGCCAGCGCACTACTGACCACGAATTGGGTATTCGACAACTACGTTTAATTTGGATAGAAGCAGGCGTTACCTTGCGGAAGTCCTCGATAATGAAGATACCTAGACGTTTAATTCGCTATAATCATCTTAGCTCTTAATATTATAGTCGCGGATTATAGCGAATTAAACTTATAGTTTCTAGTCCAAGCAAAAATAAAAAAAACTTGTCACATCAGGTACTTCTTTTCAAACTGCAAAACGCGCGCTTAGTATAGGATTTTGTATGAAATACTGAATTGGGACGTCATCAAAAGTCAACGCAGTTTTTTTACATTAATCGATAATTTAAAATGGTTGACAAACATAAAATTAACAGGAAACGTTCGGTTGGTTCGTCTTTTGGCAGACCCTCTATTTATTCATCATTAAAAAATATTTTTTTTGACTAGTTGTCAAATACCCAATTCTGCTCAGAATGAGAACAAAGTATGTCTCGTTTTTACATATTAAAGTTGTAGTCTGGTCCAAAAACGCTTCCAAGGAATAATAAAAACATCAATTCGCTTTGCTTTGCACAATAAACAAATCACAACACATTATTTTACTAATATGAAAATCGGATGTCTTAGGGCAATACTTTGTCATGCTATGATGCAATCCAGGTAACAGGAAATGTAAAGGAAAAATGGGAAACTGACAAGAACTTGCAGCTGCAAGAAGTATTGAGAAACAGAAGGAAGGGACAGAAAGGCTGATGACGATTGATTGGCTGCAAAACGATACTTATTTGAAAAGAGGGCGAAAGAGGCTTGAAAGAAAAGGATACGACACCGAAGCTTTAGAAAGGAAGTGGGGTATAATCCGTCAAACTTATCTGGCTTGGTGGCCAAAATCGGAACTAATTTATTGTATTTACATCGATAGATGACTAGTGACGAAACATGTTTGTTGTTTAATTAGTTTATCATCTTAATTGTACAATGTTTCTTGCAAATAAACGATTGATTGATTGATTGATTGATTGAAGCTGTCACCGGGTCGGATAAGTTTGTCGGCCTATAGTAATGTGAAAGGGGTCACGACACCGATATGTGGTGTGCCATAATCACTGTTGTGCGTGCACGGACCCGCCGTCGTCTGCGCCGAAGTCGTCGAGCAGGTCGGTGAGCGCGTCGCGGAACTCGATCATGCCCTGCGCGGGCAGCGCCACCTGCGAGCGAGGCCCGCCGCGCGTCACCGTCTGCGACACGCGCAGGAAGCGACCGCGGGAGTTCTCCTTCAGGTCCAGGTAGTACCGCCGGTTGTCCTGCCGAATGGGATCCGTTGTCAGACTAGAGTTGTTCAAAACTGTTATAAATCCATAACACGCTACGGACTATAAACTATAAATTGTTGACATGCTTTTAAATACGCTATGTTATAACGCGCTTGTTATAAGAAAACGTGTGGGCGGCCGGCAGGTGCGATATGTCTTGCAGCGCGCTAAATTTCGTAACACGCAAAGATGACGTTCACTCATCGCGTTACACGAGACTAACCATAGGCCAGCGGCAGCGCGCTACCGGCAGGCGGGCACCGTTACAAGTGCTACGAGGCGCCGCGCGCGATCGCGTGATATTCATAACGCCGTAGCGTCATGGCGGCTCCTCACATAACACGTTATCCCGTTATGGAACAATAACGCGCTATCATATTGCGTTACGTGTTATATTAACCACCTCTATGTCAGACTACCGCATCTCCTCGAGACACCACACCGCATTCATAGCGTCGGTCGTTCAGCGTCGAGCGGGATGTCGAATTATGGTTTTCTTGTGAATGAGAAATACAGGGGGCATACTAAAAAGGGGCCATTGCCTAAAGCCGTACTTATTCAATGTTGTTGATGTTTATGTTTTAGAATTATAATCATGATTTTTGGGATATCAAGGTGTGTGACATAAAACTGACATTTGGAATATATTCCAAATGTCAGTTTTATGTCACACGTGGTATACCACAGAATAGTACGTTGGTAATACCTGTTTAAACGATTGTAGTAGCGCCCCAGAGCGATAAATGCGCAACGTACTTTTTAACGACGTAAGCGCCAAAATTGTTTTCACCTAATTACAATAAGTTAATTAAATAACCGATCGAAAAATTTAAAGAGTAAATGAAGAAATACTTCTCACAAAAATTGTGTTTTCCCTGATATAAATAGCAAAATATGTGCCAAACATGTATTTTTCGAATAAAAATACTATCGAGAAAATGTTCACAAATCGTTATTTTTAAAACACGTAATCCAAGATAAAAGTCCAAGGTATAATTTCGCCAAATATTAAAATGGTGACATTTACAAATTGTGAGATAAATAACGATTTCAAACTACAAAATTACATATTACACACCCTTAAGCATCACGTAGAAAATTGTTCACATAAAATATTGTTTTACTAAATGATGCCCGTAAAGTCTACGTGAATCAAGTCTAAGAAGATAAAAAATATATGATACAAATATGCTTGTCTCCGGGATGTACCTAAATGTCTGTACCAAATTTTATCAAAATCGGTTTAACAGAAGGTCCGTGTAAAAGTACGCTTTTGCATTTATAAAATTGGTATGGATGTTTAGGCCTGTTCCACTAGTCCCTACCAACGTATCCCCCCTGGGGGGGAAGAGTGGATTTTTTTTCCACCTATCCCTACGGTAGGGATGAGTGGAAAAAATATTTACACTTATCCCTACCGAGTGATTTTAGTATTTTCAGAGTTTAGAGGAGAAAAATACTTTATTGCTATTATGGCAAGCAATTATACAGAACTAGATGATGCCCGCGACTTCGTCCGCGTTGACTAAGTTTTTTTCGATTCCCGCGGGAACTCTTTAATTTTCCAGGATAAAATGTAGCCTATGTCCTTTCCCGGGATACAAACTATCCCTGTACCAAATTTCATCAAAATTGGTTGAACAGGTGGGTCGTGAAAGTAAGTTTTAAGTAAGTAAGTTTTTTGGATACGCATCCAAAAAAATTTTTATTTACTATTGTTATTATTATGTAGGTTCATAATTCATGTTTACCTGGAAACATAAAGGTTAGACACTGTACATACATGTAATTGTTAACAAAAACGGCCCATATTCAATTCGGTAGGGATAAGTGTAAATATTTTTTCCACTCATCCCTACCGTAGGGATAGGTGGAAAAAAATTCCACTCTTCCCCCCCAGGGGGGATTCGTTGGTAGGGACTAGTGGAACAGGCCGATGTTTATCGGATTAAAATTTTGAACGTCTTTGGCATTTTCGAACACGGTATGCCTCTGCTACAAAAAACTGAATAATTTTATCTAATCTAATCTAATGTAGCCTGTACTGTCCCACGACTGGGTAAAGGCCTCCCTCCGATGTTTCCACATCTCCCTATGTTGTGCTCCGATGGGCCACTCAACCAAGAATTTGTCCAATTCATCGCGCCATCGTAGCCTCGGCCTACCACGCCAGATTGATGATTTTGGGGGGTCCAGAAGGAAGCCGATTTAGCCCACAAGTCATCTGGCATACGGCTCACATGACCGGCCCAGTCCCACTTAAGAGAAGCTGCTGCAAGTCCAACGTCGGCTACTAGCGTTTTGGATCGTATGTTCGAGTTTCTTATACGATCTGCCATTGATTTTATGCCATACTAGCTGATGCCCGCGACTTCGTCCGCGTGGATTGAGGTTTTTCGGTTCCCGCGGGAACTCTTTAATTTTCCGGGATAAAAAGTAGCCTATGTGCTATTCCAGACTATAATCTATCTCTGTGCCAAATTTCATCCAGATCCGTTCATCCGTTGGAGCGTGATTGAGTAACAAACATACATCCATACATACATCCATCCATCCAAACTTTCGCATTTATAATATTTATTTGATAATAATTAAGTTTTTTTTAATGAATTCTAATAACAAATGACTGGTTTAAGCTATGTGTCAGTACACGTTACCTTGAGCATCATCTCAGATTTGAGTTTGCCGTCGTCCGGCACGTTGTCCGGGTTGGGAGGGCCGAGGGACGAGTAGAAGTCGCTGAAACTGGACAAGTGGTCGCGGAACTCCGCCGCTGTGGACATCGCCAGGAAGATCTGGCTTCGGCGCCCGTCCGCGCCGATCTGGAACAACCATCCATATTCATTACGCTGCAGTATTAATTGGCTATTTGACTACTACTCAAATAAATTATTTTTTAGTGATTATTAAATACAGGCTCTCCCAAGTCGTAATATCCACGTCCACTGTTAGTTTTTTGTTGAATAACCATTTTAAAATATTGATTAAAGTAAAAAAATGCGTCGTACTTTGATGACGTTACAATTTAAAATTTCATACAAACTCTATAATTAGCACGCGTTTTGACGTTTGAAAAAAAGTTGCTGAATTGACTAGTTGTCAAATACCCAATTTGACCAATCAAATACGCACTATGCTCAATCGAGTTGAGTGGTTCGTTTCCCTGAAGAAGTCGGATTGCTATTATTATTTTTCCATCTAAACTAATTGACACTGGGGCCAAAACTAAAATGACAGCTCTAAACTTAGTGCTGCCCCATTCCGTAGGGACTATTATGAAAGGGATAGAAATATAAATTGAGCTGCCATTTTAGTTTAGCTAAGAGATTGTGCTAAACATAATTGGCCCCACTAACTGTTAAAGTTGTACCGGTTAATTTTCAACGACTATTTAACCCGCAACGGCATCATCCAAATCATTTTTGTCAACCACAACCCTGGGGTATTCACGTGACGGTGTTAGATGTCTAGGTGTTGTTGACGTTGAACTGTTTCGCCACAATCACTGCTGCTTCGCGATTGGTGAATAATCTACCATCAAAAACAATTACTGAAGTTTGCATGGCAAAATATATCAGGATTTTTTTTTGCTCTATCAGTCATTCATTTATCACTAACTAGCTGATGCCCGCGACTTCGTCCGCGTGGATTCAGGTTTTTCGGTTCCCGCGGGAACTCTTTAATTTTCCGGGATAAAAAGTAGCCTATGTGCTATTCCAGACTATAATCTATCTCTGTGCCAAATTTCATCCAGATCCGTTTAGCCGTTGGAGCGTGATTGAGTAACAAACATCCATACATCCATACATCCATCCAAACTTTCGCATTTATAATATTTTGTTACGCATCGCCTGAGCCAACCAGAGACAAGCCGTGCCACCACCCGACCTACCAGAGGCCTCTGGTGGGGGGTAAAGCCTATAAATCGCCCTGCCAGCTCATTTTAAGTTTAGTTTTTATATTGATTCGATTAAGTGCGAAGCTCTGTCCGATATTGTACAGATTGTTAATTACGCAATAAATTCAGTGATTATACAGTTCCCATTTTTTTATTTATTTATGCCTTTTGCTTCATCTCAGAAGTGGGATAAATAGATAAGATTATGAAGCGTCATCATACCAACAACGCAAGTAAACGCCCGCAAAAACGGAACGAATCACCATGTGTGGATGCTTCTGAAACAAGCGACAGTGAAGAGGAAGTCGCTCCTCCTGCCCGGAAACTTCTTAGACAATTATTAGAGACCGAGGTGCAAAAGGCTCTGCACGAGTTAAGCGAAGATATACCTACCGTCACCACAAAAAAAGAACACCGCGCAGCCTCATTGATCCCAGAGTTTGATCCTGACAGTGAAGAATGCTGTACTGCACCAGCATGGCTCAAAAAAATCGATCAACTCGGTGAAATTCACGGCTGGAGCGAAAATACGAAGTCGCTTTACTTACAAGACAAATTAAGAGGTCAAGCAAGAAAATGGTACAACCGGCTTGATGAATACAATTATTCCTGGGAAGATTGGAAGCAGATGCTCACACGTGCTTTTCCTAGGCATCGCGATTTCGGGAATTTGTTAGAAGAAATGATGAATAGGAAGAAACTACCCGCAGAATCAATGACGAAGTACTACCAGGACAAAGTGGCCATGTGCTTCCGGTGTAAGTTATCCGACAACGCGACCGTTTCCTGCATCATTCGTGGTCTACCACAATCACTTCAAGCGAACGCGAGAGCATATCAATGCGAGCAACCTGAAGAATTATACGAAGGCTTCCTTTGTGCGCTGGATGACTATCAACCGCCGTCAACTTCTACTGTAACACGTACGTCCAATAAAGATGCCAATAATAATCGACAGGGAAATGATAGCAAGAAAACCACAATCAACTTGGACACTGACCCATGCCCCCGGTGCAAAAAGACAGGTCATTTATTGAGGGACTGTCCATATCCAGATACGCGAAAATGCTTCAAGTGCGGTAACCGGGGCCATATTTCCACGCGCTGCGTAACTGTCTTGAAACCCGCGACAGTGACCGATGATAAAGTTAAGGAAATCAAGCTTCTTCAAACTCACAATACAATTTACGAAAAAACGGTTAAGGTCAATGGTATATACGTTAAATCTTATATTGATACCGGCAGTCAAGTCAATGTGCTGAGAACTCACGTGTCGAAGCTACTGGATCTCGAGATCAGCCCGACTAGTACCATCCTCAAGGGATTCTCTGGGGAACAACTACCTAGTTGCGGACTAGTAGCTTTCGAACTAGAAATCGATGGTATACGTATCCCCTGCAAGGCTCATTTAACTGATGTGGATATGGGGAACATCAGTCTATTGATCGGCCAACCCATTATCAACAGCGAAGGGATGACCTTGGTAGTCGGCGAAGGAAAATCCACCTTCAAACGGGACATTGACTTTACAAAACACATAAACTTTGTCGAAGAGCGCACTCGTTTTAAAGTCGTTACTACAGAAAAAGAGTGCCTATTGCCTGGACACTCCATCATAAAAGTCAACGTATTGGATAATGATGAAGGTAACGATGTCATTACAACTCCACAACATTATGAGCTACGAGGTGTATCCTATTCAATCCCTGCCACTTTGCTACGAGGTGCCGTTGGATATATCAAGATCATCAACAATGGCACACAGAATGTTATCTGGAAACAAGGCGAAGTGCTGACCAGAGCCGACAGCTGCATCACTTCCCCGCCACCGGAGGTTCAGGTTAGTGCCCACAATTATTACCCTTTGCAATCGACTACCGTAGCCAATACCAATTGCAGCCATCCTGTAGCGTCCTTGTTACATACTAGCCTAGCTAATGTTAGCACTATCGGGGGAGTTAGCTTAGATGAGATCAAGTCGGGTCCATTGAGTAAAAATGATCGCGGTCGTTTAATTACTTTATTATCGCATTATAGTGACTGTTTTGCCAGTAATACACAAGACTTAGGATGTACAGATCTAATACAAATGAAAATAAAATTAACAAGTGAACAGCCTATTTACCGCCAACCTTACCGCTTGTCACATTGTGAGCAGGAGATAGTTAGATCTAAAGTTTCCGAATTATTAGACGCAGGTATAATACGAGAGTCCGAATCATGTTTTGCTTCTCCGGTCATTCTTGTAAAGAAAAAGAACGGTGACAGTAGGCTCTGTGTAGACTATCGAGCGCTTAACGCCATTACTGTCAAAGATAGGTATCCGTTGCCCAACATTGACGATCAAGTTTCAAAGTTAGCCGGCAAAAAATTCTTCACAAGTCTTGATTTGGCACAAAGTTACCATCAGGTCAAAATTGATCCTGAAGACGCGCATAAAACGGCTTTTATAACACCACAGGGGCACTTTGAATATATGCGTGTACCCTTTGGCCTAGCTAACGCACCATCTGTTTTTATGCGACTTATAAACAAGATCGTAGATTCAATACGAAATTCGAATAAAGAAGGTAGTACGAAAACATTCAACGATTATGAGATATTAGCTTTTTTAGACGATTTGTTGTTACCTTCGTTCGACGTGCAGTCGGGCTTAGATATATTAGAGAAAGTTCTCCATAAATTAAGATCAGAGAATTTAAAACTAAATATGAATAAATGTTCATTCTTGCAAAATAAAATCACATACTTAGGACATGAAATTTCGCCTAATGGCATTCAACCCGGTGAATCAAAGTTAGCAGCGGTGTCGCAATTTCCCACACCAAGTAACGTTCACGAGATACGTCAATTTATAGGCTTGTGTAGTTATTTTCGTAAATTTATTAAAAATTTCGCAATTATTGCTCGCCCTTTAACAGATTTGACAAAGAAAAACGCAGTATGGAATTGGGGCAGTGATCAATCACATAGTTTTGAACAATTGAAACAGTGTCTGTGTACAAAACCAATACTCGCTTTATACGACCCAGCTTTCCCAACGGAGATTCACACGGATGCATGCAAGTCAGGTATCGCAGGCATTTTGTTACAACAACAAACTGATAATTCACTACGACCCGTTATGTATTTCAGTAGGGTGACGAGTAAGGAAGAATGCATGTATCATAGTTATGAGCTTGAAACGCTCGCTGTGGTCGAATCGTTGCGTAGATTTAGGGTATACATTGTAGGTAAACAGGTTAAGGTAGTGACTGACTGTACGGCTGTTCGAGCTACCTTAACTAAACGTGATATTATCCCGCGTATTGCCCGTTGGTGGCTGTCAATCCAAGATTTCGATATGAGTATAGAGTACAGACCCGGGGACAAGATGAAACATGTAGACGCGTTAAGTAGGAACCCCATCGATACTGTGAATGTCAATCGCCTTGAAGTGTCAGACTGGTTCTATACCGTTCAGTACCAAGATGACAAGCTAAAGCGAATCATTGACCAGCTTAAGGATGGCTCAGCTGCAACTGAAATAACCAATAACTATGTTTTTTTAGATGATAGGTTATATAGGAAGACGTTGTATGGCAATCGTCTCGTAGTGCCAGCGTTAGCTCGATGGAGACTGGTCCAGATGCACCATGATGATATAGGGCATGTGGGCTTCCAAAAATGTTTGGATTTGCTCAAGAAAGACTATTGGTTTTCGAAAATGACTCGCTTTATTCGGAAGTATGTTACTGCATGTCTTTATTGTGCTTATGGCAAGGGTGATCATGGGAAAAGGGAAGGAAAATTATTTCCAATTCCGAAACCCACAGAGCCCATGCTTATGGTTCATGTTGACCACTTAGGACCCTTTTGTAAAACAGCAAAAGGCTATCAGTATATGCTGATTGTAACAGATGCTTTTTCGAAATTTGTTATTGCTGAACCCACCCGAACGGTCAATTCTGTGGAAACTGTCAGGACACTCAAAAAAATATTCAGTTTACTGGGGTATCCTAGCAAACTGGTAAGTGATCGAGGGAAGGCCTTTACCAGCAGACATTTTAAACAGTTTTCGACTGACAAACAATTTAGGCATATTTTAACATCCATTGCATGCCCGCGAGCCAACGGTCAAGTGGAACGCACCAACCGGACCATATTGAATGCGTTGCGCGCTACAGACCCCAGCGAGGCTTCGAATAATTGGGCAAACTGCTTACCGGATATCGTCTGGGGTATCAACAATACTGCGAATGAAAGTACAACCTATAAACCCTATGATTTGATGTTCGCCAAAAGCTCTAGGCCACGATGCGATGTAGTTACTGATTTAAGTATCAGTGAGCCCATTGAGGTTAGGCGTAAAAAGGCTAGTGCCCGGTTAAAGGTAGCAAGCGATAGGATGAAGCGTAACTTTGATAAGAAACGCAAAACAAGTCGTAATTATAAAAAGGGGGATTTGGTTCTTTGGCGGCAAGCACCCACAAGTAGTGCGACAAAAGTTAACACTAAACTTGATGATATTTATTCAGGTCCATATGTTATAACTAAGGTAGTGGGCAATGACAGATATAGGATCCGAAGTATCAAAGGGCTTCGAGGCTACAAGGCCTTTACTGGCCTGGTCGCAGCAGACTCCATAAGGCCTTATCATGGTACGGTTGCTATATCTGACAGTGCAAGCAGTTCTGATGAACAACTTGAAACTGAAGACCTTATTGACCTACTAGAAAGCTAATCGTTCTGTCTCCCATTGCGGGAGCAATTATTGTTGCAGGACAGCCGAATGTTACGCATCGCCTGAGCCAACCAGAGACAAGCCGTGCCACCACCCGACCTACCAGAGGCCTCTGGTGGGGGGTAAAGCCTATAAATCGCCCTGCCAGCTCATTTTAAGTTTAGTTTTTATATTGATTCGATTAAGTGCGAAGCTCTGTCCGATATTGTACAGATTGTTAATTACGCAATAAATTCAGTGATTATACAGTTCCCATTTTTTTATTTATTTATGCCTTTTGCTTCAATTTATTTGACTAGATGATGCCCGCGACTTCATCCGCGTGGATCTAGTTTTTTAGTCTATGTCCTTCCTCAGGATGTAACTTATACCCATGCCAATATCATCGAAATAGGTTGAAGAGATGTACCGATAAAGCCAGTGTTATATTGTTGGTTGGGGCTCAATGAATGTTGAAGATTTCGTAAAGGACAAAGGAGCATGGAATTGAATCGTTCCAGCAATGCTAAGGACAGCGGTTACGTATGTAATTACAAATTAATTAAATTGTAAATTATTTTTTCTTTTTAAAAGAGCAACCGCCGAGTTTCTTGCTGGTTCTTCTCGGTAGGAATGGCATTCCGAACCAGTGGTAGATTCATTCGACTATTCATAAGCACTTGTAAAAAGTCTATTTGAATAAAAAACTTTTGAATTTTTTTTTTTTGATTATTGAATGGATGATGAATAATAATTTATTTTAAGTGAGTGTGACATGGCCGATGGCGCGATTCTAAGAGAGAGACATACAATAGCAATAGTATTAGATTGATTGCATATATCCTTATTCTATGCATTAGACATTGACTATAGACACTTTGTCCAAAGACAAATTATAAATATTTATATTTAATTTCTATGTAACAGACAGACAGACACACTTTCGCATTTAAAATATTAGTATGGATGATAATGACAGAATCTATCGTGTTAGACCCCAGGTTGTAACAATACCCAAGCCTGTACACAACCAGAATTCCCTCACACCTGTCAGTCAGTATAATTATTTGCCGATTCATCTCAGTAATGATCTGTAATAAGCAAAGCACAGAGTAATTAGTTATTATTCAATGCAACACGAATTACGCGTGAGCGACCACCAGCTGCGGCCGATTACGTGAGTAGGCTAAGAGCTTGCAGTCGAATGATATCAAAATGTCCTCTCTATAAATCCTTGTGCGTGCGCCAAGGACACGATAAGGCCATTTTATTAACACACACACGCACTGAACTGATAACCACGACTTTGGCCGCTTTTTTTAATAAAAAAATCCCTTAGGAGCGCTTTGTTTTCCTGGGATTAAAAATAATTATTTATTTCCAGGATTGTAAGCTATCTCCGTAATTTTTAATTGCAAGATTTTACTTCGTTATAATTATATAATTATAATTTCGGTTTCGCAACAGCGCTTGCCTAGAAGATGCCGTTTCCCTCTTGCCTCTAATAGTTAAGCAGCACCTTAGCGGTTCGTATCAGAAACATTGAGCAAAAACGATTCGTGCGAGTAGATTTGGACAGAGCCGTGAAAAAGTAACAGACAAACTGTAACACTTTCGTATTTGTATGAAGTATTTTAGTACGAATGATTATCAGCCACTTTCAATTAAGTTTGAGCTCACCAAAGTGTCAGAATATTTTTTTGTGTTTCAAAGAGCGGGTCGGATTGCGATCATCTCTCGGCCTACTTTACCCAAACTTGCTACAATCGATTACGATATAAGTATTACCGATCACCTTTATCTCGATAGCTGTTATATGAACACTCTTATCACAGCGTTATATAAACTGATAGATACCGATCACATTCAATTTTTTAATGGACAAAATACATTAAAACACCTATTAAAAGTAACTCATATCTTAGTTCTTAACTCAAGTCTTATCAAAATCATCAATCTCAAAATATCCAAGTAGATTCTATGAAAAATATTACTGACCAATATATGCACTCATAACATAATATGCACATATTAATACGAAAATTAGCACAAATATATGTAGAATTTAATATATTTATTGTTGGCGAACCCCAAGGTTGCTGGGGCCATACTGCCAACGGTTAAAGCCATATTGTTAACTTTCGTGTTTTAGAATTATTATAAAATCTTTATTTTAGGAACGTCAACCTGTCTTATGTGACATCACACTGACATTTTGAGTATTGCCCCCTGGTAACATAACTATTTTTTCCAATTCAGGTTCTTTGTAAATAGTTGCATATGCCGTCGTTTATGTCAGGAGAGTCCCTTGCACTTTTTGGTTGATTTTGTTGCATTAAAAAAGGTACAGATTTCGATCAACTTTAAAACAAAATTATCACTTAGAGATAAACGCGATTGAAATCGCTGATTAAAATCAGGTGATTTTAACCATCTCAATCCTGACTACGACGACCTTTCACCATCCTTTCACCATCAAACAATAAAAAAAAAGTCTTGACTCACTCACTGACCGAATCATCAACGCCACGTTCAAACTCTTGGACATAGAAAGCTGAAAATTTTCAGAGGTTCCATGTGCACCTCTACTTTCAGCCGCGGTTGTAGCGGCTAGTATAGTGATAACGTCTTGATAACAGGAACGTCCTTGTCATAGTTCAGGAACGTCCTTGTCTTACGAGTAGTTATAATAATGTTGTCATATTGAACCGATTCACGAAGATGAGTTTCGCAAGGCATTAATCAATCGCGGACCTTTTCATTAGCCATCGCTATGGACAGCGATCGATGTTTTCCACTTCCCTCTCGCAACTGGACGACAAATCACTCGGATTATCCTATGAGACGTCTTTTTTGCTAACGAATCTGAGGTGTCAGATAAAAGACAATATAGGTTTTAGGTTTCTCATGTGCACGTCTTAAAAGGAAAAGGTGACTGACTGTCTGACTGATCTATCAACGCCCAGCTCAACCCACTGGATGGATCGCGCTGAAAGTTGACATACAGATAGCTATTATGACGTAGACATCTGCTAAGGATTTTCGAAAATTCAACCCCTAAGTGGGTAAAATAGGGGGTTAAAATTTGTGTAGTCCACGCCGACAAAGTCACGGACGTAAGCTAGTTATAATATAATTCATAATGCGCTAGTCAAACTAGCTCAAACTTACGTGGTTCTGTCGCAGTGCTACTACAGATATTGTAACAGTTTTTTTGCCGATCCTTAAAAAGCTTAAACGCATACAAAAGTTACGGCATTAGGAGACTTGGTGGAGTTTTCTGAATGGTAAATTATTGTTTTAGAAATTATTACTTCATCCCCAAATTGTCCTTGCCGAGGATAGCCCCATACCCAAGACCTTTCAGTTTCCACCTGTAACTGAGACCACAGCGCTCCACTGCGCTAGGGAGAAAATAGGGCTGATTCTGTAGTGCACAATCTCTAAACTAAGCTAAAATTAGAGCATTACAAATATTGCTATCCCTTTCATAATACTCCCTACGGAAAGGGATAGCAATATTTGTAATGCTCTAATTTTAACGGATATCCTTATAATGTATAAGGATATCCGTAATTCCATACTAATATTATAAATGCGAAAGTGTGTCTGTCTGTCTGTCTGCTACGCTTTCACGGCCCATATTTTCAACCGTTTTTGATGAAATTTGGTACAGGAATAGGTGGCATCCCGGGGAAGGACATATGCTACTTTTTATTCCAGAAAATTAAAGAGTTCCCGCGGGAATCGAAAAACCTTAATCCACGCGGACGAAGTCGCGGGCATCAGCTAGTATATAATAAGGAGACAACTCACAAGCAATTGGTGTGCTCTTTCACCCACAAACGCTGTACGATATTGGTCGACGTTTGTATTGCCACAGCTTAAGTAGGTACATATATTATATTATCATCCAGTGGTTCGACATAAGTAGGTACAAACTGCAGAACATAGGCTCATCTACCGCACCCCTACACCTTCAAGCTGCACACTAATTTTGTTCTGATATAAATAAAACGACAGTTGTGACAACGCATATTATCAGTCGATTGCGATTGTAAAGCAACATTGATCCAAGTCGGTAACTGGATGGGTGACCGAATTTGGAGGTTTAAATGTGGCCTTCTCGTTGGAGAGCACGTTAAGCCGTCGGTCACTAACATCTGATAATAATCGTTACATAAACCTAAGTTAACGCTTGGTCGAGTCGTATGCGGAAGGATGTGGGAACCCACCGCATTATTATCACAAAAAAACTCCTACCATTATTTGATTAATGGAAAGGGTCCCTCGACCCTCAGTAATGAGGCATACGACGCAGAGAGAGATGGATAAAATTATGGCGTCATGGATAACAATTCGATTGGTCCGCCCGACACATCTCCGCATCAATGGACATGCACATGCATGCACCCTTTTACAGCTAGTGGTATTATGCTACGTTCGCACTGCGGAAAAAATACGCGCGAATATTAGGTAGTGTGCATACCTCTGCAACTTTGATGAAGCGCCCCCTCCGGTTCTGCTTCACGTCGAGGTAGAACCTCTTTGACTGGATCTGTAACATTTTTGTCGCCAACTCCTGCTCCTGGGGCTGTTGACCTGCGAACAGACAAACAAATAAGTCATTTATATATACTACTGGCATGGGTGTAGTTGAGGACCTGGAGAGTGACATAGGCTACTTTTTATCCCGGAAAATTAAGGAGTTTCGCGTGAATCAAAAAATCTTAACCCACGCGGACGAAGTCGCGGGCATCATCTAGTATGATAGTAGTATGATAAATGAGTGTTTGTTTGTGACACCATCATTGAATAAATATATTTTGTTTCTTTTCAAATGACACGTCGAGCGCGGCGCAGACAAAGCAGAACGGGCGGCGGCGCGTGACAAAGGACGCGCGATGTAATCGATCGCGATTTCTAATTACAACCATTGCATTTACCACACCTGTTGCGATCATCGACAATTACCTACTGGTATCATTACAGTAACAAGCCCGTCTTTAGTACAATTGCAGCCATTCGAGTGCATTACGATACCTATAGTTTTTATCCCAGTATACGTAAAACTGTCTCGTTGGTCTAGTGGTTGGCATGTTCGACTGCGGCCGACGAGGTCCCGGGTTCGAGTCCCGGGTCGGGCCATAATTGAGTATTGGGTTTTCTGACTAGACATTCTCAGTAGGTAGGTATACTAGCCCGGAGTTAGGAAGTTGGCGGTGTTTCACCCCCGTGCCTCGGAGAGCACGTTAAGCCGTCGTCGGTTATCACTAACATGATAATAGTCGTTATAGCCCGCCAACCCGCATTGGAGTAGCGTGGTGGGTCAAAGCTCTAATTCCCTCTCTCCTATGAGAGTGGAGGCCTGTGCCCCGCGGTGGGACGTTAACGGCTGTAGTGGTAGTGGTGATACGTAATTTTGATGCATCATGCGATTTGGTCTAGCCCCACTACAGAGGCGCGGCGCGGCGCAGCAGAGCGGCAGGTATTCTTTGTACAATCATGTCGCAGTGCATCTCCGTGCCGCGTCGCATCTCCATACAAACTCATACAAGGAATATTTGCCGCTACGTGCCGCGCCGCGCCGCACAGCGCCTCTGTAGTGGGGCTAGGCCTTTATGGTATAATTGCTGCTTATATGCTTTTCGGCTGATAGGAACTGGCCGACGCGACGCGAGTTACCGACGGTTGTAGTCGCTAAGGCTGCGGCATATATACAACTGTACACTTAAACCTTATAAGGGAATCAATTTCAGAAACGTTCATTTCAGGGAGCATACTACCATCGCTTTAAGCAGTACTATTTAAATATTGTTGACGCTTTTATTTCAGAATTCTAATCCTATTTATGCACGTAATTTACTAAATAAACTGACATTTAAAAATAATCCTGCTTTAAGCTTAAATTTGGGATCTTCTATGAATTTTCTTTCCGCTGGTGGTCAATAAAATAAATCGATTGGTCATTGAGGTCACTGGTATTATGTTATGGGTATATCATTTCTCTTATACATACGAGTAAGAGTTCAAATTTGTGGGATTGGCGGAGAACGCAAGAATGTGGCTTAGGTACTTTGGGAGTGTCCTAGACTTAATTCGATTCTAGCCGAAAGCTTAATCATTAATTAAGTACTTACCGGAGTCAAAATTATTGCCAGCCGCATCCATGCCTTGACCATGATATTCTGAAAAAGAAAAAACGTAACCCTTAACTACTTTCATTAAATTGAAATCAAATAATTACGGAAAGAGGTTCAATAAAATGAAACAATTGTTTTCATTTTAATTTTTAATTATAATTTTCATAATCAAATACAGCTTAACGCTTAACTGCAATGACACTAATTGTTGTAGTTAACTAACTTTCTGTACCTATCTGTAGATACGATCTTCGTTGTCCAGTCAATCAATCTATCGTTTATTTGCAAGAAACATTGTACAATATTATGATGACAAACTAAAATATAGAACAAAGATGTTTTAATGGTAAATTAGAGTGGTAAAGCAAAGCTCACTCGCTCTGAAATATAAGATCTCTATCGATCTAATTGTCTTTGATATACAACGAATAAACGATCTAAAAAGGTAAAATCAAATCGTGTTAGTTGGCTACAATTTTGCAACACCCCTACCAGTTACCACTTCATGCAAATTAAAGCAATGCCAGTCAATACCGTGCGCCTTGTTCCTTTATTACGAAACTTGGCAATTGATATTGGATTGATATTATTACAATTACATACCTACTTACTTACTTATTGTTTTGATTTTTAGCCAATTGATAAAGTGGCATTAAAAACGGTTAGGTATCCTGTTATAGTTAACGGGACCATGCTCAAAATTACAATTAAATCAAAAGGATTTTAAGAAAGGACATGACCAGGAACTGCCCTCCGATTCGAGACAATGTGCAGGATTTCCGTTTTTACAGTAAGGTTTAAAAATTAAAACCGAAATTACTGTGGATTTATTATTCCGAATAAGGTCAAGGTTAAAATGACTATAAAAACAATACGTTTATTGTTTAAATCTTGAGCGTCCGGTTTCCTCTTTAAGCACTACTCCATTTTGACGTTCCGTTTTATCCATGCCTAATAATAATCTTGTTACCCTACATGAATACCATATAAGTACCTTATTCACTATATTATGAGTGGTTTATTTTTGATCAATTAAATAGTAATGAAAAGGAAATGTATGTTTTGTTTTTATTATTTTTGTTAGTTGACAAGCCTCAAACGAACAAAGCATTTTCAAATACCCACTGCGTTTAAAGCAACGTAACGCCCTCTGGCATTGCATCTGTCTGCCATCTGTGGTCGAATAGTTGAACAAAGTCGCTAACCAAAACGTTTAGCGCCATCTGTTGTCGAATAGTTGAAAATACTCGCTAGCGCCATCTAGTGTGGCAGCAGTACAATGTAGCGTGATTTTTAAAGGAATTACATAATTCTTGCAAATATAGTTTTATTATTCCAGTATTATCCTCATCCATGCCCAAATAATGCAAAGCTTAATTATTTTCCTGAGAAACGTGGTTAGCAATGCTTAAAATTTTTTTTAGACTCGCTCACCACAACAACTAGTGCCATCTAGTGTGGGATAGCAGTTTTTTGGTGAAACTTCTTTTATTTATTTTCTCAGTTTTCAGAGCCTTCAGACTCCTGAAGCTTTTTTATCTGAAAACTATAAAATATAAAAATTACAATAATAAAGAGTTCATTGCTGCACATTCATTTTTGATATCTAGGCAAGCTCCCATAGTTGCGCTGGTCAAGTCCTTTAAGAATACTTAACGACCATAATATTAACTTCGCGCGTTTGACAGTTCGCGCGTTTGATGTATGTGAGTTTAGCAGACAGCTGTTCTTTTTATTGTATACTACTTTTTACCCCGGAAAATTAAAGAGTTCCCTTGGGTACCAAAAAACCTCAATCCACGCGGACGATGTCGCGGGCATCAGCTAGTTGAAAATAAAATAAAAAGAAAAACTAAATAAGCAAAAATTCTGATTTCATAATTTTTATTACAGTGCTTCACACACGAGGAAAGTTTTTTGATATGTATAAGTTCATAAAAATCTGTTCCAATTTTTGCCATTGGGCCAGATGGACTGTAACGTCAGCACACCTCATTTTCTCGGTATTATGTAAGGACGGAGAAGATTGCTAGAATGTCGGGTAGCAAGTGGAAGTGCAAGATAGTGGATAGCCGTATTGCATCGTCGGTCCGTAATGGAGGTCCGGCCGCTCGCGATCGTATTATCATCAGGCACGCAACTCGCCAGTCGCAAGGCTGTTAGGCAAATGAGGTTATTTTCTCGCTCCGTTAGCTACAACGAACTTCAGTGGCACTCTGCCTTGTAATTGAAACAAAGGTATTAGGGCTGGCATGCCTGAATTGACTGAGACATTTTCCCCACACGACATTGTGGTGAATTGAAGATTGAGAGCGTGGACACAAAATACATATTCTATCTCTGTATATGTATACATGATATATTCTCATTATGGACTTGACTGTAGAATGTAATATGCACCTTTCCGGAACCTACCTATTGCGGAAAACCAATTGTTATTTTATGTTTTGACATTCATAAGATCAATGTACAGGCCAAAATCGAAAAATAAATGAATTGAAATGATTGCCCTCGGAATTAAAAACAAACTTAGGTACATCCACGTGGACTAAGTAAGTGAGTAACACTTTGAAATCGGAGCAGTGGGTGGAGTTAACGAGTGCGACCGGACACCGGACACGGGCGAGTGAGGCGATTCCAATTACGTGTGACGGAGACCTGGCGCATCACGCTTCAGTTATTTGCGTTTGACTTCAAAGCAATTACTTAAGTATAAGTAAATATCACTTGTTATAACGGTAAAAATAAAGGGCAACCAAAATTGAAGCAGAAAACGAGAGGGAACCTACTACATAAACAGTAAAAGATGGAAAATTTAAACGTATTATCAAACGGAATAAAGAATAGACTAGCATCGTTACGAAGGAAACGTTGTTTTAATCAATTATGAGTAGTTATATTGTATTCCTAAATTATTATAACAGACGTGAGTGGTGTCTCTACATCATATTTCACAAAGCTGAGGGTAACTACGTAAGTGGTCTCGTGACCCCAGTTGAATTTGTTATGTCATTATTGACCAATAATGACATAGCAAATTCAAATTCAAATGTGTTTTATTCAAATAAACTTTTACAAGTACTTTTGAATCTTCAATTGAATCTACCACTGGTTCGGAATGCCATTCCTACCGAGAAGAACCAGCAAGAAACTCGATGGTTGCTCTTTTTAAATAATTCATTTACAATTATTATTATATATATGTGTACATAAGTAACCGCTGTCCTTAGCATTGCTGGAGCGATCGAATCCAAGCTCCTCTATCATTTACATAATCTTCAATAGTATAATAAGCTTTTTTCAGGAGCATACTTTTAATGGATTTCTTAAATTTATGTATAGGCAAGTCCAAAATAGGTTGTGGATAACTAATGGTTGGAGTTACCGTGGAATAACGCCATCGTCTTCCAAATCCTCCTACATTCTAATTGATGCAAATCAAATTCCGAATTAGTCCTAGGTTAATCCTCAGATGTTAGTGATCGTAATCTAACTTGAAGGTTTAAAAACGAGCTCTCCGAGGTACGAAAGATACGAGCAGCCCAAATTCGATCAACCCTCAATTTACAGACTTGACTCAACTTTGCTTATCAAACCCAATCTAGGTCACACGACCACATGAGTGCTAATGGATTCTTATTATAAAACTTAGCACGTGTCGCCTCCGAACTGGCTCTGACCTGCAACCGACCACTTCACCAAGACAATCAGGTCACTTGGGGCACCGCAGAATATATTATTTACATTACCAATCGATATTCATATCGAAGTAATAAATTACATGGCACAATACACAAATAGGTCGTCGAGTCTTTGTAATATTTTCAGCTTTAATTTTCAGTTCAACTCAAAAGTCTCGCCCCCTT
This sequence comes from Erebia ligea, assembly GCA_917051295.2. Lineage (NCBI taxonomy): Eukaryota > Metazoa > Arthropoda > Insecta > Lepidoptera > Nymphalidae > Erebia > Erebia ligea. The sequence continues at coordinate 11,666,831 of OU785244.1, forward strand.
TAGCGTGAAAATACAATCGCAATTGTTGTCATCGCTGAATTTATGGTATTTTTGCTGTCATTTTTTTTTCTTATTCCACTACAAATTAGCCCTTGACTCGCCTAATGCTTAGTGAAGATGCAGTCTAAGATGGTAGCGGGCTAACCTGTTAGGGGCATGGCAGTTACATTAAACCCCCTACTCGGTCTACACGGCATCGTACCGGAACGCTAAATCGCTTGGTGGTACGTCTATGCCGGTAGGGTGGTAACTAGCCACGCCCGATGCCTCCACCAGGCCAGACCAGAGAAAAAATTCAGAAATTATAAATTCCCAAATTGACCCTGCCAGGAATCGCACCCGGGACCTCCCTCGTTAAGACAACATTGTGCCAGGGAGATCGTCAGAAGAGCCATCGGCAAGAAGAGGTTAAGCCAATGTTATTAGGTACCATTGCTACTGTAGCTGTCAAACTAGGAAGGCCCACAAGGCTTTAGGTGGTGCACCTTTTGATTGCAGAAACTTTAGTACGGAGCAGTACTTAAGTAGTTAATAAAACTTTTGTTGGCCGTTAATAGTTTTACGACGATTGAGGGACCAGCGAATAGCGTAAGGTTTTTCTTTAGGTCCAATTAATTAGCGGGAACTATAGTGGGTAGATCTTGGGAGCTCCCAAGGTTCAATATAACTTGACGGTTGCTATGGGGGTAGGTTTTTGATTTTTTTTTCAAGATAGACTTTATGGCAATAGTGTTGTGGAAAGCAACAATGAGGTCTAAATTGGAGCGCAGTTGCCTAAAAGATGCACAATACTTAATTATTGCTTTACAGCTGTACTTAAGTTACACGAGGGCAACACGGACGTCGGAAGGGTGTTCCATTAAACTTTTCCCGAATGAGTTTGTTAGGAGATTTTTCCCATCAATAACAAAACCACAACTCACAAGGGAGCACATGCTATGCCTAAACAAATACATAATATGTAAACGTTGTCTGACAAGCGCAGCGAATTTGAATTGTAAAATAAGAGTCATATTTTTATTTTATAATAACTACATAGGTACTTAATATCTGAAGCATTAAGGAATTTTTCACGCCTGATTTAGTTTTATTTAGATTTGAATATGAAACCTGACTTATCATTACTTACAAGGAACACAAACAATTTTCACATGTACAAGAAATTTAATCGGCATAGCAACTCTACCGCTCTACATAACTTTACGATTTTCTCAGAGAACGTCCAATTTTCTGGACGTGCGTCACCCTCACATAAATCCCAAAAAAGTGTCTACTAAAAGAATAATTACAGTTATAGGCCGGCGCCGTAAAGCTGGCCATGTAGTGAACACTTGCAGAACTATCTCTTCTAAGAATACAGTCTTTCGAGGTCACGCGTACTATTATTATATTACTTACGTAGGCATAACTAATTTAATTCTTTACCTTAAGGTACTTAATGGTAATAAAACGTCGTGATCTTATTTATTACAAGAGTTCTTAGGAGTTCTTTATGAACTCTATGTTGATATAGAGATTAGAGATGTCAAATTATTGTCAATACTCCACGGAATAATAGTCCGTATTTTAATACTAGGGGCCCACGCAATCACATTAATTTTGGAAGAAGCATGTTCCCGATTTTCTGTTAAGTGTGCCGTGTAGTGTGGGCGAACCTTAGCACTACATGGAATCTGTTTGTCGAAGTCTAAAAGAAAATTAAATCTAGAAAGAGGAGAAGAAGCAAATTAAGTAAGGAAGTAGTTATAGAGCAGAAGAAGCAGTTACATCTAAAGTCAAATATAAATACTCTGTAGGGCTTTGTCGCTACAACGACCGTCCAACACAAGCATCAAGCGCTGTTTCATTGGCCTTGGTTTTCTAACGGAACTCCTCACTTAGGATCACATCCCTTGGGATGAACGTGAACGGAGACTGCTGACAAGTAAACGTTGTATGAGGCGCCCACCAGTACGATGTGCCGACGATATTATAAAAACGTTTGCGGAAAGTAGTTACGACTTAGTGGAAGACGAAGGTTGAAAACCAGCTGTCATTAATAATTAGGGAAGGCCTATATCCAAGACTGGATATTCACAGAATGATGATGATGTTGATGATAAAACCCGCTCTAGTGAGTAAACTACATTGTTAGAAATCAGGGCGTCAAAAATCATTAGCAAAACATGCCGCCGCAAATATTTAGCGGGTGAATGAACGGTTTCGTCTTCCAATCGGGGCGAATTCCAGAAATCGGCGATAAAGGGCCGCGCAAACATTTGAAGCCATATAAAGCTGATAGTGACCACTGACCAGACAAATTAGGTACCAGAGCTTAGAGATTACATTGATGTTAATTCAATCTTTTTGTGGTTAGAATAATTAACAGGGTACGAGGGTGTATGCAGTCAAACCATCTAAAACTAAGACGATAAAAGTACTTACGTTACATTTACATTGTAAGTAAATCCCTGTACGATTGCCAGCAAAAAAAACTTCCTTACTCTTTTTGGCTACGTCTAACTCTACATTACTTCTTAAAATTTTAAAGCTCTTTTGATCTTGTATCTCAGAGTTGGTAAGCTGAATTAACAGAGAACTACAAGGTATCGAGCTAAAAATAGATTTGGCCAATTATATATAACATCATTGGTTTTGGCCTTTTCAAATATACTAAAGGTGGGTATGGTTAGTGTTTTATAAACTACTTGAAATGTCTGAAAAAATACATTATATTCAAAATTCAAATGTTGCAGACATGCAGTTGTACAAATAATGTTGTACATACCTACTTATTATAATATAATATGTATATATTATAACATGTACATTATAATATATACAGACTCACTTTTGCATGCGATTTTTAAATTTAATTCAAAGGACATTTACATAAAATTACAGGAATTACATAAAATTAAAGGTGGACAGGACGTGGCCAGACAGGTGAACCTAAAGTCGTCTGATAATTAGATATTACTAGCTGATGCCAGCGACTTCGTCCGCGTGGATTGAGGTTTTTTGGTTCCCGCGGGAACTCCTTAGTTTTCCGGGATAAAGAGTAGCCTATGTGTTATTCCAGACCAGAATCCAGATTTCAATTTCAATTCAATTTCAATTCAATTTCAATTTCAATTTCATCCAGATCCGTTCAGCCGTTCGGGCGTGATTGAGTAACAAACATCCATACATCCATCCAAACTTTTCCGTTTATAATATTTATTTGATAACGCAGAAGATATAGTAAGAAAACTGTTGGGAGGCCTTACTTAGTTATATGCCAATATGTATAAGATTTGTAAACTCGTGATTTCTTCAAATTTCTTTACGATTCGCATTACCTTCACCGCCAAAGTAAGTGATATTTTTTAATTACCTATATCGTATTATTATATTCCTAAATGCCTTTGATGTTAATTAAGTACATACTTAATTACATGAGAATACTTAGGTATACATGTTTAATTAATTACAGCCGTGAAGAATGAAGTCGCACATATTGTTTTGTGCAAACAATCTGAACTCCGCACGCATGATGACCGCCCCATTGTCCCCACTAGCAACTACAATCGAGCAACAGTTACGTCCAACAAATCCAATAATTGTCTAACAATATTCGGCGCGTGGTTCGGTTGGGAATGGCAAATAAATGTAGCAACGCGTCGGGACGCGTCGGTGCGCGGTTACGTAAGTGGTTCAAGGCGGGTCATTGACAGCAGACATCATTTAGCCACAGACACCAGCCAGACGCACAAAAAAGTGAAACCCATAATTTTTTCTTGAGAAACCACTGCCTTCGCGCGCTCCGCGAGAAGGGGCCGTCTACGCTACGTCTCAATTTTAACGAGTTAGGCACTTTTTATGGTTTGAACTTTTGCTTTAAACACGTTTATTGTTGGGTGATGATTAATAATGTTACTTATGTTACGTCTACGTTTTCTTTGAGGCATGATTATGAATTCGTTTGTAACTTGGACAACTTTTTACGCTCCGAGCTATAATTCGGTGGATTGTCTGAATGGGTTGTTAGATTGATATTGCTTTTTAATAACTAGCTACGGTAGTTTTCAGCGTTCTTCAGCAATATCAAGAGTACTTATCTTGTAAGTTTTACCACATTGCACCTCTTATCGAGATATGAGACGTGTCAATCCATAAAAATATTACCTATTAACGCAAAAAATATTATAAAGGCGAAAACGCCTAACCTTATCACGGCCCATCACGGTTTGGTACAGCTTGTATAGAGAACTATCAAAGGCCAGTCCAGTTGCTTTGGTTCAGAGAAAGGCGGAGGCCGAATGTGGTTTAGATTCAAGTTTCAATGTCCGTGCCAAAAGAAACATGACCGATTCTGTCATCGAATTCGTAAATTGGGGTGTAAATTGGGGTCGAAGAGTGTTAGCAGATGACGTGTATCTATACAATCATAACGAATGGGTTATATGCTCTCGCTCACAGAAGAATAGAAACCTGTGAGAGGTTCTCTGGGATGCACCAATAACCCCAGCTGCCTTAGTTATTTGTGGCAAACTGCTCGCGTATGGTTTATCTAGCCCCAGTAGAAAAGTGTGTTGCTTAGACAGTGCTCACATATGGTGACACATACATACGCTCTGCATTCAACTCGCGCGCGAACCATAGTTCACCGCACTGACAAGATGAAAAGGCGATGATATAATTAGTTACTTTTTCACCCCATTGTCTGTCTAAGGTTCCTAACAAAATTGAGAAACATGTTAATAAATAATACATAAATGACGCAACGACAAAGTAAACAAAGCAAAATTCGCGGCTTGCGAAGTGCGAACGCGAATAGTTCCGTTTCACAACAGTTGGCCAACGCTGGAAACGACGATGGGCCGATGTAGAAAGTGAATCGATTATAAAATCAGTTTCTATGCATTGATGAATTATGATCAGTATGATAATCGATTTGTAATATTCGTTATTGGCTACGCTACGTTGCCTATTTCATTTGCGTACAGATGCCCTGTTCCATCATATTAATATTATAAATGCGAAAGTGTTTTTTTGTTGGTTTGTCCTTCAATCACGCCGCAACGGAGCAACGGATCACGTAATTTTTTGCATGTGTATAGTCCCGTATTAAGGAGTTCCAGTGAGAATTGAAATTTATTCCACAAGGAGGAGTATTTTATATGTAACAATTTGTTTTCAAATAGAAAAATCTCGTGTCGAGTACTACTTGAAGTAAGTAGGTAAGTAGCTACTTAACAAGCTTTATTCAAGTTAAGTAGCTACTTGTACAGTCAACTTAGATTGTTTGTATAAAACTCATATAAGCAACCTTAGCGAGTTTAACACCATCTCTAAGTAGTCTACTCTAAGTTTAGAATGTAGATTCTTCTATAACCTTATACTCTGTAACGTGTACCTTTTGGGTCCACCTACACTCCTCATTCTAATCGAATTTTGGCTATCTAGGTTTAGAAAATAACCAAAATAATAATATATAATTTTCTTTGTTTACCATTTGGAATGACAATCTTAAACGTCAAATGTCACGTTGACACTTGGGAGAGTCGTCCAAAAATATTAACCGACAAATGTCAAATTTCATACATAAAGTGTTTCAAAGACCAGAGATCGGCATAAATATCCTTGTTTTGACGGCTCGGGTTTTTAAAAAAAAAAAAAAAAAAAAAAAAAACAAAAATCGTTCGGCATGGAAACTAAAAACAACTGAAAATTGAATCTAAAATAAAATAAACGGATAGTTTTATTTTATGGCCAATGGTTTGGTTAAATCATCACAATATTTGAAATAAATAAGTTACTACATTTCAAAGGAAAACCGAATACCTACGCAATATTAAAAAGATGGATGTCGATACAGACGGCAGGAGGTCACGCTCACGCAGCAAATCTCTGTTCCCCGCCCCCTGTTCCCATTAATTACATATTAGAAGATGAGATTCCATGCGGAATTCTCTTTGCATAATATAAATGGAGCACGAGAGAAAATTTGCTGTCGGCATGTAACTTAAATCCATCGGCCTTCATCACAAGATTTTGTGTAGTGGAGTGTTAATTTTAACAAGCGAATTTACTGATGTTACTCTCCTGTGCATAGCGGATTGACTATTTTGTCCATATCTTGAATTTCCTAAATTTATTTTCAATGATAACCTCTTGTAGCCATGTGGCTTGGGTAATTTAAGACTTTAATTTAAATATAGCACTAATTAGCATAAGGCAAGACCAGTTAAGGGACGTTATATGTTTTTTCCGTATTTTTGAATATAAAATGAAACACTTATAGTTTTAAAATTAATAAATTTATTATAAATTTCTTATGATACTTTGATTTTATCCACCAATCATATTCTCCTTTGGCATCTGTCGCCCTACGCGAGAGCCCACGGCTAGGTAAGCCAAAGCCCTGGCTTGAGATTAAAAGCCCAGGCTTCGGCTAGGTTATCCGAGCAAGCTTATACCCAGCTGGCTGGCGCCCGTAAGCATTTCCATATCTATTTCTATTTGTCAGCTGGGATAGAACAAATTAATATAAAATATAATTTATAGGAATAACAATATATCTTTTCAGTGTCTTGATTTTCATTTGTAACAATTATTTATTTTTTTAATTATATTTTTCACCCTCTCATATAGGGGTGAAAAATATTTCCTTGTTACAATTGGCGCTGCCGAACAGTGACCTGATTTCATTTTGGGAACCTAGTCGTGTTGATTCTCATGATTTGGTGGATAAATATTTTAATTGTTTTCGTTCTTGCCTTAATTAGTGTTTTTTTTTGTAGTATTTTAAGGTGGATTGTATCCGTGTGACCTATTTATTGTATGCCTAGATACTAAGATGTTAGTCCTAGCATAGCTAATTTAAGTGTGCTCGCATAGTTAATAAGCATAGTTTATTTTGGGACTTATATACATTTTTATTATATACAATGGAAGATAAACCTGAAAATGTGTCAGTTGACCCCGACCACATGATAACTTTGGATCATGATACCCCGACCATGTCTAGGATTGACCCTAATAATTCATCACTCCAAGGTGTAAATAACTATTATGTTAATAAGCGCTTTGATTTTTCTAAATTGAATGTAACGTTCAACGGTAAAACCTGCCCGTTGGAATTTTTGACCCGTATTGAAGAGTTAAAGCCGGTGAAAGGTTTCACCGATGAACAGTGTTTTCATGCCTTACCTGTTCTTTTGACAGATATCGCTCTTAAATGGTACCGTGCTAAGAGGACATATTTAATTAATTGGCCACAATTTAAACTTGAATTCTTAGACCATTTCACACCCAGAGATTTTAATTATCAGTTAGAGTATCAAATTAGGACTAGAAAACAGAAACCATCCGAAAATTTATCAGAATTTATAGTCGAGTTGATGGATATGTCTGCAAAATTACAGAACCCTTTGTTAGAGACCACCTTATTAGATATTGCTAAGCATAATATGCTCCCCCAATTTTCTTATCATCTAATCGGACGGGGAATTATGTCATTAAATGAGTTAATCCAATTAGGTAAAGAAATTGAGTCATATAAGAGTAATTTAAAACCTTTACAGGACAGTGCTTCTTCTATTACAAATATAAAGAAAGAAATTAGTGTTCCCTCTGGTAGTAACAAAAAGTTTAATAATAAAGTCTTTCAGACTCAGAAAATCTCATGCAAAAAATGTGATGGGAACGATCATATGTTTCTAAATTGCCCTATTTACCCTGGAAAGCTTTGCTTTCGGTGTAAACACCCGGATGTAACAACTAAGGATTGTCCGAAATGTCACCCCCCTAGTGAGGCCATTTCTACATTGGAAACGCGGTCAAAAAACTGATTAGGTGTCGCCGTGGCCAATTTTCTTTAGAAAATAATAGGTACACGACGACCGTCGACAACCTTGAATACTTTTGTAATGATAACCCCTTGAGTGTAAATAATAATAATCTTAACTTAATAAATGAAATAGCTTCCCTTTTACAATTTAAGGATTCTGATAATCGTCCTTACATGACATTTACTGTGAGAGGCCGAGAATTCCTAGGATTAATGGACAGCGGAGCCCAAATAAGTGTTTTAGGAAATAATTCCCACTTATTATTTCAAAAAATGGGATTCGATATGACACCTTCGTCCTTTTCTGCTGCCACCGCTGATGGAAAGCACCAAAAAGTAATCGGTTGTATGGAATTGCCCATAAGGTGTGCTAAAAGAATTAGAAAGTGTAAGTTCGCAGTCATCCCCTCATTCACTAGTGATGTTATCCTTGGAATTGATTTTTGGCTTACTTTTGACATTTTGTCCAAATTAAAAAAGGAGATTTCCGTTATTAACTCTATTGAAAATGATTGCCCCTTTGAAATTTCACCCATTATTCCAGCATCCAGTTTATCTACTGATGAGAAACTTAGATTAGATAAGATTGCTCAATTTTTCAAAAACATTTCCTATGAACAAAAAGGATTAGGGAAAACTGGCCTAGTTCAACATAAAATTGTAACTTTCGGTGAACCCATTAAGCAACGTTATTACTCCTTGAGCCCTGCTAAATTAAAAACTTTGAACGTAGAAATTGATAAAATGTTGGCAGAAGGTATTATTCAACCCTCTAGATCACCATGGAGTAGTCCATTGGTCATGGTGACTAAGAAAGATGGTAGTCTTAGAGTTTGCTTAGATTCCAGAAAATTAAATTCAGTTACTGTTCGTGATTCATACCCCTTACCGTATATATCTAGGATACTGGTGAATCTTAGAGATGCTAAATTTCTCAGCTCTATAGACCTCTCTAAGGCTTTTTATCAAATTTTATTAGAAGAATCTTCTAGAGAAAAGACAGCTTTTGTAGTCCCCGGTCGTGGTTTATTTGAGTTCGTTAGGATGCCATTTGGTGTGACAAATGCACCTGCCGAATTACAGAGACTTTCTGATCGTTTATTTGGACCCGAGTTTGATAACAAACTATTTTGTTACCTAGATGACATTATTCTAGTTTCTAAAGATTTTGAAAGCCATTTAATTCTCTTGGAAAAAGTTTATAATAGATTAAGAGATTCTGGACTCACAATTAACTTAAATAAATCCGAATTTTGTAAGGAAAAATTGAAATATCTCGGTTATATTGTAGATAAAGATGGGTTACACACTGACCCTGAAAAGTTGGAAATTATAAAAAATTATCCTCAACCCCAATCTGCTAAAAATGTTAGGAGTTTTATTGGCATGTGTTCATATTATAGAAGGTTTATCCCAAATTTTTCCCACTATGTTGCTCCCTTGACGAAATTAACTAGCGGTAAACGAAATGTTAAGACTAAATTTGTATGGAATGATGATGCACAACAATCTTTTGATCATTTAAAGAACGCCTTAACGACGGCGCCAGTTTTGCTATGTCCTGATTTCGAAAAACCCTTTTCTATACATTGTGATGCCAGCGGCTGTGCGATTGGTAGTGTTTTGATGCAAGACGATGACTCAGGACAACAACACCCTATTGCTTATTTTTCCAAATTATTATCTAAAGCGGAACGGAATTATAGTGTCACTGAAAGAGAACTTTTAGCTGTTTTGTTATCCATTGAACATTTTCGACCATACGTAGAAGGTACGGAATTTACAGTAGTCACTGATCATGCTAGTTTAAAATGGTTGATGAATTTAACTAACCCTTCTGGTAGGTTGGCTAGATGGTCCACTCGTTTGTCACAGTATAAACTTAATATTATTCATAAAAAAGGTAGTAGTCATACAGTTCCTGATGCTTTATCTCGTATAGACATTGCTGAAATTGTATCATGTCCAGAGGATATCCATGATCCATGGTATTCTAAAATTTTTGTAGAATGTCAGAAACATCCTTCTAAATTTAAAACCTATAAAGTAGAAAATGATACCTTGTATAAATATGTCAAGCCTAAATCTATTTTGAATCAAAATTTAGCTTGGAAAATAGTAATACCTAGAGAAAATATTTTAGAAACTATTAGAAATAATCATGATGATTTAAATTCTGTTCATTTTGGTATCCATAAAACCATAGAAAAATTGCGAATGCATTACTTTTGGCCTAGAATGTTTAAAGATGTCAAAGATTATATAAATAGATGTGATAAGTGTAAAGCGTATAAACATTCAACTTCAGCTCCTTTAGGTTTTATGTCTAACCCTAAATTGGTCGATCGTCCCATGACTATGTTGTCTCTTGATATTGTAGGTCCATTGCCGAGATCTTATTCAGGTTATGTTTATATACTTACTGTGGTAGATGTTTTTTCTAAATTTTGTTGGATCTTACCCATGCGTAAGGCAACTACTGGAATAATAATTAACTTATTACAAAAGGAAATCTTTTTGAAATTTGGCGTTCCAAAGATTATTATTTTAGATAATGGAGTTCAGATGACCTCTAGAGCTTTTAAACACTTTGTTAAAGAATATAACATTCCAAAATTATTTTATAACACTTTATATACCCCTCAGAATAACCCCGTTGAACGCTTTAATAAAACTATTGAGACTTGTATAGCATGCTATGTTGAGAACGATCATAGAACATGGTCCAAATATTTGCCCCATATTCAGGCAGCTATTAATGGCACAATTAATCTAGTCACAGGATACACCCCTAATTTCCTCATGTTTGGTAGGGAAGTTCTCCTTGATGGGTCCCTACATAAATTTAATTCTATCTCTGATCCTTCAGAATTAGTTATTGGTAGTCGTTCTGATTATTCGGACGCACTCCTTACCTTGAGTAATATTTTTAATAAAACTGTTAGTAATTTGGCTAAATCTTATAGAAGAAATGCCAATTACTATAATAAAAGAAGAAAAGTCATTTCTTATTGTGTTGGAGACATAGTTTGGAGGCGCAACTTTGTGCAATCCAATGCTGCTTCGTTCTTTTCAGCTAAATTAGCCCCTAAATTTGTTAAATGTAAAATAATAAAGAAAATTTCAGATAGTGTTTATATATTAAAGGATTTGGCAAAAAATAGTACCGGTAGATATCATATAAAAGACATTCTTAAAATTTAACAAAATTAAAACTTAAAATTAATTTTTATCTGAAAAGGACTAAGTAGAAGCTAACACAATAAGGACTAATCATTTTGAGTAGGTTGACACTTCTTGTCAGTCCTACTGATTGTATAGGTATTTGACATTTTGTCAATACTATCTATTAGTGGTTTGCGGCTATGCAGTTGCCCCGCACTACCTAATGTGTATATATTGTACATTTTTTATATTGGTAGTTCTTTTATAAGGGCTTACCTAATGTGTATATATTGTACATTCTTTTATATTGGTAGTTCTTTTATAAGGGCTTATTATTTTTTTTTTTTAGGGTTTTGGCTCCTTTGTCAACCCTATACTTATTTTTGGCTGCGGTTGTCTTAGTTTGCACCGTATTGTCCTATTTTGTTGTAGATATGTATAGTTATCTATTGTTCTATTTTGTTGTAAATATGTACAGTTATTTCTTGTGGGATTACGGTTTAGCACATGCCCCGTATTATCCTCCTGCTTGTGTCTGTTTAACGGGCAAGTGGATGTAAATATTTTCTTTTGGATGGGTCTTTAGTACTCATATTTAGCCTTGTCTCACACATGTGGACAAGTATGCTATGTCCTTGCTTAGGCAGGACGGTGTTTTGGATGTCGCTCTTTTGTAGTGCATCATTTTGGGTGGTTCGACACTGCGCGGCGAGGGTGCCCAGTGCTTTGTTCAGTTGCATACCATTCCGAAAACCCTTTAGCTAGGTTAGTTACTAACTCTAGTTTCCTTTTGTTTAGGCTAAGTGTTGTGCTAGGTTGGTTTATCATTTCACAGCGTTGGTGCTTAAGTGACTTGGTCAGTAGTATACCAATTCTAATCACACACTCTTTAGAAAGTTTTCTTCTCTTCTTCGCTAGTTTGGTTTACCATTTCACAGCGTTAGTGCTACGTGTTCTGGTCAGTTGAATGCCAATACTATGCAATTCTAGTTTAGGAATTTTGTTTCGACGGATTGCTTCTCAATCTGTATTTGGTAATGTCTATTTGGTCGTTTTGGCACATAGGAATTTAGAAATTACATTTATATTTCCTTATTTACTAGATCCCTTTATTTTTGCCTTATGGAATTGTTTAAGGTAAAGAAAAAAAAGGTTTTTTTTTCTTTTCTCTAGAAAGGGGAAATTGTAACGTGTACCTTTTGGGTCCACCTACACTCCTCATTCTAATCGAATTTTGGCTATCTAGGTTTAGAAAATAACCAAAATAATAATATATAATTTTCTTTGTTTACCATTTGGAATGACAATCTTAAACGTCAAATGTCACGTTGACACTTGGGAGAGTCGTCCAAAAATATTAACCGACAAATGTCAAATTTCATACATAAAGTGTTTCAAAGACCAGAGATCGGCATAAATATCCTTGTTTTGACGGCTCGGGTTTTTAAAAAAAAAAAAAAAAAAAAAAAAAAAAAAAAATCGTTCGGCATGGAAACTAAAAACAACTGAAAATTGAATCTAAAATAAAATAAACGGATAGTTTTATTTTATGGCCAATGGTTTGGTTAAATCATCACAATATTTGAAATAAATAAGTTACTACATTTCAAAGGAAAACCGAATACCTACGCAATATTAAAAAGATGGATGTCGATACAGACGGCAGGAGGTCACGCTCACGCAGCAAATCTCTGTTCCCCGCCCCCTGTTCCCATTAATTACATATTAGAAGATGAGATTCCATGCGGAATTCTCTTTGCATAATATAAATGGAGCACGAGAGAAAATTTGCTGTCGGCATGTAACTTAAATCCATCGGCCTTCATCACAAGATTTTGTGTAGTGGAGTGTTAATTTTAACAAGCGAATTTACTGATGTTACTCTCCTGTGCATAGCGGATTGACTATTTTGTCCATATCTTGAATTTCCTAAATTTATTTTCAATGATAACCTCTTGTAGCCATGTGGCTTGGGTAATTTAAGACTTTAATTTAAATATAGCACTAATTAGCATAAGGCAAGACCAGTTAAGGGACGTTATATGTTTTTTCCGTATTTTTGAATATAAAATGAAACACTTATAGTTTTAAAATTAATAAATTTATTATAAATTTCTTATGATACTTTGATTTTATCCACCAATCATATTCTCCTTTGGCATCTGTCGCCCTACGCGAGAGCCCACGGCTAGGTAAGCCAAAGCCCTGGCTTGAGATTAAAAGCCCAGGCTTCGGCTAGGTTATCCGAGCAAGCTTATACCCAGCTGGCTGGCGCCCGTAAGCATTTCCATATCTATTTCTATTTGTCAGCTGGGATAGAACAAATTAATATAAAATATAATTTATAGGAATAACAATATATCTTTTCAGTCACATTTGTAACAATTATTTTTTTTAATTATATTTTTCACTCTCTCATATAGAGGTGAAAAATATTTTCCTTGTTACAACTCGTAGCTAAACTGTACCTGAATCAACTCAAGGATCAGTTCAACAGTTTCACTGTAAGGCTTATATAATTCTGAAACAAGACCTTATATTGCTTTAAGCAATGTTAGTAAACCCCCAAGACCTCGCCAAGTGCAGTCAATCATACTAATCATTGAGGCAGATGATTTATGTGGATTGTTAAGAGATGAACTGTCCAAGACTCCTGTTTAAATATGATAAGAAACCTTAGAGATACAGCATCAAGCTTCCTACCATCTGCCTTATTTATATTTTGAATTGGGCACAAATGATAACTCGCCAGTATCTTACATGCTTTTAAAAATATTTTCATCAAATTGTTTTCTTTAGCTGATAACAAAGTACTTACTTAATTGATTTCAGAAATGGCTGTGTGAATTTAAAAAAAAATCGATAAGTATTTACTTACTTAAGTAAGTAGTTAAGTACTATGGTGAAAGCCTTGTTTAAAATTTCCTTCATAGTTGAAACTTGGAAGATTTGGATTTGGAAGATCCAAGGGGAGTGGGCAGTTTGAGGAACCATGTCAACAAGACACCAATGCATTACTTAGCATAAAACAGAAGGGTGTGAAAAAACCTAGTTACTGAAGTGGTAAGATCATGAAGGAATTATCACAGGGAATCTCAATTCCCAGCTAAGCAACATACAATGAACAGTGGTAGAATCGCGCTTATCAAGCTTTCACCATGAAGCACTATAGAGCAAGATATAACTGTGTCACTCAAAGTCTCCAATAGTGCACAACACTAGCCCGGATAACGATCTTTCTATTGTTGTGGAAGAGTCTATATCACAGCACACACCAAATCACGAATATTTTGTCTTAACAGGCAATATATCTGTTGGCAAGTAGGTATCTATCTACACACAGATTTTATATACATATATAGAAAGCAAATGGGTGCTCTGATTACAAACATACTATAATATATTACATACTATAATATATAATAACATATAATTCTAGTCCAACAGGAGTGGAAAGATGTGAAAAAAAAAAAATTACCCTAGAACTTCACATAGGTTTAAACATGTAGCCAGAGAATGCATAGTAAAGTACTTGAAATAATTTTACATGAATATGTTAACTAAGTATTTCAAAAATAGCCAGCTTGACCTTTCATTCAAGGCCAGCCTTGAAAAGTAACCTTTGTTAAATTAACTGTAATCTAACCCATTCAATTTATAACATTTTTTAAGTAAATAAAATTATTGCTTGGATACTAGAAATATAAGCTGCCTAATTTCCTTCACGAGGAATTTATGAGGATACCGACTACCTAGCCTAGCATGTATGTGTATTTGTGAGGATACCGACTACCTAGCCTAGCATGTATATGTATTTGTGAGGATACCGACTACCTAGCCTAGCATGTATGTGTATTTGTGAGGATACAGACTACCTAGCCTAGCATGTATGTGTATTTGTGAGGATACCGACTACCTAGCCTAGCATGTATGTCTATTTGTGAGGATACCGACTACCTAGCCTACACGTACATGACTACATGTATGTGTATTTGTAACCCAACGGCCAACAGTATGCTCATGTCATTTCCATACCACTAACTTCCTCGTGGGAATGGGTTCAATGAAGCTAAGCTATGGAAATTAGGCATTCAATCAATCATGCTTAATACAAAGCAATGATGAGGTCTAGGTTGGAGCACACTTGCCTAGAAGATGCCTATTCACTCTTGCCTTGAAGGTAAGTACTTAATTAAGTTATAAGTGGCTGTTATCCCTTTCATAATACTCCCTACGGCAGCACTAGGTTTAGAGCTGTCATTTTAGTTTAGTTTAGAGATTGTGCTAAACAGAATTGGCTCCATTGTAATGCACAAATCCAGGTGCACTTACTATTAAGTGACTGAACGGAGATCAAGCAATAGTTGTTATAGCCGCTGGAACTATTTACTTAATTTCCCTGGGTAAAAGGCCTATGGCTTTCCCTGAGGCTGAGATGCAACCTAACTTTGTACAAAATTTCATCAAGATCGGTTGAAAAAATGGGCCTAAAAAGTATAGCAAACAGACACATTTTCGCAGAGAAACAAAAACAAATATTTTCCCTAAAATCAAAATGTTCCCATCGGATTCTCAATAATCTAAATCAACACATACAATATTGCGGGCATCAACTAGTGGCAGAGTTACAGTAGAATCTCGATTATCCGAACATCGATTATCCGAATATCCGATTATCCGGACTCATTCTTCACGGCTCTAATTACCGACTTAGAAATGATTTGACGGCGCAACGAGACATGTTACGAGTTTTTTCCCGCCTCCGACGTGTACCTACTCCTGCTCTCATTTGTTTGCGCGATAGTGTTTGTTATTTTTATTTCAAAGAAATAACAGAAGCAATGAAAATTCTTAGCATTGGTGAAGGATGTGATGAAGAGAATATCAAGGAGTGGCTGAACTGCGATAGTGAAGACCCTGGATTCCAAATTTTAACTGATGAAGAAATCATTAACGATTTGAACAGTAACGAGAAAGAAGATAAAGAAGAGACAAACTGGTGATGTATGTCAAGTACCATCTCACGCAGAAGCTTTTGAAGCTCTAGATGTCGCTTTTAAATGGTTAGAAATACAGGACGAATCGGATCTCACAAAGTTAAACTGAAGCGCATCAGGGACTTGGTCGCAATGAAAAGATGTGATTCATTACGTCAAAGTTTAATCACAAATTATTTCCAACCTTAATTTTTAATTAAGTAGGTATGTGCATAGGTTACTCAATTTTTTTGATATCGTATTGTCTAAATGACGTATGTAAAACCTTTTCTATAATAAAAAAGTTTTAAAATTTAATTATTGATTGATTTGACTTTGAAATCGATTATCCGGATTTTCGATTATACGGAATACCCCTGGTTTTATTTGATTCGGATAATCGGGATTCTACTGTACTCAACATCAAGAGAGTTGTGAGTTGTGATATACGCTACAAAGTGAAGCCATGCATCAGCCCAGTAACTAGTTGTCTCACTTGAGCATAATCCTGTATCCACACTGCTTGCATTAGCTATGACAATCACAACTGTATGTAAGTTAATGTGAGGGTAGGCTTATCTATACTTCTATGCTAATTTGATTTGACGGATGATCAATCACGGCTGAATGGATCTGGATTAAATTTGGCACAGATAGATTATAGTCTGGACTCTGGAATAACACATAGGCTACTTTTTATCCTGGAAATTTTAAGAGTTCTCGCAAGAACCAAAAAACCTCAATTCATGTGGACAAAGTTGTGGGCATCAGCTAGTATTTTATGTGTGGAATGTCAAGTTGATCTAGAATAAATCAGTACATGCAGAACGCTCTCTCTGATTAATAAGTCTTTTACATGGCGCAGTTATACAATTATAGCTTTACAATTACTACCATTAATTCCAAAGTCTTTTCAGGTAAATATCTGAAACTTGCCGGTCATAAAAGTACAATGCAAAGGATTTCAGTTACAATCAGTGGTTTAGTTATCATCATCCCAACTGTGGTAGTCCGTAACCTTATTATGTAAAACACATCTATCATAGTAGCAGTCTCAGTTGCCGTTATTGGCTGAATTAATGGCATTCTTGCTGCGACAATGGATTTTGGCCAATAACTGAAGAGTGTTAACCAATCAGCGGTAATTGCAATTGTTAAACTACTTAGCAATAATTTTTACATAATAAGTAATGCCCCTGACATAAAATCATGTGACACAAGAAAAAAAACTGTTCATTTTATATCAAGGAAAAGACCTGTTGCTTAAATTTATAACAGCAATATTTTGTTTAAATGTATGCACACCCAAAATCAGCACATAGATACTTAAGTCCCTAATAAGAATTAAGTAAAGTAACAGTTGCTATGTTCAATTTCACACCTCATTTTAGTTGAACAGCACTAGTCCCTCAGCATTTTAGTTCACTAATCTTACCTTCTGTCATAATCAGCTGTTAACTTACGGACTCCTCACTGAAGACACTAGCTTGATAATATAAAAAATTGCACAACTATTTCTCTTAATCACACATATTGTTTAATATTTCTTGATTTTACTGATATTATTTGCACTTTGCTGGTAAAACTTCAGCTTTTCACTTATTTCCACCTCTGAACATTATTTCATGCATTCTGATCAGAATGTAGTTGAAATAGCAATATGATGAAGCCATTGCAGCTTTAATTACAGAGCCCAATCAATAAGAAGTTGTCATTGAGCTACAATTATGAGATTGTATGCAACAACCAATTCCTTTGTCTTCCCCAGATGTGTTGTGTTAACAAAATGTGAGTTATGCTAACTTTTTCAGCTCAGAATCACTGCACAGATGACTAGACACTGCATCACTTGCTCTGACGTCTCAGAATGGCACATATCACTAGTCACTGGTTACTCACTTAAGGGAACAAAGGAATATAACATTCAAAGTGTTTATAGCATGACATATTGGAGCTAGCTGGAACTGCTAGACCTGAGGAGCCATACAGGAGGCGCCTCGAGCGGCGAGGCAGGGGCAGAGCCCGGGGGCAGGCGCCAGCGCTGACCTGCCATAGTGACGGCGTCAGCTGAGCGGATCGGGCCCCGGGCGCCTCCGCCTGCGCCGGGCTGCCCTCGCACCAGACACCGGCCCGCCCGCAGACGACAGGTCACAGACGAAAAATCGATAGGCAGGTCGTCAACCTCCGCCGACGCTGACAACGAGCCGGGCGGGCCGCCGCGCCGTCGCCCGCCGCCGCACCAGAAACCCAGCGAGGCCTCCCGCCTCGACGCCCGCCGAATAACACTCTAACAGACCCAAATTCGCCATTTTGAAACGGGAACAATGAGATATTTACTTTCGAACGTTATGACCGCTGGGACACTCGGCCGCGAGGAGTAACGGAAACGGCGCGAAACGAAACACATTGAGGACGCTGCGCCGCTGTAAATAAATACGTACTCTGACTAGAATTCCCTTCGTCACCGCTGCCGATATCCGACATTTCAATCCACACACCGAAATCTACACAGGCAATCCACCAGATCCACCAATCTTTTCGGAACCTCTTGTAGAAGTCAAAATGTCTATGGTTTCGAAGCCATCAAACTGAAGTTCTTTATGATGCAATGATCAAATCGAAAACTCAAGAAATAATATTTTTTATAACAGTACATTAAATCTATTATGGTTTCTAAATCAATACAATTACAGTAAAGAAATACTAAAAATTATTACGAAGTATTTTTTGTTCGCTTGAAAATTGTACAAAGTATATTTCAATTTAAATCATAAAGATGACATTTAAAGAACCTCACAACTTTTGTCGTCAAGTAGATATTTGTAGGTACATAGATAATTAAACTAAAGTAAGTACCTACAAAACTTCAATCCAGCTGTGTCAACCATAGACTTAGTAGGTACATCAAGGTACATTTACTATTTGGGAAATCAGTTTCTCTCTGGTTAGTGGTTACTATAGTCTCTGAGTTTCAAATTCAAGTTGTATGCGTACCTACCGTTTTATTGTTTAAACTTCTAAGTAATACATTTGAATAGACCGTACCACATTGTTTAGTTTTTGATAGAATGCCGAGATTGGTGTTTTTGGTTTTGATAAATACATAGGTAATCAAAGATATTAAAGTACTTCCTTAGTCATTGACATTGATGTAGAATTTTAGTACCTTTCTATTTCAATGGTCATTGAATAATAATAATATAACCGATGTGATTTTAAAATTCCTGAGGAAAATTCAAAGAAACGAAAAAATTAAACGAAAAAGCGACATCAAAAAGAGACAAACATATACCTACCTATACGATTCAGCCTAGAGAGAATGAGATAGAATACAAAGTTATATTTATCTCATTGTCTCCTAAGCAACTTTTCTGAAGTTTCACTCCTGCCGCACTTTTTTTTAAAAGAATCGTAAAGAATATTATTATACTCTTTGGAATGGAGCAGGCACGTAGACTGAGTAAGATATATAGACGCCGCCATATCTCCTTTTCACTCCCACATGAAAGAGATGCAGTGTTGGGATGTTACGCAAGATAGAATGAGAAAAAATATGTTTTTCTCTCCCTTTCTGCGTGTCGCGGGTTTTGTGCCTATTGCATACTATTGTGCCAGACCAATCATGACGTTTGTATGACGTTTGGGAGATGTTTCATAGTATTGTACCCAATTGAATCGGTCATTTCAAAAACCTCATAAGTCACATTTTTTTCCAACATGCTTTTTTTGCTGAAAATGATTCCTTGAAGGGAGATGCGTATTCTGGGTACAAACCACGTAAATCAATACATTCCTTCCTCTTCAAATAAAACCGTTGTGAAAGACGTTCATTGCATAAACAACATTAGTCAGTGACTTAAGAGGTTTTTGCATGCACTACTAGATGACGGGAGTACCTAGTTTTATGACTGAGTTTGACGTTTTTTGTTGTGATTGGTTCAACAATATTCAAATCTTCAATTTGACACAATCGTCATTAATGTCATATTTGTGTCTTTTATGCAACTACATATTTTAAGTGCAAAACTAACTCAAATTTGTTCAAAAAAACATGTTTGTCAACTGAATCTTATGGGAAAAAGTCCCAAAAGAACAGAAAAAATCATTCGCACCTTCGACATACATGAGTTTTCAGTAGGTATGATTCAGGTAAAAAAGGTACTACTTATCATAGCCGAGGAATATATTGATTAAACATTTATTCATATTAATAAAAAAACTTCTTCTTCTGTTTCACTTCCATCAGCCAATGCTTATGATTTAAAAGTGCCCATCAATAAAAAAAATTAGACGATTTAAAGCAAATTCAGGATAGCATTCTTGAAGAGCATATGCCATTTTATAACATTTTTAGCAGTCCAACTGCAAATGTTGAAGATAATCCAGATGAGAATGGTGGAGAATATGACTATGTACCTTAAAGATATTAAAACATGACAAATTAATAAATGTAAAATGTTAATAAGGTTATTTTTAAGTGTAATTTTCAATAATTAGCAATAAAAAACATGATAACTACGATTGTTTTGGTTAAAGTATATACCACTAACCCTAATTCTTGCTAAAACAACATAAGTCAAGAACAGTTTTTCAGGTTTTTTTCATTATTTTTATTGATAAACTGTGGAGGTTATTCGCTATTTAAATTTTTTACCACTCAAATACTAAATTAAGCATAAAAAAGTCCTTTAAAACTCATTTGTTTGTGCATGAAACAGTTTTTATTGATTCCTGAAAAATTCTAATTGAGTGACTTATGAGGTTTTTGAAATGACCGATTCAATTGTACCTATCCCTTTCGGTTACAGGCTGACCCTGATTCTAGAGGTTCCTTCTTCTATGAGCAAGCACATTTTTTTTCTGGTCGGTGGCAAGCACCACGGAGGTATTCGGAGTAGATGGAGTGCGCACTCTATAAACCTATAATTATAATCAATATAAAATATAACAGCCCGTCCAAGCCTTGATTTTGCTTGGACAGCATCAATATGACTAGACGATTGGTCACATTATTCAACCTTGATGCTTTCTTCCAGTAAAGATGGCTAAGGTTTTTAATAAATTCAGAATGCTTGCAATTTTTTAAACTGTGATCTCACTTGATGGTAAGAGATGATGTAGTCTAGATGGTAGCGACCCTGATAAGGATTTACCCATACCCTCAATTGGTTTCTAATCGGCATCGTACCGTAACGCTAAAATATCGCTTGGCGGTACATCTTCCCGGTAGGTTGCATTTAACGCTACCTATTTAGATTTGGAACCAGTTATTGCTTTCATTTTCACGATTGCAGCCAAGTGCAATTCTATCATGAGTTCATGAATCATGAACAACAGCAAAACAATATTTTAGGGACATAGATTTATCAGCAAAACGAGATCATCTTAAATCTATGTTTAGGGATAAGAGATTATCGGGCAGAATGAAACATCAGTGTAATATTACAAATGACTATAATTTTGTCACAATTTTTCCATACAATGTTAATAACTTTTTACCTTACACCTAAGTTTTATAATACATTACTTAATATTAAGTTGTATTTTATTATTTAAAATTCTCCTGTTTAATTTCTAATTACACCCTACGGAGTCAGTTTCCAATGAGACATACGATATTATAATATTCCAAATGAAACCTCACGTACGATCTTAAACGAAATTTAGAAAAACCTCGAGTTTACGTTTATTATGTTACACTAGAATGTAATTCGATTAGATCTTATCATATACTAAAATAATTCTTGCTTAGTTCGCTACGAGAAGTTCGTTAAAAACTGTACAAACATATCGACCGTCACCGCTAGCGTCCACATCCAATGATCCACTCCGCTCACTGGCCGGGACAACAGTGTAGCACTACTTAATATACTCATCAATTCATAATAATAATAGAGATAAAGGTATATCGATAAATTGTACTTCAATAGCGCGATGCGGACGCGGCGGCGGGCGCAGTAATTGACTATCGACCGTCGACATCGACATCCGCGCCGCGCCCGCCCTAACACAAGCACCGTGGTTCATGCGAGTCACTGCGGATAACAAGCGAGTTACAACAATAAATTACAATAATTAAGTATCGATTAAATTGAGCTAGATTCCAACTCCGCCACCTGTCCGGCTTGTCCGGCTCTGCTGTCTGCTGTCTGCTGTTCGCAAGAGGAGCTCACCTCCCGAGCGCGTCCCGCACAAAGTTCGGGTTGCATTTCAATATTAACCGATCAAAGTGAATAAAATTTTGTAGACACGCTCTAGAAACTAATGTCTCTTTGTGATTTGCCAATTTATAGTTTTAGTTTAAACAACAACACATTTTAACGAAAATACGTAAAAATGTGTTGGAGTGTCAAATCGCAGACACAGACCTTGCAAGTTGCAGTGCCTTGAACGTGGCTACAAAACTTCATTGAGTATGTTTGATCAATATTCAAATGGGAATCAAACTCCGTACTTTGTATGGAGCGCTCCCGGTACACCTCTCTCGACGGTATCGCGCCGTCCCGTGACTGTGTGTGAGATCTATAGAGCGAACGTTGACTTTGCTAAGACTTAAAACGAGACAGATGTATGTTACCTCACATAAGTCCATCTCGTTTTAACTCTGAGTAAAGTCTGAGCCAGGTACAGGTAAGTACCTACGCTCGATAGATCTCAGCATGTGTCTCTTTTACTCCGAATTCGGACGCGACGGTTGCCGGATCACGGGAAACTATTAGTTTTAACAATGTACAATCGGAGACGTCGAGTATTGATTGTAGTACCTAGCGATACGAAGGACGTTGGCAGACGAAGTTTTATTGCTTTTCAATTGAGACCACGTTGTCTTTGCGTTGGTCCGGAGCTCCAGCGCCGGGGACCGGTCGGCGGCACCGCACCGGCGCGGCGCGACGGAGCCGCCGGCGACGTTTCACAACCAAGCGCGCGCACGGCGCACAACTACGCTACGCGTCCCCGCACACCGCCGCCCGCACACAGACCGTCTAACAGTGACTCTACGTGTGACGTGTGAGCTCTATAGAGCCAACTTTGACTTTGCTTAGACTTAAGACATGGTTAAAACGAGACAGATTTATGTTACTCGTATAAGTCCATCTCGTTTTAACTCTAAGCAAAGTCTCAGCCAAGTCAAAGTACGCCCCATAGATCTCAGCATAAAACACAACTTGTAGTGTCTCTAAAACACACTACAATTAGTGTTGTTTTGCACATTGAGACCTTTTCAGTTTTCACCAGCAGTTGAAGCGAGTCGTGGCGCAACCGAAACACATTTAAACAGTTGCAGCACTGTCAGCGTGCGTAGACTTCGCGTGAAAATGTCTTCTATGTGCGATGACGTTTAAAAACGCGCTAATGGGGCTGATTCTGTAGTGCACAATCTCTAAACTAAACTAAAATGGCACCTTTAAATCTAGTTCTGTCCCTTTCCGTAGGGAGTATTATGAAAGGGTTAGCAATATTTGTAATGCTCTAATTTTAGTTTAGTTTAGAGATTGCGCACTACAGAATCAGCCCCAATGTCTGACATACCTACTTGAGTTACAAGATTAATAGGACGATTTCTTGATATGATCAGAGTAATTTAAAGCCCCTTAGGCAACATTTAAGGATGGCCTTCTTGTAGATGACTTAATGATCGAAGCAGAAAACCGACGGCTATACTCCGACACTGTCGATACGGATCGTGATAATATCGCCAGTGCAACTGGGCCATAGATTTGTGGACAGAGCCGGTGTGCAGAGACTTCTTAATATTTAGAGTGAGTTGCGAGCCCGCGAGTCGCGCGTCTACGATGCGACGCGAGTCGCGCGACTGCATGGCTCGCTCTAGACGCGCTACTTTCACCGCCAACAAAGCTAAGATAGTAGAGGCCGTCTCATCGCAAAACAACCCCAAATGAACGCTCTTCAAATGTCTTTACACAATTCACACGCAATGTAGGTGCTTAGAATTAGACGTCGTTCAGTTTCTGGTATCTGTTGACTAACTAACAACGCGAACGATTAGCGAGAACGTTTGGACGACCTCTGCGTATTAACTTGGTTTTATTGAACTAGCATCCCAACGAGTTTATTCATGCCCTTGCTTACTGCCAAAAGTGTATCTAACGTAAACCGCGCGATGGACACGAAACCATGAAATAGATTTGGTGCGATGCATATAGCTATATACCCTAGCTCCGTTCGCGGTGGACGCCGCGCTGTCGCTGTCGCTATCGTTAGCGCTGATCCGTGTTCATTACTCACTAGGTCGCGTTATAATACCACTATACGATTAACGGGAAGGAGCGGTGATACAAATTAACCATATCGTTATAACAATTGTACTAAGTATCAATATTATTAGTTAGAGATAAATTTTAAAATTTTAATAATATTGCCACAAGTTAGAACGAATTTTACAAAAATATACATACTGTACAAAATAGTAGCGCGGGCGAGGGCGCGGCGGCGGCGGCCCTACTACTTACAGTGCGCGGCTTCGTCCCCGCCCGCGCCTACGCTAGCTCGTTGATAGACACTTACCCTAACCCAACGCCGGCCCGACTTCTAGCTCAAGTGTCGACGGCGCCCGTCGTCGCGGGAATCGAGAGGACTGCGGACCGCCTGCGCGACAACACTACAGGTACCGCGGATCACACCACTTCCGTTATTATGACGTTACAAACAAAACAAGACGGTAGCAACGATACGATACGCCAATCGATATATACAAGATGATATAAACTGCGCATCTATTCCGATCGATACGTCCGGAATAACGCGTTTGTTAGACGGAATTAGTTTATATACCCCGAAGTAAGAATAAATAAAGGCAGGTATAATGAAACAGATACTGTTCTATCGATCGTGCCGTTTTTAACTAAAATGTCTAATTTGGGACGTATCGCCAGAATTAAGTGTAACAATAGTGGACGACGAATATGTAAACAGCGTATAATAAATAAAACGGTAAATACAACTCCGACCGACCAGCAGGCGACCATAGCGGCGCGATCCGCAATAATACAATAATCAAAACATGTTACAAAAGCAAAAAATACATCACTGTAAGATTAAATAAAAATAATATAGTAATATCAAAAAAGCGTAATAAAGCACTCATTATGTACAAAGGCGATACTCTGTGCTCGTCGAGGCGAACTTTTACGCTACGGAACCAATGCGAATACATATCACTCTACTCAAATGCTATCAGGGGCTATACTGTCAACGCTTAAAACCATATTGTTTCATTATTTCGTGTTTTAGAATAATTATAATCCTTGTTTTAGGAACGTCAAGGTACATGACATCAAACTGTCATTTCGAGTAATATTGCTTAAGTATTGCTTTAGGCGTTTATGGCCTTCTTCTAACGTCACTAGTCCGTGTCACGAAACAAGTCCCCTAGAAGCGGCGCTAGAAGTCGCATGTTTATGTCATTTTTGTATGTAAAATGGATTAGTTTCACGGACTTATACCAACAATATTACATTTTTGTGAGTAAAGTAAGAGGTTGTCAATCCCTAACTGATAGCATATGAATAGGGATGACACTATCCGCGTTGATATTAATACATCTAGGTAGGTACACACAATTATTGATTATCTAGAGGTTTATTACAAACGCTGGTAGCACGTCAGTTCCACTGCCGACACTACTTTAATGTTTGAATTGATATAAAGATAAATCTTAACAATTCACTCGACAGTCAATAAACACCTATTTGCCGTATTTGTCTTCAATAGGGATGATGCCTATATCAAAAATAAATTATTTCTAACTGATTATTAAATAGAGGGTCTTCCTAAACTTTCGAATTAAACTAAACGAGGACCTTCACATCCTCGGTTAGTTTTAAGTTTGTTGACCATTTTAAAATATAGATTAAAGAAAAAAAGTGCGTTGAAATTTTATGACGACACACCTGTGAATTTCAGACAACTTCCATATTAGAAGTGCGTTTTTAAGTTTGATAAAGAGTTGCTGATTTGATTGAGTTGCCATCATCCATATTGTGCAAGTTATACAGCGATACGCTGGGGGCCGCTGCCAGTGGAACTAACGCCTAACTTTTACAAGGATTAAAAACATTTCATCACCTTAATGATGTCTGATTGCAGCAGCTATACAATATAACAAACTTAACACACAATCGATTTCACCAAAAAAATCCTTTGCAAAAAAGTTTTAGTCGCAAAAATCGGAAAACAAATCTCTGCAAAACAAAAGTAGTCTAAAATAAAATACTATTTGCAATGATTTCACTACAAAATTGTACTTCAATATTTTTATAACACTGCTCGAAACAGATTACATTTTGGGCAATTCTATATTTTTGTCGCACGCTCACAAAATGTATTGCTCTTTCACTTGCACACATTTAGGGCTGAATAATTTAAGTACACATCTAGTAGTTTTCTATAACCAAAACCAAACCACTCCCATTACTTTACTACAACATAATCTTGACTAGCCTTCAAAATACTACTCGAGCGGTAAGGCCTAAAATTGTCCTCTTGTCTTTATAATAATTATATATTGTTTTGCTAATACGACGAACTCTTGTATGAGATGTATGTATTTTGTTCTTGATTATAATAAAATACTGCAATTTAATAATTAAAATCACGTCTGGGGTGGTGTGGAGTGATTCGTGTAAAACCTGATGCCCGGCAGATACTACTTTTGTAAGTGTGCGATCGTTAATAATACTTTAATGCCCAAACTATAATCTGTATCGTGTACATAAAAGAATACAAAGGAAGCGTAAAAGTCAGAATCAACAGGCTCCGCCCTGACACTCATCAACTAAAAACCAATAATATATAACTAAAACTATGATCTTCCCCTCTAACTTAGTGTAAATGCTAAGAGTGGGTTCCATAGGCCTTTGAGGACTCTCTCATCTCTGGGTCAATTGATAAAAGAAAAAGTTTGCACTTAGCTAATTGTGTAAATGACATAAAAAAAGCTGTCGCAAACTTAAAGAAAAAAAATATGTACCTAGTCATGTACTTATATATGTACTAATGATAATTAAGTAATGTTTTATGAGATTCCACGCATGCTATGAACGAGTTGTTACTAACTACCGGTTTATTAAATCAGGTAAAACAGATTTCCCATAAATTGGTTGTTTTCCTAACTATGACCATCATCTAACAGCTACTATTAACTTCATATCGATTGCATAGAATTGATTACAGACGAGTGTCAGAGCGGGGCGAACACTTGTAAGTCGACAAACAACATCCGTATAGTTAAGCGCATCCGCGCACCACCGTGCAGTGCCCGGACCGAGGGCGGACCGTGTCCGGCACGTACAGGAATTATTATTGCTCGATAAACTTTCTATGAGTCCGCTCACACACAGGTCAGTGTACGGGCACGGTCGTGCGCGGACCCCTCCTTAAATAACACTAAAGAGACGCGCACACGCGCGCAAAATAATAATAAATATAAAATAATATCTCTTACGCAATCTTAAATACCCTGTTGATTTCATTTTAAAAACATATCAAATTCCACCTGAATGACGAAAAAATAAATAAATGTTTTAAAAAAACGCGTTTAATATAGTGCAACGATGCGATCTCGACCGACGCCTAAACGGTTACGTTACAACCGTGTAAAGTTACAACCTACTATAGCACTCTTTAGCAGTCTACGATGCACACGACCCTCCTTACATTTACTGACAGCTCGTTGAAGAGCCTAGTGCAGTTGGTTTCAGGTAAAAATAGCTCTGGACGGCAGTGAGGGTAACTGGACTGACACCTACTTCGTAAATTTTTTTTAATTAGTTCGAGAAATCACCCACTGCGCAAGTTCCAAGGCCAGAGCTCTTTGTTCGTGACGCCAACTGTAGCTGGGAAAGGTATTCCTCGTTGCAAACATGCCTCAATGCGATAATCGCAATGGGGCAAGAAAGCACGAGGCAAAAGGATCAGTTAAAAATTTTTATAGCCATTATAACACTACCAAAATGAACATGCACCATTTTGACCAGCAAAAAACACACGAATGAGCAGTTTTGTTGTAAATACACTCACATTATTTAATGAAATTCTAGAACGAAGTTGTATTAATTGTAACAAATAATAATTTTATTCATCCCCTAGAACTTAATACATTATGCTATTTAGTTTAAAATTTTTATTCATTATTTTTGACGCTTTTCTAAAGTAACAACAGTGATCCACAGTATTTAAACTCAACAAAACAAGTCAGAACGTAAATAACAAGGATTCGTTCATGCATTACGTCACATTTTTTAGTTTGCGAAACGCCCTTTTCACTTTTACAATACAAAATATAGTCTTATCCCTACACACTGGTAGACACCCTTCAGTTTGTGTGACGTAATCTTAAGGTCTAGCGTGACATTGAAGTGACGTTTTCACTTTAGACACTCTTATATATCTACAGTTGGATGTGAGCGATCGCTGCACTATCCGCGCCTCGAGCACGAGCCGACCTCGCTCCACTCCGCTCCACTTCACATCACTATAATATATATAAATTCTTTCGAGTAAACCTATCATTAACGTATATGTCTTTCTTACGTATGTTATTTCGTTTTTACCTTACATTTAATTTTTTTACCGTTTGTGCAATGAAAATAATTCAATCGAGATTTCGGGACTCGCAGCTCTGGTGCAGGACTGAGCGAGTCCGTCCCGCAACACCGGTGCTCCTAACACCGGGCCGACGCCCGTCGAGACGAAAATAAAAACATCAACAACATACTAAAGACTTACAGAATAAAAGTCACGGCGGAGCGGCGAGCGCCCGCCGCGCCGCATGGCAAACGTACAACGAAACAATCGGACCCCTCAGCACCCGGTGTAAATATTATGCATTTAAAACGTTAAATTAACTTACGGGGCGTAACGAGTAGCCTTAAGATAAGATGGCGCACGATTAATAAAAAATAGATTACAATATTATGTAAAATTATGCTAGTCACTAGCGATCCGAAGCTATGTAACTGATTCGGTAACATTAAGGCGACCCCGCCGGCCGGCCGCGCGAGAACAATCTAAAGGAACCTTCGTATTTGTATAATTGAGCTAAGTTTCTCGGCGCGCGCTCCCGGAGCCCGGCCGAGGGGGCGGGGGCGCCGGCCGCGCGAGGGGGCCGCGGCGTCGCGGCGGTAAAGTAAGTACATATTAAAATTTACTGTGTAAAAATGCTTAACTCGATTCGTAAATAGCGTAACCGACTCACCGTAACACGAAACTAAATCTAAATAAAAGTATACATTACACATCATGTAGGCCGCTCATGTGACTTAGATAAAAAAACAAAAATCCGCACGAGCGCTCGCGCGGGAGCCGCGGGGGGCGGGTAATATTTTTTTTTCTTAAAATTTGACTAGCCGACACGAATTAGTAAGTGACTAGAACACGAAACATATCATTGGCAAGACTTTTTTTCCTTAGGCTCAACCTTTTAAAAGTTCGCATCGAAAGTGTAGAAATGAAAAGGTTTCGCCCGACCGCGGTTCACGCGCAGCGTTTGGCCGAAAACGACAAAAATCACAGACATTCCGAATAAATTAAGTACGTAGAGCCGCCCCCCGCCCGCCGCTCGAGCGAACGCGGATCGCTCCCGACCGTCTCTCGTGCGACAAGCGACCGCGCCGCCTAGCGACTCGGTTTAACGTGTGATGGACCGAAATAAATACATACAATATTTACAAATAAATCCTAAAAATTAAGCTCATCAGTTTGAAAAAGATTAAATTACATCACTAGCGGCGCCTGCGGGCGGCAGGCGCGGGAGATTCACCGGCGGCGGCGGCGGCGGCGGCCACTAACAGAAGCCGCCGAAGCCGACGGAGGGCACGGACGGCACGGCGGGCACGGCCGGCACGCCGCCCGCGTGCTCGCCGTTCTTGTGCAGGTCGATGAGCTGCGGCGCCGACAGGTAGTGCGTCTGCGGACACACAGATCCACCGTCAGATAAGGGTGGTATCGACTCAAAACATTTCACAAGAGATCTATATATTCGCAAAAACACTAGTGGGAAACTTAAAATTTCCCAAGTCTGCCACAATTGTTTATCTTCCAATCATTCCATATGAAAATGTATTGCATGTTGTGCAAGTTATGTTGTCCACGCCATCAGACATCACTCTCGCTCGCCCGGCTCATTAGCGACGTACCTGCTGGTGGTGCGCGGGCGGCGGCCCCGCGTAGCCGTTGTAGTAGGAGTTGTAGGGCGCGTAGGCGGGCGGCACGCCGGGCGCGTAGCCGTACTGCCAGTCCGGCAGGTAGCCCGGCGCCGGCCGCATCAGCTGCGTGCCCCAGCCGCCGCCGTAGCCCACGAACGGACCGCCGTAGCTGTGCACGACGAGCAGAGGTAAACGTGACATTCCACTAATGGCCCTTCGAACCGGGTGTTATTTTATTTTATTTTATGCCAATCAATACAATAGTAAAAATAAACTATATAATAAAGTACTACAGTGTACACCCATTGCCCACATACAGAAGTGGCCATAGCTTGCAATATTTTTTTTTAATTTCAGTCTGGGCTGGAGAAAAAATGACAGAAAGAAAGAGAGGCGAGACAAAACAAAAAAATTAAGTTAACAGTGATGTAAATTGTAATCCAGCAAGTTGTGTCCGACAGCTAATTGAATGCAACTCATAAGGCAACTAGAAGTTTAATTCGTTATAATCTGCGACAACAGGCAAATCTATGTCGCACGTACGCAATATGTCGCGGAAAATACCGCCTGCTTCTATCCAATGAATACAACTCACCCATTGTTGCCGTACGCGGGCGCGCCGTACGCCGGGTAGGGCGGGTAGAGCGCGGGCGTGTAGTCGGGCAGCGCGGGCGGCGCGGGCGCGTCCCCCGCCGCCGCCCCGCCGCCGCCGCCGCCGCCGCCCGCGCCGCCGCCCGCGCCGCCCTCCGCGATGGACGGGATCTGGTCGACGAGCGACTCGAGGCCGGACAGCGACTTGGAGGCCACGTCCTGGGACTTGCTCTTGGGCGTGCCGGGGCCCGAGTCCCCGCCGCCCGCGCTGCCGTACTCGCTCGGCGATCCTGCCACACGGGTCACGTGTTAAACTATCTTATGTGACTCCATCGCTCCGCCTCAGAAAGTACATAGGTCGTTCGTGGGAATGAGCATTTTATAACAAAATTCCACAATCTATTTTAAACTTGCCTTTACATAAGTTTAAGAAATCCATTAAAAGTATGCTTTTGAAAAAAGGTTATTATACTGTTGAAGATTACGTAAATGACAAAAGAGCATTTGACTCGCTTCAGCAATGCTACGGACAGCGGTTACTTATGTATAGTAGGTATATATTAATTATAATATTGTAAATGATGTTTTTGTTTTCAAAAGAGCAACCGCCGAGTTTCTTGTTGGTTCTTCTCGGTAGGAATGGCATTCCGAACCAGTGGTATATTCATTCGACGATTCGAAAGCACTTGTAAAAGTTTATTTGAATAAAAAACATCTGAATTTTATATTTGAAAGCACCTTAATACGGCTTTAATTGTTCGGTATCAAAAAATAATATATGGTTTAGCTAACCAAACCATCAAATATTTCGACGCGATCGGAGTTCAGAAGAGATAAGTATTTCAGCCTGCTACTCAACTATGCCACAAGGTTAATAAAATAGCATTTTAAAGTTAACCCATTTACAAGCATGTAAGGTGTTTTGTAGTCAGGTAATGGTATTAACTTTTGTCATTAATTTGGGTGTAAATAATAAACCCTTATTGTGTCTATTGCGTTACTATCCCAAGAAACTGCTATCATTATGAGTTTAATGGCAAGGGGTCACGACCCTCAGCAATAGAGAATACGACGCAGAGAGTCTATGGTATAAAGACAAGATATTCACCGGGTGGGTGATGGTGTTCAGGAGTGGGCACGGCGCGGAAGGGCCCGCGCGAAAAGCCCGAATCACTCTCGCCCGTAGGGGTCGACCTGGAACATAATGGTTCATCGTGTTACAAGTGCACAAACTAGAGTAATATAATAATTGAGGTCGACTACTTTATTACTAAGATAGGTTGACAACTATTCAAATAAATTATTTTTTAGTAATGATTAAATAGGGAGGCCTTTGGCCCAGTCGTGGGACAGTATACGCTAGATTAGATTAGATTAGATGATTAAATAGAGGATCTCCCAAAAGTCATAATATCCACGTCCCCAGTTAGTATTATGTTGAATAACTATTTAAAACTTTCGATTAAAGTAAAAAAGTGGTGCGTCGAACTTTGATGACGTCACTATTCAATATTTCATACAAAATATCATACTAAGCACGTCTTTTGAAAAAAATTGCTAATTTGACTAGTAGTAAAATACCTAATAGCAGTTACGATAAGTAGTACAGCGCAAATTTCAATATCGAGCCTACACGGGAGAATATTATTCAATATATTAATTGCAATTTTATGTAACGAAAAAAATGTCTTGCAACTCACCTATTATAATTTGTAGGATACATAGAGGGGTGTAGTTGATCTAACCGTGGACTCTCTGCAACACCATTTCCTGAAACAATGTTGTTGAAAATAAATATTATAGTTTTAAAAAAATTCCAATGGCTAACACAATTTATGAAAATAGCTAGTTTTCTTTCCAGGATATCCAGGACCGAGTCGGCATCGTCGGCAATAAGACTTAGAAGCTTTGTCGAGTGAGCGAGGTTAGCAGTCTTTTTGATTAGCCTCATTAGAAAGAAGCTTCTGTCTTGTTGAGAAATGATGTAATCGAATATAAATAATATACGTAAATATAGGCATTTTGTATGGAGCAATAAGCATGTCAAAGTCTGCGCCAGGGCATGATTTCACGCGAGAAGGCCTTTTAAGCTGCTTACCTTGGTCTTGCGGGTAATGTTCGGCGCTGTACCGCATCCGCTCCGCTTCGCCGAACAGCGCGGCGCCGAACGCGCCCCCGCCGCCGCCCCCCGCGCCGCCGCCGCCGCCGCCGCCGCCCGCAGGCGACATTTCCGCGCCGCCGGGGTTGCTTTGCTGTGGACGGACCATGTTGCGAGGTAAGACAGATGCGATTCCCACAACGACCTGAATTTACATAGACGGGCTCTGGCAAGCAAAGAATGTGGACTTATATAACTAATGCCATCTAGTCCGAAAAGCAGGACAGCGCTATAGCGGGGACAAAGACAGGCTTATACAGGTGTGGAGCGCGCTCTACAGGTCGGACGCCCAATTTTTTTCTATGAAAGGGCCCATCTAGTACCTACATGTATATTGATGGATTCCCACAATAGTACAGACCATACATCCTAATAAATTGGAGCCCTAGACATATTCAATGTACTCTGTGCCGAAGACTACTTGGACGTTAAAATTTAAAACAAAATTTTTGTATAGCGCCAGTTGCCACCGCTATTTTGTATAGCGGTGGCTATTCAAAAGACGCCTGCTTTGCATTTTTGAACACTTTCATCTGTATAACGATGTGCATAAAGATGAGTTTGGGTTGTTTCTAAAAAAGCCTTGCCTCAAATTCACTCTGCAGGTTTGGATTGTGCTTCGGCGGCGGCTCAAGTCGAGTCGAGTGTACCTTGTTGTAGTCGGAGAGCGAGGAGTTGCTGTTGCTGCCGGGGTGCATGTCGGTGCTGCCCATGGGGCTGGTGTCGTCGCGCGGCGGCTCGAAGTCCAGCGCCGCCATGCCGGGCGACACGGGCCCCGGCGACGAGATGGCGGCGCCGATCTCGCTCGACAGCTCCGCGCCGAACGAGCCCGACGTGCCGCTCTGCGCGGACAAACAAACATAATTAGTTTTATTTCATCACAAAAATGGAACTTAAAACTAACTAAAATGTCAAAAAAAAAAAACTAACATATGGGATCAAATACAAGTCTCCAACTTTCAGTTTAAGCTTTTCACTATGAAGGGCTGTTTACCTAAGTACTGAGGCATCAGAATTTCGTCATCAGGATAATATATATTTTAATCCAGCCTATGCGCCAAATTTTGGGGACATTCGGGAGGCGGGAATCAAATCTGTAAAATTAAATTTTTAACGAGTGCAGCGCGTTACCTGCGTGTAGTGGTGCGAGTCTGCATAATTGGCGGGCGTAAGGGGCGCGGGCGCGGGCGATGAGTGGTGGCTGTAGGGCGTGTGCGCGGGCGACGGCGTGTACGAGTGCAGCGCGCCCGCGGGCGACGCGGCGGGGAACGGCGTGCTGCCGCCGCCCACCGCGCCCACGCCCGCCGGCGCCGGCGAGCGCGCGAACCCGCTGTTGGAGCCCTGCAAGAGACGCATCCATTTTATACTTTGCCTTGTACCAAAATTATCAAATGTGGACATAGCCTAATGTGTGTCAGTTATCAGCTTCAGTTTCAGTTTATTCATTTATTGCATGATTGTAAATTACATAAAAAGATGTTATTATGTAAGATGGTAGATATTACAATCTGCCAAATAATGGCGTGCAAAATTTCAAGAAACATGCACAATATTATATTAACAGAGAATTATTTACTACTGGAAAAAATTAATGAAATCAACATTTTAAAAATAACAAAAAATCTGAAATCTTAATGAACGAAAGCAAATCTATATAAAATAAATATAAATGTCAAATACTTAAAAATTAAATGTCAAAATTTTACAAATCTCGAAATTGTCGTAATATAGTCAGGGTTGTCACCTGCGAGTCCCTCGCGAAGGAGAGCGATTCGTGCGGGAAGCGCGGCTGCGGCTGCGCGGCCGGGCTGGGCTGCTGGCGGTACGCGGCCGGGCTGCTGGCGTACAGCGGCGAGCGCGCCGCGAACCCGCGCCCTACCGCGCCCGCACCCGCACCCCCGCCCGCGCCGCCCGCCACACCCGGCGAGCCGTAGCCCGCACGCGGCGGCGACGGCGCGGAGAACGGCGCCGGGCTCGACGGGAACTGCGACAATAGACAACTTGCGATTCACACACCTCCATTCGGTTCGTAACGACCAATACGAATCGGAAAGTGAAAAGTCGTAACGGGAAGTGTTTACACAGGGAAGTGGCCGCCACGAACGGGTTCGCTTGAAAAATAAAAAGATTGGCACTTGTCCGTTTGTCTATCGTCTTATAGCTTCTGAATTAATGAACATAATTACTACAAACTTACAAATGAATTTACATATCATTTTACGATGGCCTAAAGCAATGGCATATAATTTATAAAAATCCTTATTTGAGGGAATCGCTCTTAGAAATAAATGGGAAGCCTTGCTTCCCTTACTTGCCTTGCCTGCTTGGGCTTGTGGGATATCGTTAAAAAGAACTTTTTAATTTATTAACGATTGTAAATTATTAACGAGTTGGGGGGGTTACCAATGTTGCTATTTTTAGACCAATTTTGTCTCAGCATCTATCTCAAAATCAACTTTAAATTAAAAACTGTAACGAACATATTCAGGCATAGAAATGAAATTAACACACTTCCCTAGAGCAAGATATCGTTTGGCCAAATCTTAACAATTGTGTTCATTCAATTGTGATCGGCATACCACCGGCAATTTTCAATTCTTGGCTATTTGAGGACGAATAAAATTAATCAAATATAAAAACGCCGTAAAATATCACATGACGCAAAAAAGAGTAGGTTTGAACTCAAAGGACGCGGGAAAGGTGTTAGTTCGGGTGGAACTGCTTGTTTAAGAGATAGTGTGTGCAGCTCACCTGCGGCTGCGGCGTGTTGGCGAGGCGCTGCGGGCCCGGCGAGTAGGGCTGCGAGCGTGGTGACGCGTAGTGGCGCGGGGACGCCGCGTAGCCGCCCGGCGACGCGTAGCCGCGCGACAACCCTAGCCCACCGCCCACCTCCAGCGGCGACTCCATGCCGCCGCCTGACGATCACACATGCACAGATGTTCACACGCAAACACTTCTCTATTCCTACAATGTTGCTAATTACTCCAATATCCTCCAAATCATTTGTTCGTTCGCGAAAAGGTGTAAGAGAGAAAGGTGGCTGCAGTACTCTGTGTAAGAACACAGAGTACTGCAGCCACCCTTGGGGTGACTCTGCGGAGTACCGAATCGATAGATCGTTTCGCTCGAAGAATTATTGACGATGTGACACGAAATCAGGTGAAATCGCTCACGCTACAACACCGTCGCAAAATCGCCTTCCTTTCGGTATTCTATCGGATTTACTTTGGAAAAAGTGTTCAGGAACTTTGTAACCTTGTTCTTGCTTAACACTGTGCGTTCTGGATATGAAATGCCCTTCGGATCTCTGTGTTTCCTATCACGTATAACTTAAGTATCTTCAAGGCAAGAGTGAATAGACATATTCTAGGCAAACTCGCTCCAACCTAAACTTCATCATTGCTCGCTATAGGCATGATTGTCGTCAAATGCAAGCCTATCCTGGCAATATTACAAATATAGCACTGATAATGCAGTATTTAAAAGAAAATGAGTTTTTGATCTTCGGTTTTGGTTTTATTTCATCGAGGGTCACTATATACAAATTAGTAATTAATATTTATCTAATGGGATAATCTGTCAGATAATGACGTTTGACACGTTTGACAAGTGACAATGTAACGTCCTGCTACTAACAGTAGTTTTAGTACAAACGCAAGCCATAAAACCAAGAATTGAATTGAATTGAACAGAACGTTACATTGTCAGGCTCAGTCTGAAAGAGGCCATAATTTTGTACTCTATGTCTCTGCGTGGTCGAGGATGAGGGAGGTCTATGGTACTCGGTAATGGAGTGCGGCTGTGTGTTTTGTGAATTGCTAAATTAAAGTTTACTTATGTGAATAATCGAGTTTCCTTTTAATAGAAACAGATAAAGATAAAACAACTACAGATAAAGTTAGCGTGAAGCGTCAACTGACCGTTGTTGGGCTGGTAGTAGGGCTCGGCGTCGGCGAGGTGCGGCTGGTGCGGCGGCTGCTGGTGCGGGTGCGCGTGCGGCACGCCGTACATCACGCCGCCCGCCAGCTGCGGCGACGACAGCGCGCCGAACTCGCCGAACTGCTCGTGCGGCAGCGGCGCCAGCAGACCGCCCTGCACGACACCACACACCGTCACTCAATATTCATTAATTCAAATTGGGTATGCTGGTCTGAGAAGAGCCCACATCGAACTCAGCCAGGTTTTTTTATTATCACCATCTCACAACATCATAAACTATAATTATTTATCTATAAAATTAATTTAGCCTCTGGAACCATTAATTTCTCATGCTTTTTAGGGTTCCGTAGCCAAATTTGGCAAAAACGGAACCCTTATAGATTCGTCATGTCTGTCTGTCTGTCTGTCCGTCCGTATGTCACAGCCACTTTTTTCCGAAACTATAAGAACTATACTGTTGAAACTTGGTAAGTTGATGTATTCTGTGAACCGCATTAAGATTTTCACACAAAAATAGAAAAATGATATTGAGGTTTCTAATATTATTTTTTTCTAAACTGAATAGTTTGCGCGAGAGACACTTCCAAAGTGGTAAAATGTGCGCGGGAGATATTATAGTGCACAAGTGTGCGCGCAAACACAGGTGCACTCTCTGTTCCTTTACTCTCATAGCCCGATGGGACGGAAAATCCGACACGACCGGAGAGAGATCAGGCGCAGGGCCGACGGCTTAACGTGCTCTCCGAGGCACGGGGGTGCAACACCGCCAACTTCCTAACTCCGGGCTAGCACTGAGAATTTCTTGTCAGAAAAACCCAGACTTGTTGAGACCCGACCCGGGACTCGAACCCGGGAAAATTGGTTTGAACGAGATCCAGTAAGTAGTTTTTTTTTAAATAATTTAAAACTTACTACAGGTTTGTACGGAACCCTCGGTGCGCGAGTCCAACTCGCACTTGGCCGGTTTTTTTTTTATCATTTAAACAATAATTCTTTAAATTGTAAAAGGATTTTTTAATTACACATCACCAATATGTCTTCTGGGAGTTTATTATAAAACGTATACTGTTGCCGACGAATGAATTATTATTACTTACTACTGCTACAATTTTATTCTTATTTCTTATATCGTCATTGATCAAAGGTATTTTAACTTTTGAGACAAGAACTGATATTTCTTATTCAAGCTTACCTGCTGCTGTTGTTGCTGCTGCTGTTGTTGTTGTTGTTGTTGCTGTTGCTGCTGCTGCTGTTGTTGTTGCTGCAACAAGAACTGCTGCTCCTCAGGCCTAATCTTCTTAGGCCTCCCTCTCTTTTTCTTAGGGGGATTTTCTCCATTGGGGTCTAAGGTGGGGGGTGGCCGGGGCGCCCGAGGCGCTCTCGGCGTAGGGGGCGCTACCTCCCCGTTTTCCAGCTTCACTTTCTTCGGCCGTCCACGCTTCTTCTTTAGCGGGACTTCCGTGCCATCTTCAAGGATGATGGTGTCTCCCGGCTCGGGTTCCATCGTTAGCCTGAAAGAAGACTCCCTTTGGTACAGTATTTTTAATCTGTCGTTCACGAGTCATAAGTTATAGAAGCACATCAATTCGTTCGGCGATTCCGAAGCTGTCAGGAAGCTGTTAAAATTTAAGTCCTAAGTATTTTGTCAAAAAAATATAAGTACTTTTTAAGAGGAAGAAATTCTAGATTAATTTTATCAAATTGCTTCATATATAAAACTCCCATCTTTGAAGCCACTGTAGAGCAGTTGAATGGAGGTTCAGAAGAAAATAGGGGGAGGGCGGAGTCAAACAATTTAGTGATTAAAGAGGGAGAGAGAATTCAGAAGAGTTTAGTGGAATGTACATTCCACTAAACTCTTCATTCATTCATTCAAACATTCATTAACGTACGTTAATTCCGACCAGACAATGGATAAAACGTAGCAAACCGTAATAATGGGAAGATCTTCCTCCGAGCGGATGTTATCGGGGATCGCATATATCTTTGGAAGTTGTATATAGAGGCTGCTCTATATACGATGCAGACGTCTTGGTATGGTTCATGTGCCAACTGCCACTGGGTCGATGGTTGTTCGTTACCTCCGGATCTCCATCTCCTCGTGCGGCCGGCGGCCGGTGGTGTCGGGGAACACGAGCTCAGCCTCGTCCACGTGCGGCAGCAGCCCGTTGAGGTAGTCGCGGAACTTCTTCAGCGCCGCGTAGAACGGCACCTTGTCGGCCGCGCGCGGCAGCTGCGCGCAGCGCGCCGACGACGACGGCATCACCCACATGTACTGCGGCCGAGAGGACACAGTGTAATCATGACCTCGGACGGACCGGATTGTCACCGAAATTTAAAAGAATCTACACATTTTTTACCAATCTATCAATCTGATCGCTAAATTAACGAAGTTTAATGCTATCTTAACTATATAATCGTCTGAATTTTAATTTTATGCTTGTTTTGAATAACATCAATTTTAAACGAATAGTGATAAAAAGCTAAGCAGTTTTTCTGATGTTCAGCTAACCATCATCCGCTGAAACGTCAAAGTCTATCATTAAAACAATGTTTTGTATCCCCTCCTGAACCCATATCGGGGCGTTTTGGGAGCGCTGCATAGTGCACATGAAGCTATCCACAGCACAGTGTGGCACAGTACTCACGGTGTTGGTGCCGGCGACGGTGTCGGGCTGCTTGCCGAAGCAGAAGTCCTTCTTGCCGGAGAACACCTCGTAGATGAGCTTGCCGTTGAACACGGCCACCTTGGGCCGGAACGCCTGCAGCTTTTCCAGCAGCACGGCCGAGCCCTCCTTGATCTCGCGCCGCGTCAGGTCCGCTGAGCCCTTCGTCGGCCGCGACACCATGTTCGTGAAGCCGATGCCGAAGTTCAGCAGCTGCCACACAACACAACACAACTACGCTACAGACACACTCTACTATATTCTTTTCTTTATAACTTAGCAAATGGACTGGGATAAAACATTTTCTTTTCATTAAAAGATAAGGTGTTCTTTATAAAAGATGACGAAAAACCTACAGTAGAAAAGAAATTTGAAAAGGGGAGAAAGTGGAAAGGTAATGATAAAGAATACAGCGATTAAAAGTTGAGTAAAATTTAGGTGACAATGTGCTACGTCCAGTATTTGTTTTTTAATATCTTCCCAAGCAACGACGATGGACACCATAGGGTTAATTAACCAACCCTTTTTCTACGGCACCGATATTTTACAACAGATCAGCCCACATCGGCCAGATTTCAGGTATCGTACGGTATCGTACGATACCCTAAACGTATGAGAATGGATACACGAAATTGAGCTCTAATTTAATGCTGTTATGGTTTAATTTACTTTGACGCCGATCTTTGACGTTTTGATCGACAATTCTTACATAATCGGGGGGCTGTACTGTAATCGCAATGTTACTTATCCTATCGATTTCCCGTCACCCTTATTCCATTTGCTGAAAAGCACAATTTGTAACCACAAATACAGCGAATAACACTTATTGCGATGATCAGTGGCAGAAACGCCAGTGTCAAAATCGATCAATGTTTGAAAAAACGCTCTATAAATACCGATTTTACCTAATCTCCGTACACAACGGAGCTATTCTCGTCACCCCTAAGCAAAAACTACATTTGGAAATTCATCAGTCACGCTCTGGTCTAAACAAGCCGTCAATCGAAGTTAATTGCTAAAAGCACTATTGTAAGTCGCCACGAATGATCTGTGATGTTGCGATAAATCCTGCTGCTTGTTATGAATTCAATAAATCAAATTGGGATGTGCAAATGTGTAGTATTAGCTATAAGGATCAATCTTTAAAACATAATGATAATGCAGAAACAGAAAGGGTCATATATTTTCAAAAAAGGCAGGAGATAGTTAATATCATAGTTTGTCGACTCTCAAGGACTGTGGGCTCAAATTTGTGACAGATATGCCTCAGATACTTTTAGGAACTGGGGATGAGATCTTCCTAAGTGTCAGCGGAGAACCCCAGGGTGTGTAAGCCCATACTGGAACAGCGTTTGCTATATCCATCTTGTCTAAGGAAAAGGCCCTATCTTAGGGTGATTTTCTGAGAGACAATTCCGTGACTGGAATTGGGCGTCATTTTAAAAAAATGCCTCTTCATCCTATTCTATACCTAAAGGTTGTCTGGAGGAGATCACTTGTAGTGATAAGACCGCCTTTGTGCACTTGTGATTTCTTTTTGCTTGTTAACTTTATTATTTCTTTTTAATGTTTTGTGTGGCAATAAAGCATTATTTATCTATCTATGATCCCATTTATTTTATAGTAGAGAGTTTTACGTGTTTACTGACCTTGTAGTCCTCGTCGGCGCTCATCTGTTCCCGGGTGAGGCCGGACAGGTACAGGCACTTCCAGAAGTGGTTCCCCGGGCCCGCGTAGTGGTGCCCCTTGTACGCCGCGAACAGCCCCGGGTTGATGCCGATCTGCGAACACACACCACCCGTATTATACACCGCTATAATTATTGTTTTCATGAGTAAACATATGCTTTTAATATAAACTAGCCGATGCCCACGACTTTGTCCTCGTGGAATAAGTTTTTTTTTAAATTCCCACGGGTACTTCTAAATTTTCCAGGATAAAAAGTAGCCTATGTCACTCTCCAGGTCTTCAACTATACCCATGCCAAAAATCACGTCGACACATTGCTTTATTGCGGCGTGATTGTAGGACAAACCAATATATAAACACACTTTCGCATTTATATGCGACAGCGTGTCGTGTCTGTGTGTCTGCTACTAACTTACTACTAATCTTTAGAAAGCTCTATTTTGTTGCGCGAGTTATTTTCATTCTATGACATTTCCTATAAGATATTCATCTAAATTGAATTGTATAAACGGCAATTTCGGTCTAAATTAAATACTTGAGATGACTTGCATATTTATCAAGCTAAGGAGTAATTCTATCGGTAAAACACTTTCGCAATCAAAGAATTCTTTTAGACCAAGTTTGAAAATCGAACTTTTCGTGAGGAATTTTTCCACCGTAAGAAGTTTACCATTTTTTTTTTAAATTTATTATGAAAATTAAGACAAAATAAAACAAAAATATGAAAGAATCATTTAAATATCTCAACAAATGAAAAATTTATGGAACTTTAAAGATGCGCTTGCGAGTGCGGTCGTGTGACGTCCACGACCCT
Organism: Erebia ligea; assembly: GCA_917051295.2. Taxonomy (NCBI): domain Eukaryota; kingdom Metazoa; phylum Arthropoda; class Insecta; order Lepidoptera; family Nymphalidae; genus Erebia; species Erebia ligea. The sequence continues at coordinate 11,708,807 of OU785244.1, forward strand.
ATCAACCGACTTTATAAAACCGAATAAAAGAAAGAAATGGACATAACGTGACTTAATTGCATTAAAAGCACTTAATTTGTGTGTGAAGATAATTTTAACTCACTCACAAAATTTCTCACTCGAGTAGATACAGCAATCGGTGTACATTAAATAATTAAACTTATTAAATAATTAATTTCTCAGTCATATTTTATTGCTGGATTTAAAAAAACCACTGATGTATTAGTTTTAACTTTTAAACTATATTTTACTTCCGTTGCGTTAAATATGATATTCACAACATCATGAAACTTCTCCAATATTCGTTTCGTATACAGTCCGATGAAAACTTTATGACGTCTCGGCAACGTCTCGGAAGTTAGCCGCGAGTGTAGGTTCACGCAGGCACAGGCAACTGAACCGTCCCGCTGATACATAATATTGTATTCTGCGCATCGAAACGCACGATGTTCGACGATGTTGATGCGAAGTCATAAAGTTTGAATCGGGCTGTAACTGTAACTATTTACGTGAAAGTTTAACTATGTACACTACGCTAGGGATAGGCTAGTGCACGTATGGGTATGATCGTACTCACAATGATGATGTCGAGGTTCTCTGCCAGGTGGTCGGGCAGCGTGCGGCGGGACACCTCCTCCTCGCTCATGCCGTTGAAGCGGTCGTGCTTCTTGCGCTCCTTCACCACGCGCGGCATACCCTCCATCACGCCCTCCACTTTGATCTCCATGCTGAAAGGACCATGTTCATATATTACTCAATATACTTATATCATTTAGGACATACAGGTGTCTTTTATGTTACGTCATGTTTTGACTGCACCACCGCGCCGGTTCGGAAAGAAGATTCTGCTCTTTTCATATTCATTTATTTGCATTCCAATACAATTATTCTTATAAGCAATTTACGCAATGTCAATAGAATATATTAAAGTTCGTATTGCAATATTGGAACCCCGGTGGGGGACAGCAAATCAGTGGCAGTAGAGAGACGGCTGCCTTACTTATATTCAAAAAAGTCATTTAATTTGTAATAGGCTTTATCTATTAGAAACTTATGTATTGTGCTGTATTGCAGGGAGAAGTGGCGGATGCTAGTGAGGCGCATTGCATCTACCACTAAAGCCGTTACTTCGTGATGACCACGACCACTCTGTCAAGAGTGTAACGACGAAGAAGAGTATTGCTCTCCAAAGCTTTTATGAGAATGTTTGTGAGATGGTGATGATAAAATACCCGGCTGAGTTTGTTGTGGGCTCTTCTCAGACCGGGGTGCATTTGGAACCCTCGTAACTTTAGTTTTAAGACACCGTTGTTAATTATCACCATCACATCTTATACTTTGTATACTTGACGTTCATGTGTACTGTGAAAGTACCTACTTTAAATAAATATACTTTGAATTGACTTTGATACAAGATCTTTATAACTGGCAAACAGAGGATTCTAGAGTATCGTCATCCGAATTTCAATTGATCGGCGGACGGCTGTCTCCCCTGCCCCCCGATTACGTAAGAATTGTTCATCAAACGTTAAAGATTTTTGTCAAAGTAAAATAAACCATAATCGCATTGAATTAGAGCTCAATTTCCTCTGCCCATTCTTATACGTTTAGGTATGAACGATACTCGAACGTATAAGAATGGATACACGAAATTGAGCTCTAATTTTATGCTGTTATGGTTTATAAACTTTGACGGCGAACTTTAACGTTTTGATCGGACATTCTTACATGATAAGGGGGCTGGAGTGAAATTGAAAACGTCATCGTCTGATTTTAAACACGACACCGTCAGTTCTGCATGGATGACGGTGATGAAGACCAGCAGAGGATACCGAGTGATGAAGTAGAGCCCCCCTCTCCTCGTAGCGTCTCGCCGGCCGGGCTGCGCGCAGTCTGCGCTGCGACAGGCTCATGAATCAGGACCCCGGACGCAATGAGCGCAATAGTTGTAATTGACTAAACTTATGGTACGGTATTATTTTAAGAGCGAGAGAATTTCCATAATTCAAAAAAATTCAAAATTCATATCTTTTTTATTCAAGTGACTTTGACAAGTGCTATTTGAATAGTCGAGTGAATCTACAACTGGTTCGGAATGCCTTCCTATCGAGAAGAACCAGCAAGAAACTTGGTGGTTGCTCTTTTGAAAAAAATAATTTTCAATTTCATCAATGTGTAGATATTACGGTTTACTATGTACGTACATACTATGGGTTTAATATAACTGCCATGCCCCTAACAGGTTAGCCCGCTACCATCTTAGACTGCATCATCACTTACCATCAGGTGAGATCGTAGTCAAGGGCTAACTTGTAGTGGATTAAAAAAAAATACGGTTTATTTTGTTTGAAATACCCAGGATGGTGAATCGTCATGGTGTGATAGTACCATTAATGAAGTCAAGTCCAGTTTATGGGAACTACACATTTTTGGACCTATTGTAACGCCAGTTCACTGTTATCGAAAAATCGGGTCATTAATTTGCGATCTATAATGTCACATACTATTAAAATTTTCATATAATACTCGTTTTAACATAGTTAAGTAAGAAATTCGAAAATTGTTAAAATTTAAAATTAAAAGTCGAAATTCCGCGGGCTCGTACGAAGCGATTGGGTTCCTCGTTTCTAATTCGAACCGCTAGGATATGGAATGCCCTTCCGGCTTCCTTTTTCCCCTCCTCTTTTAATAAATGTACCTTCAAATCAAGAGTGAATAGGCATCTTCTAGGCAAGCGCGCTCCACATTAGGCTGCATCACCACTTGCAAGCAAGTCTGATTGCAGACAAGCGCTAGCCTATATATTAAAAAAAAGAACCATGAACAATAATAGTTATGACTGTTTATGTAGTCTCTTGTTCTTAGGCGAGATTCGTTATAATGTGGGTTAATCACGTTTTTATCGTATAGTAAAAACCAGCGGCACTCGGTATGTGATTAATGATTAAGATAAAATTTGTAGGTACGCAAATTATTTGACGTAGCAAGTCTATCAGCAAAGTCGGTAACTAGCGACCGTAGCTGAAACATTAATTATTTATTTATTATAATTAACTGCTAATCTAGCTATCAGACAAAACAATGCCCACGTTCAGATGGTTTTATTTCCCAAGTAGGTATTATATCGTTTTAGGAACATAGAGTTATGTTAATTTTTCTATGTTTATCCCACGTTTATCCGTATTTTAGAAGTTCTTTTAAACCTTTTTGTTGAAGAATTCTTATAATTCTTTTGGGATAACTAAGGTAAATTATACATACCTAAACTAGCTTTAAGATTAACTTTGTAGAGTTAACTCTATAGGTATATGAACATTGAACTTATGTGAAATATTTTTTAATGGCATAATAAGTTTATCCTCACAGCTGAAAACAATTATCAATTAATGGAACTGTATTGTTTATGCCAGCTTTAATTGCGTAGATAAGTACTATTTTTACATAAAAAGAAGTTTAGATTACTCCTTGAACAGTCCGTTACAGGCCTGTGAAAAATACCAGCAAACCGGTTCCACAATTTCGTTCTTTTATAAAAAACAAATCAATGTTTATAATCACGAATCACAGACATCCACTATCATTATATCTACTCGTATCTGTATTTAATTGTGTTATGGCACATTACGTTCGGAATGCGTTTGCACGTGAATATTATAAAAACGTGCTCCTCGTTACCGATTTATTGCGCGATACTTATCCGCTGTGCTGAAAAAACTGCTCTACGAGCATTAAACGTGGTCCAGCTACCGTACAGTCGGGTAACGCGGGGGACTTCCCGCGCGTTGCCCGTGATGTGATGTGAAGTTAACCTACGCATCGCAAACTACTCATAATAAGCAAACACAGACGTGTCGGAGACCAATATATTGGCTTCTTCATAACAACATTTACTAAAGTTGACAGAAAAGAGACCCACCATAGTAATTTGACGGTTACAGTGATTCCAGTGTTCCAGTGATTACAGTGGTTGACAGTGATAAGTCTACAAACTCTTTCATCTATACTGACGAGGTCCTCGAAGGACTCTTGGCAAACGGGGCGTACGATGCCCCCTACAAAGAAGGATCGTCGATATCCGGAGGGCGACTGACGCCTGGCATCGATTACATGCGAAAGGACAAAGATAGAGTACGTTGGCGCCATTTAACGCCAGAAGCCAACATTGGCTGAGGATGAGCCAGCCGTAAACAATGACTGTTGCAATGTGAAAATCAAACTCTCATGCCAACCGCTAAAGGGGCTAATCTACCTAATTTCATTTATTTGAAAGTCAATTTTGTAACACTCAAAACGCAGACACAAAAAGTAGAATCGCATAAAATATTACCTACTTAGGCTACTTATAGTCTAGCATAACTACAAGAGCGGACGCGGAGTGTTTCAAGCAGATTCCAAAATATGATAATTTTTTGCTTTCAAGACCTCGGCAGCGTTGCGTCAGCGGCTGATGGCGGTGCTCGGGCGCCATTTGCATGCTAATTGTCGGCCAGGTACATGTAATGTGAGCTACGAGTTATTGTGGACTAACAAAAAATTAATGGCTTTATCAATCTCATAACGAGGAAATTCCAATTCTATATGGGAAACACATTTTTACAGTGAGAAGGTATTTAAAACATTTCCAGTAGGTATAGCGTAGTACATAGTAGTAGTAGTGGCGAAATGCTTCTGATTCGCTTCAAGCAGGGTTCGGAAGGTTCGGATTACCAATACGGGGTAAAACGTTTGGCTAGATTTCAACTAGGTACTCGACCTTCGTTTCACTTAATAGCCTCGCTTCGCTCGCTTCATTCAAGAGCTTCTTTGCGAGCGCTGGCTTCGCTATAGTTGAGGACCTGGAGAGTGGAGAGTGACATATACATGACTTTTTATCCCGAAAAAGTAAGGCGAATAAGTTCAGATCCATTCTGACGTGATTGAGTAACAAACATCCATCCATCCATCCATCCAAACTTTCGCATTTATAATATTAGTATAGATTGGCAGTAGGGCATGCTCCCGGGAAATATCAGTATCAAAAGTATCGGGATTTCCCGAGACTTTTGAATATATTCAGTCCCGGTTCTCCACGAGAGAGGTCCGGCACTTTCGATACTTTCGAGACTATTCGAAAATCTTGAGTAAATTAAAATATTCGCATTGTATATGCTTACTGCATTAACTTTTTGTAATATAATACGTACCGAAACGTTTGTTTATGTTGAAATTGGTCAAATCACTTGTTTTGTTTGAATATATTGGTCTCGTCTCTCGTTACTTGCTATTGAACTGTGAAGTGACTGGATAAGCGGCGACTTTGAGCGACGGTTTCGAAAAATCATTGTAAGATCGGTAAGTTTATAATTTTTAAATGACCAATACTTTTAACTATACTTTGAAAAGCAATATTTAAGTGAACCCTTATTACAATAAGAAATAGTTATTGAAAGAGAAAAACTAAATACCCTATTTGCAATATACCTAGTTAGATTACTTACTCAGTTAAATTCTCGTTTTTAATAGCGACAGGATATTAAGTGACATCATATTAATAAATAACTTTTGCAGGAAAATTAAAAATCCTTCCGCTATAAGTTTTAAAGATTTTACAAGTGAATCCGGCGATAAGTTGTCTGTTTGGCATTACTTCCTGCGAGGTCAAAATAAAGCAAAATGCAAGCTCTGTCAAAAAATATTAAAAAGTGCTAGCCTCCGCAAACAAAAATAAAAATTGTCAAGATGTTTTTTTTGTTACGCTAGTATTGTTAATAATTGTTACGCTGTATTGTTATTAATAAGAGAAGATTCTGAATGTTGTTTGGCTTGAAATTTTCATAATTTACAAAATAAGAATGATGGAAGGAAACTGCAGGCAGACTACTAAGGCTAAAGTTAATAATATTATAAGAGGTTATATAATAAGCACGAGAATGAAGGCTTAGTTACTTTCGATTTAGATTAGTAATTTGTTGACTTTTTGTTTAAAGGCTAAACTTTGACTTTTGATTTGTCTTTGAGGTTCATAATATTTTATTAGTTTTAATGCTACTTACAGTGATTTATTTATGTTAGAAATTAAAAACTAGTTTTTAGTACCTAGTAAGGTTTTTATTTCACATTTTTTGCCTATTTCTTATTCCTGTTTCTGTAATTTTATATGTCAGTATCGAAAGTATCGAAAGTCTCGGGAATTCCCGGTTCCGTGCCAGTATCGGACAAAAAATTCCCGGTTCTTGAAATGGTATCGATACTGCAAGCCCTAATTGGCAGCCTCCACCATAAATCCAACCAACCAACCAAAGTGTGGCGTTGCTAGTTTGGGATAGAAATGAAACCAGAGAGTCAACAAAACTAAAATAAGTAACACGAGCGGGTCGTGTACAGCTAATAGGTCGTATAGGTACCAGGTATCATCCTCACTCCTCACAGCGTTCATCCTCATCACTGCGTCAGACCGGCTTGGGACCTAATTATAAGATGACTTCAAAGCGTGTACCTATAGTTACAAAGTTTTACGACTTAGCCGAGGGAAATTGCATTGGACGCGGCCAATTTCCGCAATCGGCTGCGATGATTTGAAGGTCGCGACCGTTACCAGCGTGGCTTAATCGCTAATGAGGGATATGCCATCGTTACACTGCGCGAGCTGACAGCTGTGACAGTAATTCCTGCAGCACCTACTGCTATTCCACCCTAATGTCGTCTCAAACCGATAGGCACCTGCTGGACGAAGGATTTCCATAGAAAACGATCTTGTTGCTTACAGCTCTACCAGCCTTAGTCAAGAATAAGAATAAATTAAGTAAGAATTGATTTCATTAAATCAAGCATTTAAAAGTTACTTGCCTCCTTTCTCTCTCAATAGTCAATATATTGCGATCTTTACAAATGTTGTTAGTGCTTGATAATGTTGCTACTCCGGCGTATTGTTACAATTGCGAATTTTACAAATTCAGAAGTGCCAGTTAATCAGAGATGATGCGTTTGTCCTTTAGTACTTAGCTGTCAAATTTTAGTGCTAAGCTAGAGTTGAAACACATCTAACTATTTACAGAGCCAAAGCAATCCTAATTCATCTAAATGAATGAATGAATAATTGATGAAATAAAAAAGCACTTGTAAAAGTTTATTTGAATAAAAAACATTTGAATTTTGAATTCAAGTACTGAAGGCGCCGGGGTAACATTAATTATTATATTATGGTATTGTACTGTGTGGCATAATAGTGTGAATAATTTTTTTAAAACACTTCAAAATCTCCTTGAGTTGAACATAAAATTAAGTTGGCAAAGCTGCCAAAGAAATCTATGTCCAGCACTGTCCAGCCGTTGTCTATAGTTTGAGACGATAGAGAACTTATCCACCGTCTCAAACAATAGACATGCCATGACAGTAGCTGTCCACTGTGCGGCCAGCAGCTCGCGCGGTGTAAACAAGCTATCAATGAGCCAATTTCGCATGGACTGACACAATGATTGAAATTAAGGGTAGTGAAAGGAGTCGACCGCCCGAGAACAACCTTACGCTCTCCAATGGCCGAAAACGAGTTGCGGCAAGTGTAGAGGATTTGATACAGTACTGGTTGCCCCAATTAACTGTAAACCACCGCCGTAATCGTTGCTATAGTATTTGACCTACTTCTGATGTACTTAGTTACCTTTTTTTTTGGCGAACATGACCATGGTGGCTTAACAAGTGAAAGATAAAGGTTTCAACATCATCTCATACTCAAGTCTCAACCCATAGCTTACCCACAGCTGGGCGCGACATTAAATATAACTTGGCATGGTATTAGAGGAGTTTAGGCCATAGTCCACTATAGTGCCGATTGGCAGAATTCGCATGCCTTTGAGGATATTACGAATAACTCTCAGGGGGTCTACTCTCTTTCTCTAAAACGAAACTTCGCAAACAAACGAACGAAATTTCGTTAACTCCTCTCCTACATAATATTATCTCTATGCTCCTCTCTATTTCGTTTTCGTACACGCAGACGAAGTACGGATACATAGACAATTTTAGTGACCGATTGGATTGAACGATTTTGTGTGGGTCTAATAACCGACTAATTACGTTCGTTTGCGAAGTTTCGTTTGAGAGAAAGAGTGTAGACCCCCAGGTACGCAGGTTTCCCCACGTCCTTCACCGTTCAGCAAACGAATTCAATTTCAATTTTTAATAAATAAATTTGATTTGATATCATTTCAAACCAAACGCATAAGTCTAAACAGAGACTCGGGATCTAATCGTAGACTCCAACATCTTAACTCCACTGCGCTATGACCGATTTATAAGTAAACTAGCTTATGCCCGCGACTTCGTCCGCGTGGACTACACAAATTTCAAACCCCTATTTTAACCCCCGAATTTCCAAAAATCCTTTCTTAGCGGATGTCTACGTCATAGTAGCCATCTGCATGCCAAATTTCAGCGCGATCCGTCCAGTGGTTTGAGCTGTGCGTTGATAGATCAGTCAGTCAGTCACCTTTGCCTTTTATATATTTAGACTAGCTGATGCCCGCGACTTCGTCCGCGTGGAATAATTTTTTTAAATTCCCACGGGAACTCCTCAATTTTCCGGGATAAAAAGTAGCCTATGTCACTCAAATTTCAAAAACTGTGAAACACATATTTCTTAATTTTTACCCGTAGCTTGTAAACCAAGTTTCATGGATATAACTTGAGAAATGACGAAGTTTCATACAAACTTTCAACCCCTATTTCACCCTCTTAGAGGTGGAATTTTCAAAAAGCCTTTCTTAGCGGATGCCTACGTTATAATAGCTATCTGAGTGCAAAATTTCAGCCCGATCCGACCAGTGGTTAGAGCTGTGCGTTGATAGATCAGTCAGTCAGTCAGTTAGTCACCTTTGCCTTTTATATATTTAAGATATTGCTATTCTAAACTATACTTAACATACATGATATCAAAAATTGCGGAACCGGCAGGACTTGATTCCCAGAGAGTCGCAGGTTCAAATCCTGCCAGTAACGCAATTTTTAATATGTATTAAAGAATACTTTAGAAACTTTCCTAGTGTGAGAAACAAAGTATAATAAAAATGACAAAAATATATATTGCTCTTGGTTTAAGTTCCAAACGCACCCTGGGTGTCAGAAGAAACGTGTAAAAGTACCGTACAAACAAATAGGTAAACTTTCACAGTTCACACTCATAAGTATCTATATAGGTACTAATATTGTAAATGCGAAAGTTTGGATGGATGGATGGATGGATGTTTGTTACTCAATCACGCCAGAACGGCTGAACGGATCTGGATGAAATTTGGCACAGAGATAGATTATAGACTGGAATAACACACAGACTTATCACATAGGCTTATTATCATACTTTTTATCCCGGAAAATTAAAGAGGTCCCGCGGGAACCGAAAAAGCTTAAACTACTCGGACGAAGTCGCGGGCATCAGCTAGTAGGGCTATAATTATCGGTCGAGCTGAAGGTTTCAACGCTATAAGTAGGTGGGTGGTAGAAAGTAATGTCCTAATTGAGCGCCGCCACAGTTAGGTCACCCATCCGGTTACAGGCCTGACCTTACGTTTATGAAACGCAATTCACCATTCTCGTGTAACGCTGCCATTTGGGCTCGTATACACTTTTACGCACCTCATCGCAACAAATCAACTCTACTTCTTAACGACCTCCGTGGCGCAGTGTGTAGCGCTGTTGTCTAAACGTGCAGAGGTCCCGGGTTCGATCCCCGGCAGGGTCAATTTGGGAATTTATAATTTCTGAATTTTCCCTGGTCTGGCCGTGGCTAGTTACCACCCTACCGGCAAAGACGTGCCGCCAAGCGATTTAGCGTTCCGGTACGATGCCGTGTAGAAACCGAATAGGGGTATGGGTTTAATATAACTGCCATGCCCCTAACCGGTTAGCCCGCTACCATCTTAGACTGCATCATCACTTACCATCAGGTGAGATCGCAGCCAAGGGCTAACTTAAAAAAAAACTTCTTGTGAACTGAATATGAACTTATGAAATATTCTTGTGAACTTACGCGACGGACAAGTGGCCCAGTTGTGACAACACATATCAGTCGAGTGCGATTGTTAAGCTACGTTGACATGTCGGTAACTGGATGGGTGACCGAATTTGGAGATTCAAATTTGGCCTTTTCGTTTCCTCCGTGCCTCGGAGAGCACGTTAAGCCGTCGGTCCCGGTTATCATCACTAACATCTGATAATAATCGTTACAAAAACCTAAGAGTTTAAAATACTCTTAGTTGAGTCGTATGCGGAAGGACGTAGGAACCCACCGCAATATTATCCCAAGAAAACTCCTATCATTATGTGATTAATGGAAAGGGGTCACGACCCTCAGTAATGTGGAATACGACGCAAAGAGAGATATTTACTTTAAAAGCTGTTAGGTTGATTCGGAGTAGGTATAATCAATATAAAATTACATAATTTGGGACCGACCCCCCCGACGGAAGACGCACTTAAAGGGGAAACCCTCTTTCTAACTGACCTTTCACAAAGTTTATTCAATAATGTTTTTGAATAGAATACTTTAGAATCGTCAAAGATTTGTTTAATACCTCGCCCACCGAAGATCCGTAACTTGGGTAGAAACAAATGAATTCAAAATTCAAAACTCAAAACTTTTTTATTTAAATAGACTTTTTACAAGTACTTATGAATAGTCGAATGAATCTACCACTTGTTCGGAATGCCGTTCCTACCGAGAAAAACCAGCAAGAAATTCGGCATTTTCGGAATAACATTTTGGTAACTGAGATAAAATCACAGCTAAATCTAGTAATCATATTTTCTCCCATTTCGACTTCTTTTGCAATTGTAAATGCCTATTTCTTATGAATTCTTTCACTTGTAATGATGTAAAAAATATAGGACGGACAGTCAAAAATGGATTCTTTTACCATATGGAAAAGTATCTACTCTGAAAATATTTATGGAGATCTTTTTTACAGCTAACTTTATTTTAGTAAGTAATTACTGTGGTCAATTTTTCTGATTAAAACAGTCTAACTAGCCAAACTAAAATGACATCTCTAAATCTAGTACTGTCTCTTTCTGCAGAGAGTATCACGAAAGAGATAGCAATAAATTTAATGCTGTCATTATAATTTAGTTAAGAGATTGTGTACAACAGAATTCGGAGGTAATTTTCGGGAATAAAGAATCTATCGGATAAAGAATATAATATCGTTTATAAAATAAACGAATAACTAGTAATAATTAATGCATTATCACTTATCAGGTTAGTTAGTGTGTAATTTAGTGTATTGGAGGTGCGTGAAAACGATTAATATAATAATTGGCGTATTTAAATAACGCGATGCGTGGCCGCGCGTGACGATCGCTCGGCGGCTAAACATGCGTATAAACTAGCTATTATCATTTACCATGCGCTAAATAATACACTTTACATTATTGAGCTGATGTCCATGACTGCGAGCCTTTTGATTATCCAATGGAAATCTTAGGTCGGTCAACAAATTATAGCCTCTATAACACTTATTCCGCCTGCCTAACTATTACCACAATACTCTGTGAATTGTGATATATAACGGTAAAACGACAGCTGCAATGATTGTGATGATCACAATCAAATCTGTCTAACATGGTGGAAGCGGTGATAGCCTAGTGATTAAGAGTAAGACCCGACCTCTACGGGGTCGCGGGTTCGATCCCCGGGTACGCACCTCCAACTTTTCCAAATTATATGCGTTTCGAGAAATTAAATATCACTTGCTTCAAACAGTGAAGAAAAACATCGTGAGAAAAGCTGCACGCCCGAGAGTTTTTCATAATGTTCTCGAAGGTGTGTGAAGCCTGCCGATCCGCACTAGGCCAATGATTTGTGGTTAAACCATTCTCATTCCGAGAGGAGACTCGTGACTGCCCCCCTAGCATGGGCCGAGACACTTTTCTCCCCGAGGAAAGGATACATTTTTTATTCCTAAATAAATAAATAAAAACCGGCCAAGTGCGAGTCGGACTCGCGCACCGAGGGTTCCGTACAAACCTGTAGTAAGTTTTACGATTTATGACGTATTAAAAATAAAAATTACGTTTGTTGTATGGGAGCCCCCCTTTCATATTTACTTTATTGATATTTAATTATTTATTTTGAAAGGTAATATACAAGTTAATATTCTGTGAAAATTTGAACCGTCTTTAATATTGAGCAAAAAAATACGAAAAAAACACGTTTATTGTATGGGGACCCCCCTTAATATATATATTTTTTTAATTTTTAGTATTTGTTGTTATAGCGGCAACGGAAATACATCATTTGTGAAAATTTCAGCTTTCTAGCTATCACGGTTTATGAGATACAGCCTGGAGACAGACAGACAGACAGACAGACAGACAGCGGAGTCTTAGTAATAGGTCCCGTTTTTACCCTTTGGGTAAGGAACCCTAAAAACGCTAAATAACGGCGGATAAATAGTCCCCCGAGTCTTACCGGGCTAAACTCCGGGATAAACTTCTCCTTTCCCCTGTTGCCGTGCTCTGAGAAGTGGATAAGTTAATTTTATCCCTTGTCAGTGGATAATTTTTTTATCTCCGGCCCATGCTAGCCCTGCTGGTCAGTATAGTGAGCTGGCAATAGGTTCATAAGATGAAGAAGATTGATGCATTACAATGGAGGTTAAAACAATTGACGCAGGGTTTACCGTATAGGTAAGTATATTGGCTGATTTCCACGTGGCTCTCACACACCGACTCCCAGATGGTTATTTAGTCCATGCTCTAAGTTTCTGACATAAAATCTAGTTTTGACTGAACGTTAAGAGTGTGTAATATGCAATTCGAAACCGAATCAATCGATATGTAGTTCGAAACCGATATCAGAATTTATAAAAGTTACCAAATTAATGTTTGGGGAAATGATAAGTACTTCGAACTTTTATTTTGTAAGTGTTTTTGACACGATTGGTGAAAATTTTGCTAAATTTAACTCAGGAAGAGCACAATATTTCTGTTGGGTTTTTGTTTTGTCAACAAACCTAGAAGTATTTTTTTTCAGTTACTTCTTTTAATTTATCGATTGGTTGTTTTGGCGCTTAAGTCGTTAAAAAGACGTTGACGTGAAGACGTTGCGCGTCCATCGCTCTGTATTTCTCACTCGCGAGAAAACCATAATTCGACATCCCACGACCGACCCGCGACGCTCCATTCTCATCGGCCACAGCATTGTGGCATTGCACACTCTTAACTGCAAGCGAAGTCAGAGTACGGCGTATCCCTGATGCGAGCCACGCGGTCCGGCGCAGGGCACACCGGCGCACGCGCAGCGGTCGGCGTCTCGGAGCCGCGTGTTTACGTCGCAAGTATTTCGGTACCGGAACCGTAGCGCGCGCTATCGCTAGCCAAAAATCCGAGCGAAATAATCAGATCAAGGTGGAATCCCGACTGCGTTATGCGTTCCGCGGTGGAATCGTTTTAGCCTCAAACTGTGCGCCAGTCCCGGTGTCGCCTGCCGCTAGCGAAAAACACCGAAATATTACATTTGCCATGGTTATTTTTTTTTCGGCGCATCTGTTAGATATGCTCAGCGGGCGATGGAGAAAGCTATGCTGACTAAGTGATAAAATCAAAAATGAGGAGATCCCTACCTAGTACCTACCTACTAGTAACTAGACCCTAGACAATAGGGGTATGGGATAGAAGTAGGCGTTACATTGCGGAAGTCCATGATAATGAGGGAACTAGAAGTTTAATTCGTTATAATCCTCGATAGGTATATCTATGTGGTACAGTGCGTATCCCGCACTTATAGCACAGAATCAAATAAATATTATAAATGCGAAAGTTTGGATGGATGTATGAATGTATGGATGGATGTTTGTTACTCAATCACGCTCCAACGGCTGAACGGATCTGGATGAAATTTGGCACAGAGATAGATTATGGTCTGAAATAGCACATAGGCTACTTTTTATCCCGGAAAATTAAAGAGTTCCCGCGGGAACCGAAAAACCTCAATCCACGCGGACGAAGTCGCGGGCATCAGCTAGTAGGTAATAGTCGTTCTTATAGCCCGCGATATTCACCACACCACAGAAATCTTCCAAATTATTCTCAACGTACGTTTCACACCGATACCGGAGCATCTTCAGGAGATGATGACTCGACGATGCACGATTGTAAAGTTCTTAAGCGAGCGAGTTAAACTTCTAGTTCCTTCATTACAATTTTTAGGGTTTAATATAACTGCCGTCCGCTAACAGGTTAGTCCGCTACCATCTTAGGATGCATCATCACTTAGGTACCAGTTACCACCCGATGAGATCGCAGTCAAGGGCTAACTTGTAGTGAATAAAGAAACAAGAGACCCGTAATCGGTGATTATCCGGCGCAGGCGATACAAGTACATTATAATGACGATGAACGTCATACCCTCGCCAACGCATTGTTTATCGTACGCCAAAGAACCCTGTCCCTATGATTAGTTTCAAGGATACTGGGTGACACGTTAACTAAAAGCAGTAGGCACCAGTAGCGAGAAACCGTCAGCGTTGGCACCCTCATGTGGTTGACGTCCAATCTGCTCGCACGAAGCGTTTTTGCTCGACGTTTCTGATACGAACCGCTAGGGTGTGGAACACCCTCCCAGCGCACGTGTATCCTGTCACATATAACTTAAGTACCTTCAAGGCAAGAGTGAATAGGCATCTTCTAGGCGAGCGCGTTCCAACCTAGACCTCATCATTGCTTTGCACTAAGCATGATTGTCGTCAAGCGCAAGCCTATCACGCAATTTTTTTTTTTAAACCTTACATTCGGCGCTCAGTAGCGGGTCTGACAAGCAGGCGGTCGGAGCATGAAATCGATTCCGTGCGCGACACGCCCGACACGACACGCGACGTGCGACGCACGACACGCCGCCGCTTAGCGAACCGATATAAAATATACTAACTAGTTGATGCCCACGACTGCGTCCGCGTGGATTGAGGTTTTTCGGTTCCCGCGGGAACTCTTTAATTATCCGGGGTAAAAAGTAGCCCATTTGATATTCCAGATCCATACTATCTCTGTGCCAAATTTCATCCGGGACCGGATCCGTTTAGCCGTTCTGGCATGATTGAGTAACAAACATCCATCCATCCAAACTTTTGCAATTTATAATATTAGTACTCATAGATAAATCTGATTGATTGGCTCTGTTAGATACCGGGTCACAGATGTGCCGTTAATTTGACATTAGAGTAACAGAATTTTGTATTGAAAACCCTGCCACCCCACCCCTCTCCCCTCTTCCTCCTTGCAGCGTTTCTCTGCCTATACGCCTCCGTCGAACTGATACGAAAAAATCTCTTTAGTATCTATACTGAGAATTTCTTGTCAAAAAACCTCAATGTGTAACTACATAATAGCCCTGTCAGAAGTGTAAACGAACCATTATTGTATCGGTCTGTATAGTCTGTGGTTTGTACTTGTCAAACGTTAACTACATAATAGCCCTGTCAGAAGTGTAAACGAACCATTATTGTATCGGTCTGTATAGTCTGTGGTTTGTACTTGTCAAACGTCACATAGAATTTTTCTTTTCTCTCTTTTGCCTAGACTGACAGACCGGCTAACATGTAATTTCTTGTGCTCCCAAAATATAATCAAAATTAATCCTCCTTTCTTGTTTGATTTCCACGGCCTATCCCTTCAAGCCCGGCCCGGGAATCGAACTCGTGGGTCGAGCTCGCTAACCGCTCGAGCGACGCGGCGGCGAAGTGTCACCGGTCGCGATAGCGTGCTCTGGTATCAACAACGCAATCGCAGATCTTGGGCAAGGCGCCGCGGGCACGTAGCGCGCGCACACGAGTATATAGTACTCTGTAGCGCGCGTGCGCTCAAGGCCTCAAGCCTCACCACACCGCTAAGCTGATATAACTAACTAAACAGGGCTCAGACGGAATACACATTTCTGTGAAAAATACTGCATCCAATTGTGCCTTACATAAACTCTAGTTTATTTCATACTAGACGATGCCCGCAACTGCGTGGATTAAGTTTTTTGATTCCCGCTGAAACTTCATAATTTTCCGAAATAAAAAGCCGCTATATCCTTCGCCGGGATGCAACCGATCTCTATTCTAAATTTCTTTAAAATTTGTCAAAAGTATGGGACGTTGAAGCGTAGTAGACAGACAGGCACACTTTCGCATTTATAATATTTCACCACCTATCATTCTGTTTATCACCTTTTGTGTAAAACATGTTTCTGCAAATAAATTAATTGAATTGAATTCATATTAGTTTGTATGGAACATACAGGTTTCGCTTATGATACGTCATGTTTTGACTCTACCACTGCACCGGTCTCTTTCCGAACCGGTCGATTCTACTGAGAAGAGCCATCAGGAATCTCAACAGTTGCTCTTTTCTAATAGCAAAATGTTACATTAAGTAGGTATTCCGTGGACTGGACGAACTTGCCAATAAATCAAGACATGAAAGTGTATCCAGTCTAAAATATTAGACATAAATTTTTCAGTCTGTCGACTACAGCAGAATACTGAATGCATTACAGTTTTGTCCATCCACCGTGAAATGCATAGCATTCGGCACATACCTATTTTCTTTTAATTTAAAGATGCAAATACTAACAAAATTATTCAAATAGCGTAAATTTTTAAATCGTGCAATTCTGTACTAGTACATATTATTATATTTAAAAAAAACCGGCCAAGTGCGAGTCGGACTCGCGCACCGAGGGTTCCGTACAAACCTGTAGTAAGTTTTACGATTTATGACGTATTAAAAATAAAAATTACGTTTGTTGTATGGGAGCCCCCCTTTAATATTTACTTTTTTGATATTTAATTATTTATTTTGAAAGGTAATATACAAGTTAATATTCTGTGAAAATTTGAACCGTCTACCTGTTACCGTTTTTAATATTGAGCAAAAAAATACGAAAAAAACACGTTTATTGTATGGGGACCCCCCTTAATATATATATTTTTTTAATTTTTAGTATTTGTTGTTATAGCGGCAACGGAAATACATCATTTGTGAAAATTTCAGCTTTCTAGCTATCACGGTTTATGAGATACAGCCTGGAGACAGACAGACAGACAGCGGAGTCTTAGTAATAGGGTCCCGTTTTTACCCTTTGGGTACGGAACCCTAAAAACCAGCACTCCAAGTAGACAAAGTCGTGATACTTTACAAATAGCGTGAAGTTTTCGAAAATCAGTAAAAAAATTACGTAAACGATTGCATCTGGGCGGTTACTAAACTGATAAAATGGAGTGTCGACAAAAAGTGTCTCTTTTGATGGACAAAAAACGTCCGGTCGGCCGTTGCTCGCTGGCACTCTGTCACAAGACTAGCTGGTACGTGCGACTCCTGTCCTCGTGAATTTGTTTATTGTATAAAAATGCTGAAGATACGCTTTGTTTTCTTATGTCAAATTCTTATTTTCATGTATTGTCATCGAATTCTTTTTTTTTTTTTAAATGTATAGGCCAGCGCTTGGCTGCAATCAGACTAGCTTGCAAGTGGTGATGCAGCCTAAGGTGGAGCGCGCTTGCCTAGAAGATGCCTATTCACTCTTGATTTGAAGGTACCTACTACCTATATTAAAAGAGGAGGGGAAAACGGAAGCCGGAAGGGCATTCCATATCCTAGCAGTCTAACTTCTGAGTAAGGTGGAGTCGTGAAATGACAACAGACACACATTCGCATTATTATACATAGTTACTTGACGATGCTGTGATTACGTCCGCGTAGATTTAGGTGTTTGAATCTCGTGGGATTTCCTTAATTTTCAGAACAAAAAGTAGTCCATGTCCTTCTTACGTATGCATTGTATATTATTTACAAAGTAGAACATTTTTGAAGTGAAAACTTCTTTAGGCGCGTTGAGCACTTTTTAGTTGGGGGTAAACTTGTGGATTCGCGTCACCGACACCGACACCTCGCTGCCCCATGCTCGCGTTGTTACGAAGACAAAAGGTCTTAAATATAAATATACTACATTCGTAATTAAACTTTAATGTCTTACTTTTATGGTTTATATTTTAATTTTTTTTAATAAATATTCGTTTTCACTTCTATCGGGTCCCTATGACTGCCATTTTTTTTTCTTTTTATTAAAAGAGCAACTGCAGAATTTCTTGGCGGCTCTTCTCAGTAGAATCGAACCTGTGGTAGAGTCCTGTCGACTTCTCATATTAAGTGGCACAAGTTTTATTTCATTTCACGGGATCTATCATCTAACCTAACTCAGTAGGTACGACATTTTGTCAAAATCGGTTAAACAGATGTGTAGTAAAAGCGAAGCAGACAGACAGACAGACATACAGGAAGACACACTCTCGCATATTAGCATGGAGTAGTTGCAACTCGCAACCATATCGGGGAAAACTCGTTCGTTACCAAACTTGATATCTAACTGTAGATCCAACAAAATATATGAGTAGGTATACCTATATATAGGCGGCTTTGATGTTTCGTAAATATTCAAAAGTATGGCTTTTATTTCAATATAAGGATCCTTATAAGTGCAGACTCCACCTTTTTGTTAATTTGATACCTAACAGTCGGAGTGTTTAGACATGTTTAGACGCCCGGCTTTACGTTCGGTTGGTTGGGGGTTCGATCCTTGGGCACCTCTGACCTGTAACTTTTTGAACTTTAAGGGCGTTTTAAGATTTTTAATATCAGGAAACCTGTGAGCCCCATTGTTGATAATGTTCTCATAGTTGTGTAAAGTCTGCCAAACCTAACTTGGCTTCAATAAAAGAAACATAAAAATAATACAATTACTTACTTAGTCAGAGTTTGTTAACTTTGAATGAACACCGAGTTCCCTTTTTTTTAAGTGGTAGGTTTAAAAATAACCATCACGTAGGTAATTAATCGCCTGATCGCTTGGGAGAAATTTCAGAATTTTTAATTTGTGAGAAATCTCTACAATTGATGACGTTTTGAAGGATTTAATGAATACGGCTCACTTGCAGTCTATTTCCACGGCGCAGCCTTGACAAGTCGCCGCTGTACCACGCCTGCTAGCTTTCATCTCGACTCCATGAGCTCATACATGACTCACGAGTCACGCTACGCAGGCCCTCGACTGCCCACCGTTGACGCTTATAGAGCCAAGGCGATGCAGACTGTTCACTCAGCTGTGATAAATGGGGACAGTCCAGAAGCATGACTTGTCTTCTCTGACGGCAATTCGTCAATAAATTCACTTCAGAGATCATTATAGTTTAGCAGCGGTATACTACGAATTTGGAACTCTAATGATGCCAAAGTTGTCTGTTTTATGATTTACTCTGCATTCAACTCGCGCGCGAACTGTAGTTACCAACCAGGAAAGACCCGGAAGATGTTGACTTCCGCTAATAAATCAAAAGGTGAGTGAGTGAGTGACTGACTGATCTATAAGCGCACAGCTCAAAAGTGGACACCTTGGGAGTGTGTTTGTTAGAAGTCCTTCAGTTACGCCGCAACGGATCGACGTGATACTTGCATGGCTATATAGTCTATAGTCATCCAGGAAAATCAGTGTTCCCACGGGAGTTTTAAAGATCTAAATCCCTTTGACGACCTCCGTGGCGCAGTGTGTAGCACTGTTGTCTTAACGTGCGGAGGTCCCGGGTTCGATCCCCGGTAGGGTCAATTTAATAATTTATAATTTCTGAATTTTCCCTGGTCTGGCCTGGTGGGACTGGGAGGCTTCGGCCGTGGCTAGTTACCACCCTACCGGCAAAGACGTGCCGCCAAGCGATTTAGCGTTCCGGTACGATGCCGTGTAGAAATCGAATAGGGTTTAATATAACTGCCATGCCCCTAACAGGTTAGCCCGATATCATCTTAGACTGCATCATCACTTACCATCAGGTGAGATCGCAGTCAAGGGCTAACTCGTAGTGGTTAAAAAAAAAACCACGGGACGAAGCTAGGCATAAATATGAAATAACAGTTGGGAAGTAAGGTTAGCTTCTGTGTCGGCGCTGTCGCTCGGTCGGGCGGCGCGGCGCGGTGCGGCGGCGTGGGCGCGCGGCCGCTGACCCCGCGCCGGATTTAGTCGACCCACATCCACCACGGCGCGCCACCGCGCGGCGGCGCCCTTACCTTTTTTTTTTATCCACTACAAGTTAGCCCTTGACTGCGATCTCACCTGATGGTAAGTGATGATGCAGTCTAAGATGGTAGCGGGCTAACCTGTTAGGGGCATGGCAGTTATGTTAAAACCATACCCCCATTCGGTTTCTACACGGCATCGTACCGGAACGCTAAATCGCTTGGCGGCACGTCTTCGCCGGTAGGGTGGTAACTAGCCACGGCCGAAGCCTTCCACCAGGCCAGACCAGGGAAAATTCAGAAATTATAAGTTTCCAAACACTGCCGGGGATCGAACCCGGGGCCTCCGCACGTTAAGGCAACAGTGCGCAACACTGCGCTACGCAGGTCGTCAAAACCCTCTAGGCTCTAACCTAGCCGACAGGCGACAACCACGGACCTGACTAGTCGCTTCAGCATCCATTACCAGTCCCATTGCGATGGTAAGGGTGCTTTTTAAAAAGAGCAACTGCTGAATTTCTTGCCGACTCTTCTCATATCTATAAAATCTTCTTTCCGAACCGGTGTTAGAGTCAAAACATGACGTAACAGTAGAGATACCTGTATGGCCTATTTGTTATAAATTAATTGAGCATTGAGTATCGCCATAGTCCACCACGCTAGCCAAGTGTGGTTTGGCGGACTTCACATACTTTTGAGAAAATTGTGAAGAACTTCCGAGTATACAGATCTCTTCAGAATGTTTGCCTTAGCCGTTACAGCAAATGATATTTTATTTCTTAAAACGGACATAACTCTTAAAAGTTAGGTCTCGTGCCCGCGACCATCCAAATAAAAAGCTAGACGTCTAAAACTCTGAACCACTGCTGACACTATCATTGCTTTTTTGAGAGAAATTACATTTTAGAAGATGCGTTCGTCCAGAACTATAGAGAAATCATCCTTGCCTAACTTTAAGTAGGTAGGTGCCTAAGTTGAAAAAAAGATTCCGTGTCTATAGGCAGCTATAAAAAAGCAATAGAAAACTCTTGTAATTTTTTGCGGCGCATTGATCCATCGCGTTCAGTCGACTATGAAACATATTTGTCGCGGCGCAAACCTAATTTCGATTTCACGCGAAATTTCGTTTAAATACATCTGCAGGTGGCCATGACACCCGCAGCCACACAAACAGCTGCTATGAGGCCCAAATAAGTTTAAAAAAATAGAACTATTATAGGGACAGCTGTCAACAGGGACGCTGAGGCTATATCGTGTCGACAATGAAGAGATACGCAGTTCAACTTGAGTGACCGATATCAACTATTCAAATAAATAACTTTATATTGAGGGTTCATAGTAAGGGTTAGGCTATAATCAACCACGCTGGCCGAATGCGGATTCACACACTTTCGAGATTATTGAGAATATTATCATGAACTCTCGGGTATGCAGGTTTCCACACTATGTTTTCCTTCACCGTTCGAAGTAAGTATATCTTAGAACACACATAACCCGTGGATCGAGCCCGCCACCCGGTACAGGAAGTCGGGTCTCTAGACCTCTATGCTATCAACGCTTGGGCTTCAAGCGGAGCCAATGGCTCAGAGACGTTGTTTCCTAGGTACAATGATGTACGTTTACGGAGACTCTTTTTATAAGCTGCGGGCGCCACTGACGGGCACGAAAAACACTCAAATAATTTTTGGAATTGGACGTCTTTCTCTCCTTAACTACAGCAAGCATTAACCTAAGTATTAAAAAATTGAAACCCACTTTTTTGGATGTAACATCCGTCATATGGATTTTGTTCGAGTAAAATGTAGCCTGTATCACCCGGACCATAATAACGAATCGATTGAAACCTAATTCATGAAAATCGGCTCAGGAATTAAGGCGCTACAGGGGAACATACATAAAAACAAACATACATAGACTGCTAAAATCATAACCCTTCTTTTTTACATTGCTGAAGTCGGGCAAAAACTAGCATTCAAGGCTCTGGATATTTCTATTGGCGTTCGAAGTTCCCTTCGACATTGTAAAGGATGTCATCCATTAGTGATTAGATCATCATCAGCGTCAAACTCGTATATTCGTATAATTGTCAGGATCGTGTCCAATGGCTCGGCCTCGGCGTGTCATCGCCTCGAGCCGGTTGCCTTAACGTATGCAGTTTTTTATACGATATTATGCAAATAGGACTGGCTATTTTAGGATTCGTAGGTACAGACTATAAAAACATCCTATTACAGTTTGGAAGACAGTATAAAACCTTAGTTTCCTGAATTAGTGCTCATCTCTGAGCTCGCTATGTGGGGTCGGCACAACATTTCTTCTTCCACTCACTTCTGTCATCCGTCAAATTATTATCCACCCCTTTTTACAGGCATATCCTCTTTCACACAACCCATCCATCTTTTCTTTGGTCTCCCTCTACTCTTTTTTCCTTCCACATGCATATATCTGAATAAGTGCTCATCGTTATACATATTATATTAGAATAAAAATTATGGTTTCAGCAATGAAATATCTGTCGTTTAAACGGTGTAAGAAAACATCGTCAGCAATCCTGCATGCCTGCATTATGTTCTCAAAGGTGTGTGAAGTCTGCGAATCTACTCTTTGTCAGTGTGGTGGACTATGGCCTAAACCTATCTCATTTTGATAGAACACCCGTGCTCGGTAGTGGGCCGTCGCGGCGATGTTTTATGATGATGATAATTATCTTATTTGATAGCATTTACCTATCACAAGTTACGTCGTTGACAATTATTGGCAAAGATTGCGGAATGCCTAGTGGGAGATTTTCTTCCCATTAGATTGCGACAGCGTTAACTACGATTAGTTTGGAATTGTCAAGCGCTTGACAGCTGGCGCTCGATCAATTCCATATAAAATATGGTAGTTAACGTTCTCCGGATCGAATACGTAAAAAAACTCCCACTCAGCCTTCGGATTACAGATTTACCAATTCAGAGATTCTTAGAAGCCTAGTAAGAAATATTTGTTCACAGGACAAAGTTAGTTTTCTTTTACCGATAACTGTTTCTCATTACAATTCAAGAGCATGGATTTGTCTCGCTCCAGCAATGCTAAGGACAACGGTTACTCATGTATCTACACATTGATGTAATTATTATAAATTATTATTTTCAAAAGAGCAACCACCGAGTTTCTTGCTGGTTTTTCTCGGTAGGAATTGCATTCCGACTATTCTCGACAAAAGCATTTGTCAATTTGAATAAAAAAAAAACCGGCCAAGTGCGAGTCGGACTCGCGCACCGAGGGTTCCGTACAAACCTGTAGTAAGTTTTACGATTTATGACGTATTAAAAACAAGACGAAATGAACCGCAGAACTAACTTTGTTTGTAGAGGTTTATTGTTAATATCAAAAAATTACGTTTGTTGTATGGGAGCCCCCTTTAATATTTACTTTATTGATATTTAATTATTTATTTTGAAAGGTAATATACAAGTTAATATTCTGTGAAAATTTGAACCGTCTACCTGTTACCGTTTTTAATATTGAGCAAAAAAATACGAAAAAAACACGTTTATTGTATGGGGACCCCCCTTAATATATATATTTTTTTAATTTTTAGTATTTGTTGTTATAGCGGCAACGGAAATACATCATTTGTGAAAATTTCAGCTTTCTAGCTATCACGGTTTATGAGATACAGCCTGGAGACAGACAGACAGACAGACAGACAGACAGACAGACAGACAGACAGACAGACAGACAGACAGACAGACAGACAGACAGACAGACAGACAGACAGACAGACAGACAGACAGACAGACAGACAGACAGACAGACAGACAGACAGACAGACAGACAGACAGACAGACAGACAGACAGACAGACAGACAGACAGACAGACAGACAGACAGACAGACAGACAGACAGACAGACAGACAGACAGACAGACAGACAGACAGACAGACAGACAGACAGACAGACAGACAGACAGACAGACAGACAGACAGACAGACAGACAGACAGACAGACAGACAGACAGACAGCGGAGTCTTAGTAATAGGGTCCCGTTTTTACCCTTTGGGTACGGAACCCTAAAAAGTGTGTATGTGCAATTCACACACGGCAGGAGAGAAACTTCAGAAAAGTAGCCTACGAGAGAATGAGATAAATGTAACTTGTACCTATTCTATCTCATTCTCTCGCAGGCTAAATCCTATAATGAATATGTTTGTTTCTTGTTCGTTTTGTTTTTCGTGTCATCGAATTTTTAAATCACAACGATTCTAAAGAAGTTTCAATTCAAAAGATTTGAATTTTGTTTTTTTTTTCATTTAGCAAATACATCAAGGTGAAGAAGAAAGTTTAGAGAATCGGAACAATCGCTTAGCAGTAACTAAAGTGTAGAAGTCAACCTCTCCACTCACCCGTTCTCGTCCTTGATCTTCTTCTTGCGGCCGCGCTTCTTGGGCTGCGCGAGCACCGCGTGCTGCGCGTGCAGCTGCAGGTGCGCGTGCGCGTGCTCGTGGTGCTGCAGGTGCGGCGGCAGGTGCTGCTGCGCGCCCAGCATCGCGCACATCGCCTCCTCCTCCACGAACGAGTACGGGTCGTCGCACTCCCGCTTCACGCCGTTGTACAGCTCCTCCTCCCGCTTCGGCGCGCCGTACTGGTGGTGCTGGTGGTGCTGCTGGTGCAGCTGGTGGTGCTGCTGGTGCTGGTGGTGGTGCTGGCTCATGTCGTACGGCGCGTCGGGCTCCCGCTTGAACGCGTACGGGTCCTGCGGGAACGGACACATCTTGTATGGTAAACGGACACTTAAAACAAATTAATTTAATTTAATTAATTAATTTAATTTTCTTTTATTTTTACCCACAATGGAACGGAGACGGTATATATTGTGTTTGCCCTATAGTAGGTTGTGCGTTTGTATTTTCCTCGAAAACTATTTGGATTATAATGCGGTGTTTTATTTTAACTTTTATTGCAAAATAGGGAAAAGGGTGCTCCAAATCTTTAACGGTTTATCAGAAACTTGAAACAACGATTGGATGCCGACCATATCAACTATTTTATTTATACGGCAAACTCGGCAAAACGCCATTTCGGATAAAACTCGGCAAAACGCCGTTTTCGCATCAGACCGCGACGTCTAGTTCACTTTGCATAAAGCTTTTTCTGACTCGTGCCGATTCCACACCGATAGATGTGGTGAGACCCTTAGGTCCCATGCAGAAAAAAGATATATATATAATAACGAAACAAGCGGCAGTCACCTGTGGGTACTTGGGGAAGGGGAAGTGCTGGTAGGGCTCGGGGTCGTGGTGCTCGTGCGGCGGCGGCTGCGGCGGCGTGAGCGGCGGCGGCGCGGGCGGCGGCGGCTGCGGCGGCGGCGGCTCGAAGTGCCGGTAGGGCTCGGGGAAGGCGTAGGGCTCGGGCGCGTCGGCGGGCGGCGTGGGCGGCGGCGGCGCGGGCGACGCCTCGGCGCTGGACGGCTTCCGGCGCGCCTCGCCGCTGTTGCTCGTCTCGTAGCCGTCATCCTGGCTCTCCGCCGCCTTCGGCTTCTCCTCGCCCTCCTCCCTGCGCACACAACACATACACCAGTCAACATGAGCCTCTAACACTAAATCAAACATCATATTATATCGCGTGGCATATTCAGTCAAAAACAAATTTCTTATCTAATATTGTAAAATAATGTGAGAGGTTTTCGGTCAATTTTTATAGTAGGTAGCTCCAATAACCAGCTAAAAGCAATAATTATAAGCTTAAAGTTGATACGTCTTATTAAATCTTAATAATTGAACCTAAGCAAAATCATCAAAAGGCGCAGAATTGGATCAAACTCCTAGGTACACAGTTACACACTTAAACACGTCAGAAGTTGCTCATATAATTTAAACTTTCGGAGCGCCTTACAGACAATTTTTAAACCAGATGAAAATGAAAATGAAAATATTTATTTGATAAATTAATGTGGATCATGAATAGTGCACTCCCATTTCCCACCTTCCAGCAGAAGAATAACTTGTGTTCAATAATACGAACCTCCACAACACAACGCCTCAAAAGATTTCTTTATTTTGAAACTCAAAGTATATTGCTCAGACTAGTAAGGAAATTGCTCAGTAAGCAATAAGGCCGCCTTTGCATACCTAGTTTTTAGTTAACTTTACTTTGTATTCTTTCATGTGTGCAATAAAGTATTCATATCTATCTATCTATCTATATTTATTCAAAACTAGATGATGCCCGCGACTTCGTCCGCGTGGATTAAGTTTTTTGATTCCCGCGGGAATTTCTTAAATTACCGGGATAAAAAGTAGCCTATGTCCTTCCCCGTGACACAACCTATCCCTGTACCAAATTTCATCAAAATCGGTTGAACAGATGGGCCGTGAAAGCGTAGCAGACAGACAGACAGATGGACAGACATACAAACAGACACACTTTCGCATTTATAATATTAGTATATAATATTAGTATGGATTGTTACCTACACAGTATGTATGCACCTTCTGAACGTCACGTTTACAAAGTATAAGACGTGTGATAGTGATAATTAGCAGTTCGTATAATATATGATCTGTGGCGGTGGTTCGTATTGCTTGCTTTTCCTGCGTGATAAGTATTGGAATGGCTCGCGGTCCTTTGCACATGTTGAACTTTGATTCATCTGGTCTTTCATTAGCACAATAAGCTTGTATGTCTGTAACAGCTAGTACAGCGCCAGAGGAGTTCCCTCTGACGCTAATTGGCGTCCTCTTGCGTAACACAGGTCGATACAGTTCGCACCTACTACGTGGCCCTACTTCCTGATACCGGTCGATGGGACAGCGTTTTAGTTACTTGTATTTGGTGATATTTTATTTAAGTAACAAGAAGATTTTAATGACAGTGACCTATTTTAAGTCTCTTCCGAAAACTTTTGTGGCGGAGGATAAAAACTAATGTCAGAAATCGTTAAAAATTAAGTCGCATACAACAATTTAAAATAATACAGACTATTTAAAAACAGAAAAGTATATAAAGGATCAAGAGTTAACTATACAAATGATATATTTTGAGGATGATCCGTAAAACAAAGAAACTTGAAAGAGAGCGAAACTTAAACATAAATAAAGGTAGACAAATAAGG
The DNA here is from genome assembly GCA_917051295.2 of Erebia ligea. Classification (NCBI taxonomy): domain Eukaryota; kingdom Metazoa; phylum Arthropoda; class Insecta; order Lepidoptera; family Nymphalidae; genus Erebia; species Erebia ligea. The sequence continues at coordinate 11,735,916 of OU785244.1, forward strand.
GCCAAGTTCGGTCGGATGCCAATATGGGATATAATACCTAATATAGTTCTGTAGTTCCACACAAACTTGCCGTCGCAAAATAGAAAATGAATTTCCGAATCCAATGACTACCACTGCGATTTCATTCACGTAAATATTTCAACTATCATGCCCTGATTTTCCATGTTGTTGGTATAGTAAAACTACGCGCAAAATATGTACATTTCTTTTTGTGTACACAGCTATCTATTAGAGAAAATAAAACTGTCTTGATGTGTGAAATGTATTCCATGGCGTAAAAATTGACGCTGACCCGCAATAATATTCCCTTTCAGAAATTGTCATTTAACTATAATGAAAGAACTGGAATAGTTAATGCCTAACATGTAATTTATTCACGAATGATTTTAATAAGCAATAGATTTACTAACTTCCGTAAGCAAATACCTATTGTAAATTGTTTTCGTGGGAAAATAAATCATTTAACTATCCGTCTTAAGGCAGCGTTTCCAGTGCAGCATGCTGCATTATCTCATATTGTTGCTCCAGTATAAACAGTCTTTAGGGTGTTCTGGAGAGCAGCCCCCCTATTCTCTAACTCGGTGACTTTCAAATAATTAAAGTCACTGAATATTTTTTGTCCATTGAAGGTTTGCTATGACAATGTTATTTTTATTTCATAGCAAACCTTTAGTGAATAGGTATACCTACTGACACTGATAATACACATTTTTTGGTAGCCACTGAGTTAAAGAATAGGGCTGCCGGCTGCGGGCAGTCAGTGGGTTAATAGGTAACTAATGAAAAGCGACGGTTTTTCTGGTAGTGTTTATTAGTCGGCCACGTTATTTAGCACATACAAGATTACACAGAGTCAGACACAGGTCGCTGGTGTTGCTTCACATCAGCTAATTAGCTCCTCGGAGAGTCGTGTGTAGACAGAGTACATACACACAGTAGAACCGTGTACGACTGAGTGTCTATAAATCTAGATGTGTGGCTATCTGATGTTTGCGGTGAGATCCATGCGCAGGTGCGTTGTACTCGTTAATGGAAACGTCCCATCAGACTATGAGAGTAATGGACATTTCCTACAAGTTAGCCCAGACAAAATTCAGAACTTACAAATTCCCAAACTCCCGCTCATAAGACTACAGCGCTTACCACTGAGCCAGGGAGGTCGTCGACTGTTAACTTCGCGATTCTGCGTAATCTTAACTTTTTTTTTTTATCCACTGTAAGTTAGCCCTTGACTGCGATCTCACCTGATTGTAAGTTATGATGCAGTCTAAGATGGTAGCGGGCTAACCTGTTAGGGGCATGGCAGTTATATTAAACCCATCCCGCTATTCGGTTTCTACACGGCATCGTACCGGAACGCTAAATCGCTTGACGGCACGTCTTTGCCGGTAGCGTGGTAACTAGCCACGGCCGAAGCCTCCCACCAAGCCAGACCAGGGAAAATTCAGAAATTATAAATTCCCAAATTGACCCTGCCGGGGATCGAACCCGGGACCTCCGCACGTTAAGACAACAGCGCTACACACTGCGCCATGGAGGTCGTCAAAAACTGTAACTATTGCTTGGAGTTTTTGTTTTGATTTTCTTGCCTCCTCTTCTCAGTAGAATTTTCTTTCAGTGTCGCAAGCATTAAAGCTGATGTTCTTGTTGTCTTCATTATTGTTTATTGTACTTCCATATCTCAGTAGAATCTGTTTTCCGAATCAGCGGCGTGGACGTGTGGTAGCGTCATACTCACTACAGACAATCTTGTCGGTCTTTACAACAGGCTGTTTATAGTTGTTCTAGAATCTAGACTCTAGTGTCAATAGGCATAAGTTACCTACGTTCTTCAGAAATCCTGAATCTACGTTGCCTAACCTGCCGTGATCTGACGTCTTAGATATGCTTACTCTGAGCGTTTACCACTGTGTTAAAAGAAACTAGATGCCGCTAAACGTATCTATGAAACACAAGATATCATATATCATGTACAAAGATAATTCTGAAAACTATCAAATGGCACTCAAGCACTTCTTCTAACAGTAAATATGGTAGTTACCTGCTAGTTATGTCAAAATTGTAACTACATAGTTACCATGTGATATTTTTCATATGACATTTACCTCCTCCAACAATAAATATGGTAGAACTTATGTTAAAATATTTTGTTTATCAATACAAATTGAGGATCAAACGTACCAATTTAAAAACAAAGTAAACCGTAAGCTTATTACTATGCTCGTATTGTACTGCATTATGTAATACGGTGAAGCATCTCAGAGTAGGGAATGTTACAAGCTCGTCGAATCGTCAAAGTCCTTCGTTGTCTATCAATCAGTCGACTGTCCATCAGACGGTGGCAGTAGTCAGCAGTCAGCAGTCCATTCGTACTGTCACCTGTCCCCGTGACCTCGCGCGGGGTCACGACTCACGACCTTTGAACAAAAGGCTCCCCCGCGGCTCGCACAAAGCGCTTGCCATTAGACGACTCACCGCTACATGTGCGCTTCAAAATCCCTCCCGCGGGGGAGGTGCTATGGACCCGACGTAACTTTCCCCTCTACCACAATGCCGGCCCATGATAACTGAATTATGCGCGGGGCGGGGGTGAGGAGGCGGAGGCGGTTCTGCATTTAATCTGCCTCTCGTGCAGCGCTATATTCGCGATAAATTAGCAAGTTAGCTCGCAACGTGTATCCGATCCAAAAGTGCAATAAGCGCGTAAATTACACAGGTCATTAAGATGAGGCATTCGAGAATGGATGGACACAGTTTGAAAATTCGTGCTCGATTGTGAAGCAAGCTTCTACTTAATACAATTCAAATTAACTTAAAATTACAGACTATCTTTTATGAGTACTAATGGACATAGCATTGTGCGTTATCGACGATTTATTTCCGACTAGGCTCGCTCGTGAGTCGCGCCTTCATTCACCTACGATTTTTAATAATCCCATGGGAACTCGGATAAAAAAATCTATATCCGCTTCCGGGATTGAAGCTCTCTGTACCAAGTCATAATCGGTAAGCGGATGAGCCGAGAAAAGGTTAGAGAGACAAACTTTCGCATTTACAATATAAGTAATGGAAGAGTCGATATATTTTCTACGAGCTACTTCATAAATTGTGACGAATTGCTCCAATTTTAGAGAGTACCTATGTTGCAATTTCCCGTCGCATAAATCGCTATGTGTCGAAAGAGAGCGCCATGTCCTCTCCCCGGGCGCGTCGCTCGTCTGCGGCGAGGTAACTTTCCAGTGACCTTTGTGAAGCTCCAAGCAGTCGCGTACCTAACGCGAGGCATGCGACCCTACGCGCCTTCACATCACAAGGGCTTGAACTTTCAACGATTCCACCAGCTTCAACACACGTTCAACAATTTTTTTCCAGATAAATCTTGTGAAGGATTTGAAGACTTCTGTGTGTAGCCGATAATAGAGGTCTCGCTCTAGTATACTATACCTATAGAGACACTTAAGGGTTCCCTACCCCTACTGTAGAATCTAAGAATTTGTTTAATATCTCCCCAGATACTGTTTTCTTAAATAAGTACCGGAAACGCGTAATAAACTTTAAATCTCAATTTCAACACGTAAACTCTATCAATTCAGGCCCTCAATAATTTTCTAAATTATTATAGCTATTTGAAGCCATAAAGCCTTCCAGGTTACTCGTTCTAAAATTTGTTTCATGTATAGAATCTACTTTCCGAACCAAGATAGCTTATAAACTGGCTTAACACATACATTTTGTAACAAAATGACAAAAATTTGAGTTCCCGTGGGAACCAAAAAAACCTCAATCCACGCGGATGAAGTCGCGGGCATCATGTAGTAACTAATAAGTTATTATGGTAAAATTCAATATAATATGTACTTAATACACTAATGCCTAATCAGTATAATTGTCAGATCAGCGCCGGCGCCACGGGGCGGGGGCCGAACTGCCGACCGGAAGCACGCTGTCCACTCGTCACAATCACTGAAGCATATGCTAATAACAGCACGACACAACTTCCGGTGGGATACACCTACTCTACTTATTGCGAGTGTGCCAAAAAAATACGAAAGTTTTAATTTTTTTTTTATTTCTAGGACGTTACTATTACCAACTAGCTGATGCTCGCGACTTCGTCGGCGTGGATTGATTTTTTTTGGTTCCCGCGGGAACTCTTTAATTTTCTTAAATAAAAAAGTAGCCTATGTGTTTCCAGGCTATAATTTATATATAGTATCCGTGAGACATAGGAATCCAAATTTCATCCAGATCCGTTCAGCCGTTCTGTCGCGATTGAGTAACAAACATCCATCCATCCAAACTTTCGCATTTATAATATTAGTATAGATTTCCTTTGTCGGATCGTTTCAAGAACTTATCACGTTTAATCGGTTGCATTTGAGATACCTAGTAAAGAAAGCCTTTTCTGCAAAACCACCGCCTTCTATTCTTGAAAACGATATCTCCTGTTATATTTCGGTCACGGCAGCTAAATCTAAAATGAAACTAGCCAACTACAAAAAAACCGGCCAAGTGCGAGTCGGACTCGCGCACCGAGGGTTCCGTACAAACCTGTAGTAAGTTTTACGATTTATGACGTATTAAAAATAAAAATTACGTTTGTTGTATGGGAGCCCCCCTTTAATATTTACTTTATTGATATTTAATTATTTATTTTGAAAGGTAATATACAAGTTAATATTCTGTGAAAATTTGAACCGTCTACCTGTTACCGTTTTTAATATTGAGCAAAAAAATACGAAAAAAACACGTTTATTGTATGGGGACCCCCCTTAATATATATATTTTTTTAATTTTTAGTATTTGTTGTTATAGCGGCAACGGAAATACATCATTTGTGAAAATTTCAGCTTTCTAGCTATCACGGTTTATGAGATACAGCCTGGAGACAGACAGACAGACAGACAGACAGACAGACAGACAGACAGACAGACAGACAGACAGACAGACAGACAGACAGACAGACAGACAGACAGACAGACAGACAGACAGACAGACAGCGGAGTCTTAGTAATAGGGTCCCGTTTTTACCCTTTGGGTACGGAACCCTAAAAAGGTAAATAATACTGTATTGTTAGTGTGCAAACATCGATGTACTCGTACCTACTGCACGTAGAGATGCTCTGTAGGTACATCCTGCCGGTCAAAGTACCATACAGAGTTGTTGAGAGTTTCCTATAGGTACCTAAATCAAGTGATTTTTAATGTTTAAAACGCACTGATAATCTCCTTCTTTCTTCTTTTCCATGCCCTGATCCCATTTCATTTGCGGGCCTCATTGCACGTTAGCGCCAGGACTTTCTGTCCTGGGTTGTCATTGGCGTGATGTTAAGGGTTCTAACGTCCCTCTCGACATTGGACCACCATGTGTCTGGGGGTCTACCTCTCCCTCGTGGTTTGGTGGGGATAATCGGCACTTTCTGTGCCTGGTGGGAGGCTTTGGCCGTGGCTAGTTACCACCCTACCGGCAAAGACGTGCCGCCAAGCGATTTAGCGTTCCGGTACGATGCCGTGTAGAAACCGAATAGGGGTACCTATGGGTTTATTAAAACTCCCATTCCCTTAACAGGTTAGCCTGCTACCGTCTTAGACTGCATCATCATTTACTATCAGACGAGATCGCAGTCCATGACTGCAGTAACATGGCTAACTTGTAGTGGATATAAAAAAAACTTTCTTTATAGTGTAGTCATCGCTTCTTCGCATTATATGTCCGTACCATTGAAGCCTACTCTCCTTATTCCTTAAGCTTTGCCTGCACCGGTGCGACCTTGAACGCATATAACGCAATGATAAACATTGCGTTATAATTTAAACAACTCCGAAAAGCTGGAAGTAAGCAATCACCGTTTTTAGGGTTCCGTACCCAAAGGGTAAAAACGGGACCCTATTACTAAGACTCCGCTGTCTGTCTGTCTCCAGGCTGTATCTCATAAATCGTGATAGCTAGAAAGCTGAAATTTTCACAAATGATGTATTTCCGTTGCCGCTATAACAACAAATACTAAAAATTAAAAAATTATATATATTAAGGGGGGTCCCCATACAATAAACGTGTTTTTTTCGTATTTTTTTGCTCAATATTAAAAACGGTAACAGGTAGACGGTTCAAATTTTCACAGAATATTAACTTGTATATTACCTTTCAAAATAAATAATTAAATATCAATAAAGTAAACATTAAAGGGGGGCTCCCATACAACAAACGTAATTTTTATTTTTAATACGTCATAAATCGTAAAACTTACTACAGGTTTGTACGGAACCCTCGGTGCGCGAGTCCGACTCGCACTTGGCCGGTTTTTTTTTTTCAATCTGATAATAATGAAATCACAAAGCGAACTAATAAATCTCGTTTAAAAGCAGTAGGTATGATTGTGGCGCGAGGCAAGGGCTGTGACCCGCTCCTCGCAGTTTTCCTTATCGCGTAGGCGGCGGCGGCGGCGCGGCGCGGGCGCGGCGGCGTCGCGGTTAGGCATTAAATCGCGAATGCACCTGATATACCTACCTATCATCGACGCAGTCAAAACGTTGCGAACGCCTCAAAGTCACACCAATAACTCTGTGGGTGCAATAAACTAATTTCCTTGGCATTCATCAATTTAAACCTTAACTTGTTGTTAAAGTGTTTGTTGGTACTTTTTTTTTTAAATCCACTACAAGTTAGCCCTTGACTGCGATCTCACCTGATGGTAAGTGATGATGCAGTCTAAGATGGTAGCGGGCTAACCTGTTAGAGGCATGGCAGTTAATTAAACCCATACCCCTATTCGGTTTCTACACGGCATCGTACCGGAACGCTAAATCGCTTGGCGGCACGTCTTTGCCGGTTTTTACTTAAAGTGATACAGCATCATCCCAAACTTTTAGCACTGGTATAATTTGAATGAAATTATTTTCTAGGTCCATCTAGTTTAGGCTAAAGTTTATAGGGGTGTGTTAAATATAAAAATTGAACAAACAATGTCAAATCCATGCTAATATTATAAATGCGAAAGTGTGTCTGTCTGCTACGCTTTCACAGCCCATCTGTTCAACCGACTTCGATGAAATTTGGTACAGGGATAGGTTGTATCCTGGGGAAGGACATAGGCTACTTTTTATCCTGGAAAATTAAAGAGTTCCCGCGGGAATCGAAAAAACTTCGCGAAGTCGCGGGCATCCTTTACATCTAGTAACTAATATAGCTACATTTTATTTACACTTTCGATAGCGATAATTATTTATTTAGACTTTAAAATAAAGCTATGACGATGGCTATTAACGCGACCCTTATAGACCGGGAGATGGTCGTAGGTGATAGTCTCCCATTTTCTACTGCATGCCTTTTTAAGAGTTGATAACTAACCCTAAAGTATGAAAGATAGAGGGGTTACTAGCCCTTGCGCGCTTGCACGTCATAAACAAAATGGCTTCTCTTTGTGACAGAATTTTAGTTTTTGCCGTGACATTCTACTGCATGCCTTTGTAATATAACGTAGTTGGAACAAATTTAAGCTATAATAATTGATGGCATGCAATTCGCAACGGCCGACGGGGCTCAAACGGTTACGTAGAAATGTAAAAAAAAATAGAACATTTCCGTGTTTACAAATTGCATGCCGTTGTAAAAAATTACTTTTATTATCTCAAATATACTCTACGAAAATTGGCATGCACCCCTCGTATGACCAAGGGTGGAAAATATTAGGAAAATGTTGTGAAAATTCAATACAGCTTTTCCGTGATTTTAAACTACTTCTAATAAAGATAAACATTAATTTAATGACCAAATAATTCTGAAATACAAATGGCATGCATGTTGCTCATGATCATTATATTATAAATAATAACAAAAGTTGCAAAAATTTAATAAACATTTCCGTGTTTTTTATTTGCATGCCGTTTTGTATTTCATAAAAACGTATTATTTTAAGTATATACCGAAAATGGCATGCGTATTAAATAATACCATCATATTTTAAATAATAATGAAAGTTGCAAAAAATTTAATAAATATTCCGTGTTTTTAATTTGCATGCCGTTTTGTATTTCATAAAAACATATTATTTTAAGTATATACCGAAAATGGCATGCGTATTAAATAACACCGTCATATTTTAAATAATAACAAAAGTTGCAAAAATTTAATAAAAATTTCCGTGTTTTTAATTTGCATGCCGTTTTGCATTTCATAAAAACATATTATCAAATAAATATTATAAATGCGAAAGTTTGGATGTATGGATGTATGTTTGTTACTCAATCACGCTCCAACGGATGAACGGATCTGGATGAAATTTGGCATAGATATAGATTATAGTCTGGAATAACACATAGGCTACTTTTTATCCCGGAAAATTAAGGAGTTCTTTCAACCCCTATTTCACCCCTTTGGGGGTGGAATTTTGAAAAACTGTGAAACACGTATGTTTTCATTTTTAACCCGCAGCTCATATCCCAAGTTTCATGGATATAACTTGAGAAATGAAGGACTTTCATATAAACTTTCAACCCCTATTTCACCCCTTCGGGGGTAAAATTTGCGAGAACTGTAAAACACGTATTTCTTCATTTTTAACCGGTAGCTTGTATACCAAGTTTCATCGATATACCTTGAGAAATGAAGGACTTTCATACAAACTTTCAACCCCTATTTCACCCCTTTGAGGGTAAAATTTTGAAAAACTGTGAAACATTTATTTCTTTATTTTTAACCGGTAGCTTGTATAGCAAGTTTAATCGATATCACTTGAGAAATGACGGACTTCCATACAAACTTTCACCCCCTATTTCACCCCCTTAGGGGTGGAATTTTGAAAAACTGTGACACACGTACTTCTTTATTTTTTACTGTAAGCCAAAATAAAAAGTTTCGTTGATATAACTTGGTAAACATCTTGAGAAACGAAGGACTTTCACACCAACTTTCATCCCCTATTTCACCCTTTTGGGGGTCGAATTTTCAAAAACTGTGAAACACATATGTCTCCATTTTCAACTCGCAGCTCATATATCAAGTTTCATGGCTATAACTTGAGAAATTAAGGACTTTCATACAAACTTTCAACCCCTATTTCACCCCTTCGGGGGTAGAATTTCGGAATAAAAAGTATCCTATGTCCTACCTCGTAGTATGGGCTCAAATGGGCGCAAAAAAAAACAGGGAAATGTTCTTTATTTTTAATTTTCGTTAAAAAACCTTTTTTTAATTTTATTTTTGCACATTTTTTATGTCAGGCTTGTGTAATATGCATGCCATTTTTTTTATCAACTTAAAATAATGTTTTTTAATGAAATATTGAATGGCATGCAAAATAAAGTCACGGAAATTATATCAGCGTTTTTTGCAATTTTCGTCATGCATGCCACTAATTTACAACTTTCTGTTGTGCATGCCAAATTTGCTAACGTCAAGTAATTATAAAAACTAAGTATTGTTCAAATGGCATGCAGTTTGAAATCACGGAAAAGCTGTATTGAATTTTCACAACATTTTCCTAATATTTTCCACCCTTGGTCATACGAGGGGTGCATGCCAATTTTCGTAGAGTATATTTGAGATAATAAAAGTAATTTTTTACAACGGCATGCAATTTGTAAACACGGAAATGTTCTATTTTTTTTTACATTTCTACGTAACCGTTTGAGCCCCGTCGGCCGTTGCGAATTGCATGCCATCAATTATTATAGCTTAAATTTGTTCCAACTACGTTATATTACAAAGGCATGCAGTAGAATGTCACGGCAAAAACTAAAATTCTGTCACAAAGAGAAGCCATTTTGTTTATGACGTGCAAGCGCGCAAGGGCTAGTAACCCCTCTATCTTTCATACTTTAGGGTTAGTTATCAACTCTTAAAAAGGCATGCAGTAGAAAATGGGAGACTATCACCTACGACCATCTCCCGGTCTATTACAACTTGCGGAAATAAGGGAAGGAAGCGTTCACAGTGTAGCACAAATATAAATACACTTTAGGATATTATTTGTTAGTGCTTGAAATCAGTAGCTCGTTAATAGTTACTGATAACTTTGTTGGGGAAAAACCTCTAACAAACGACCGTTCGCAGGATTCTCAAGATGAACGTTAAGTTAAATTTGAATAACGCAGAGCTACGAGTGGTTATCCTCAACTCGAAACTCCTTTTTGTTATCAGATCACCGCGTCAAGGTTTATGAGGTGTGCAACCGCTAACCGCACTACAAAAAGCCGGCCAAGTGCGAGTCGGACTCGCTCACGAAGGGTTCCGTATCATCTTACAAGATTTAACACTGTGTACTTTTTAAATACCTTTTTACTACGTAAAAAAAACGAGAGAGGCGCTCTAAATTCACGTATCATATTGTATTCCTTTACTTTTGTTTTCTTGTATGCCTTTACTTTAATTTTATTTTTATTATTTGTAGTTGTATTGTTGCGGCAATAGAAATACACACCGTGTGAAAAATACTGTTTACCTATTACGGTCCGTGAAATACTATAATAGTCGGTCTATTTATTAGTAATAGTCAGGGAATACAGCCAAGCAACCCGCTGACAAACAAAAGGACGGATGGAAGGACAGAGGAGGCTTAGTAATAGGGTCCCGTTGGCAGCGTTTGGGTACGGAACCCTAAAACGCACTTTGTGTTTGAGCGACTAAGGAAGCAGACCATTTAGTGTGACAATGAGGCCAAAGGTAACATTTCAGAGTGTTTGTGGTGGTTAAAAAAAAGTGATAGTCATGCGTAATGTAATAATTTTGTTGTATGGTAAATGCAGTTTAAGATAAAATAGATACAGGTCTGTAAGAAATCTAAATGCATTAAAACTTAATGTAGAAATCAAAAGTTTCTTATATTTACAGCTAGATTACAAAGACAAATCCCTACTAAAATCCATAATATATTATAAATGCGAAAGTGTGTCAGTCTGTCTGCTACACTATAGCGGCTCATGGTTTCAACCGATTTTGATGGGATTTGGAACAGAGATACTTTGCATTCCGAGGAAGAATATAGGCAACTATTTATGTCGGGAAAATCTCAAATCCACGCGGGCATCATCTAGCAAGGAAGGTTGAGCGAAGCGAGCCGACGAGTTGGTTAGAATTTAGATCATAATTCATAAGACAAATAACTACACCTATATTAGTGATATCTGTGTATCAGCGATCAGAGCAATCAGTCGACTAATAATTACGCAACACAACACACAAACTGGATCTCGCGAGGTCGCTCAACACTTGACGCGCAAATCCCGCGCCGAGGCCGAGGGTTACCGACGCGACGCCACACTACACTACCTACACTCGAAAATCTATAAACTGATTGACATAAGTAACTATGCAGAGCATTGAATCGAAGCAGGCGTTACTTTGCGGAAGTCCATGATAATGAATGAACGAGAATTGTAACGATTGTAAAGATTGTTCTTTACAATCGTGCATTGTCGAGTCAACATATCCTGAAGATGTTCCGGTTTCGGATTGAAACGTACGTTGAGAGTGATTTGGAAGATTTGTGTGGTGTGGTGCTGTGCCGGTGCGAATTGCTGGGTGGTGGGGGTTCGCATGCCATTGGTGAAGGACACGCACTGTACCACATAGATTTGTCTACTGTGGCGGATTATAGCGAATTAAACTTCTCGTTCATTCACTACGCAGAGCGACTTGTATGATCCTGAAAAAAGCTTAATAATACATGTCAAGTTCGCAAAAGCCTCCCATCGCAGGTTTTCAGATCCCACGTAGAGCCACTCCGAATCTGTAATTTTCTTATGATTGAATCGACAATTTAACTATTTTTTAATTGCCGCAAACCGCGAAGGAAATGGGCATGAAATCCTAGATACAGTTAATTAGTTAGGATTCAGACCCAAACCACCCACGCAAATATTACTTAGTAAGTTTATCTAGTAAGTATGTATGTATTTTCTCTACGAACCCTTACATGCCGACAATTTCTTTCAAAATTCAAAAGTTTTTTATTCAAATAGACTTTTTACAAGTCCAAATCTACCACTTTTTGCAAGTAATATACCGGATTTTGTGCATGTAAGGGTAAACGAGAAATTAGCCGGCATCGACAACATCTCTGTCTCTCTCGTCGCGAGATATCTCGTTGTGCGCATGCTAAGCCTGGAATTGCTATCGTGTCGCCATCGTCAACAGATAGACGTCCAGCAGTGGTCGCCTACCTGTCGGTGTACGACGACGAAATGTCTGCGGTTTGTTTGTAACCGGTGCGCCATTGTTTGGGCGTCACTCTGCACTCGGCCGAGGCGTGTTAGACGGATGACGCCGCTAATTGGTGTTTGGGCGTCGCGTCGCGTGCCAAGCGCACATTAGCCATGCCCACTGGCTACTCGAGGCGCACTTTACATCACACAGCCTCTAGGTACAGCCGATGTGTGATAATATAACTAAGTAGGTACATACTTTAATGTTTTATTGAAGTGAAAACTTCAGCCGCATTGAGCACTTTTTGATAGGGGGTAAACTTGTGGATTCGCGTCACCGACATGCTCGCGAACACCGAAATGCTCGCGAACATCGAAATGCTCGCTTTGACGAAGACAAAGGTCTTAAATATAAATACCTATACTACATTCGTAATTAAACTTTAACGCCTTACTTAGTTTTAAGGTTTATATTTTAATTATTTTAATTTTTTTTCATTAAACATTGTGAATGTTTCTTGAAATTTTGCACGCCATTATTTGGCAGATTGTAATATGTAAGTACCATCTTTATGTAACATCTTTAAGTAACTTACAATCATGCAATAAATGAATAAACAATAAACAATTCAAATTTTTTTTTTTTAATATTCACTTCTATCGGCAGTCTCTATGACTGCCATGTTATTTTTATTTCAGTTGAGGTGATTTTTAACGAAGCTTAAACCTTAGCAAGCAAAAACTTTAAACCTATTCCCAAACCTCATAAACCTAGAGCCGGAAAGGAAGCATGCCGCATCGTTGTTAATCTTTTATATTCGGGTTATCAGATCTTGAACCCTATCCAGAGCTTGGTTAAAGACCGATATGAAATACGATACGATAGATTCGAGGTTCAAAGCCGAATCCTTTATAGCGTACCTTGCTACACCTAGCTATAGGTACGAGTATATCGATGCTTCCTAGCACGTTCTCTCTTCCATCAGTGCGGTCTTCATTGGCGAAGGTGAAAGGTCTTTCCCCCCCATTAATGGTAGGTGTGTTATTAGAACATTAGCTATGTACTTATTACTATTTTAATTTATGTACGACTTCTTAAGTAGTTGATACCTGCGATATCATCCGAGTGGATTCAGAATTCAGATTTCCAAATTTCCGTGGGAACTGTGATAATTTGTAGCGTATGTAGTTACATAGACATATAGTCAAAGACCTGGAGTTATTATTATTATTATTACTCTTTATTTGTACACCACAACACAAAAATATAAAAAACACAACAGAAAAGACTAAGAAAGAAGTAGAATACAAAAAGGCGGCCTTATCGCTTAGTAGCGATCTCTGCCAGGCAACCTTTGGATTAGGAGAAGTTATAAGGAGATTAACTTGCGGGTGGTGTATTAATATAAACATACAAACAAATACCTACATACTAATACATAAACAGTTACACAAATAATATAACGCTTATAATAAATATATATTAAGGAGTTCTGCAGGTCTTTAACTATATGAATTATGGATGCTTCACATTCAAATTTCAACGGTGATCCGTTGCGGCGCGTGAATCGCGATCGAAGCACAAACCATCAAACAATCCCAGTATGTTCAAGTAAGTAGGACTATCATTCCATTTTCAAATTATAATTAAGTACCTACAGGTTTTCAATTTTCAAAGTTCATGATCCTTGTAGCATTAAAGGCATTAACGTACGTACTACGTTTTAACCGCGAAGCCTACAGCGCTTTTTAACGAAGTAGACGGGGCTGGAGTTTCACAGGCTCGACTGAACAAAAGTTCTCAAAATTAAAAGGTTCTCTTAAAACTGTCCACTCAGCGGTGAGCGCTGAAACAGAACTGTATTATCGTCAACTAGTTTTCAAATGCAATTAATTTTTCAACAATAGCCCTTGCTAATCTGTCTCCACCCTCTACCCGTTCTTTTCTTATGCTAGAGAATACCTCTGGAAATGAGTTTTAACCCACCTGCAAAACCGATGTTACATGATAAGTAATTTACTTACTTAGTTTCGATTAAGGAATATAGTCACAGACTTTAATGAAGTTGCATGGAAGCAACCGGCCTCGCATCCAGTGGGTGACCCACAAGTCAGTGTAATATTTGTAACGTACTCGTATATTATGTGTTGTATTGTCTACATAATGTACTAACCTTTTCTTTTTTGAGAAAAGAGCAACTGCTGAGTTTCTTGCCGGCTCTTCTCAGTAGAAACAGGTTTCCGGACCGGTGGTAGAGTCTTAACTTTTCATAAGTGACACAAGTTGTCCTACGTGAAATAAATAAATCATATCATGTCAGTCTAGTCACTAGACTCTAGTGCAAAGTGTTATACTACCATCTCTTATATATATATATATATATATATATATATATATATATATATTATATATATATATAAATCAATTGCTGTTCGTTTGTCTAACTCGAGAACGGCTTGGCAGATTTAGATGTAATTTTTTGAGTGTGTTTGTGTGGGTCCCGGGATGGTTTATATTCACAATTGGACCCGATAGGGGGCGCTGCAATCGGGTTCAAGCTTCAAGGCAGGACAACGTCTGCCGGGCCCACTAGTAGGTGATAAAATAACGCTAAGGAATAAAAACTGTTGTAAGTAACTTGTAACTAAGCAACCAATTATTATAATTACTTTAAAACCATAGGTGTAATAAATTAGACTAATTTATTACTTAAGTACTTAATTATCAAGGAGATTACAAATTATAATACGATTTGCATTAAAACTAAGTAGTGTAAACTTTACAGTGATTCCCCTAAAACTCAGATTCATGTCTTTTTTTTTATTTACTTAAGTATTAGATATAAGTAAGTAGCTAAGTATATCTATATACCTATTTCACCAAAAATCCACAGCGTCTAGCGGCGCGGCGGTGGGAAGATTCCAACAAAACACGGAAGTCTCGATTGTTTTACAAAGTTATTAATTTATTATTAAACAGCGCGCCGCGAGTTGTGTCTACTCCGAGCCTCCGCACAATTAGTTAGTTAGTTTATTTGTTTAACCGTTCTAATTTTCAGCATTTAAATAACAATACAACCGCTCGCTATTTTTAATGTGATGTGACACTTTCAACGCTTTCCGCATTGTTTTGAATATTAAAGTGTCTCTATCCGTTCGTGACCTTTTCTTTCGTTTGTTTTTTATTGCCAGATCTAGGTTTGCAGCTCGCGCTTTAAGACAAAAAATATTTATGGAAAGCAACGGGGTGTAGGTTGGACCGCGTTCGAGATGCCTATTGCCTATTCAATCTCGCCGTGGATGCACTACGTGGCTGCGCTTTTCATCCTAGAATGTCAAGAAGTTTTCTTGAGGTTTGTAAACCATCGTAAATCCACGCGGGTAAAGTCGCAGGCCTCTTCTTGTAAAATCCATACCAAGTAATATTGTAAGGCCCGATTGCAGAGACGCCGGGTCACGTTTAACCACCGCGTTTAACCCACAGGAATAAGTTTAAAATTATACGAATTCTGACAAAGTACCTAGCACCTAACACTGGGTTAAAACTTAAAAGGATAACCCGGCTTTCCTGCACGCGGGCCTAAATGCGAACGTGTGCCTGTCTGTCTGCTACGCTATAATGACTCATCTTTTTAACCAACTTTGATACATCGATGATTTTAATAAAATTTTGTATAGAGATAGATTGCATCCCGCGGAAGGACATACTTAGGCTACTTTCTAGCCCGGAAAATTAAAGAGCTTCCGCGGGAAAAAAAGCGGACAAAGTCGCGGGCATCATCTAGTATGATAGTAAATCCTTATATAGAGACTTTCTAGCCCGGAAAAATAAAGAAACGCGGACAAAGTCGCGGGCATCATCTAGTATGATAGTAAATCCTTATAGAAACTCCATTCTGATGAACTTAAACAAAGTAACGCCTATTCACCGTAAACTAATCAATCAAAAGTAACAAATTACACTGTAAGACGCACTCCGAGCGTAAGCCCGGCTGCAGCCGAAACAAAAACAAACCACAACAACTAAACTTAATTCAATAACAACATAATGACAGTGGAATGAAAATATGCTAAATGAGCTCATAATATTCGTGGAGCTGGCGGTGAACGGAGCCGCGCCGCGCCGGGTCGTAACTCGTAGCTCGTAATAATTGAGCGCGCAACAAGTTCATAAATCAACCGCTCTTATACAAAACAAACGCAACGGGACCTATCATCAAAATACAATCGGAATACGACTTCGACGGAAACAGCTGATCGACTTGTGACTTATAAAATTATAGAGTAGTTACCTTAACTATGGTTTATGGTTCGATCTATATTTTAAATTGAAATTCTTATTAGGCCGGCCATACACGGACAGCTTGAAGCAGTCAGGATGGACTGCTTCAAGGTGCAACTGCATACTGAACTAGTCTTCTACGTACACACATGTATGGAACCGCTCGAGCAGTTGTGACTGCTTCGGGCGGTTGGCAGCAATTATTATCAATGGTAGCTTCAATCTATAGTTATATAGTTGACTATGACTGCAAGAGGGGTCCGTGTATGTTGATCACTGGCTAACTGCTCGTCCGTATATGGCCGGCCTTAAATTCAAAATTATAATAGTTTTTCGAAATTGGGTACATTTCAACCTTTTGACTAATGACAATGGTGTAATTTATGAAATGAAGCAATGGTCACAATTTAATAACGTCAACTAAAAACGGAAACTACTTACGTGGGTTTCAAATCCTAGCCGACTAATCAGATTTAACTTTAAACTATCATCATCTCGCGATAACTACCGCCATGAAAACGTATTAAGTAATTAAAACTATATCAGAGCTAATTTCGGGGAAGTATAATATTTTCCCCCCCACTAAACCAGAAATTAGCGAATAGGTATGTATTAGGTACATACGGACCAACCAAAGCATATTACTTATATATGTATCACACTAGCATACAATTGTTATTTGTTATGAATTATGATTAAAATATGATGTTGTCAACATAAATCTGTTATGTCTTTAGTACTTAATGCTAACCACGCGTTCACAGATGCAGTAGCAGCAAGAAACGATAGAAATTGGAATACAAAAGGTATACTTAAACGATACAATACAAAAGGTAGAAAAATCTATAAGAAGCTCCCGCATGAGTGATCGACGTGGTGGCCATAAATAAACAAAGCCTCACCAGCAGTCGGCATCGGCATCGGAATGGCGTGGCTGATCGCGATCGCGATCGCGCCGTCACGTCCTCAAGTGCAGCTCTTCAATTTTACTGATCGCGATATACACTACGAGCTGGCTCATAGAATGTTCACCATATTTAAACAATAATTATAAATTAATAATAGTTAAGGGCCGAGCCGCGGCGAGTGAGGTGGTCTATTAATATTAATATTTTAAAAACTTTTTGCATAAGAAGTCTGTGAGTTCAAAACTTATTAAACAGCGCTAAAGAGTAGGTAGCCGAGGACAACTTACTAAACTTGACCCCGCCTGAGACCTGAATCAGTTAATTTATGATCTATGTAGAAAGTTTTTCTTCTCTAGAAGGTCTAGTAGGAGGTTACATAAGATTGTTATACAATTAATTCAATGCCAAGGACATTCCATTACGTGTTAAGTATTGCTCTAATAATATTATTAAGTAATCATAGAGATACAGGGAGTCCTGACACCACTGTCCTGACTGTGTGGTTTGACGGAGTCTTGACATTTCGCCATACAAGACGGTGCCCGTGACTTCGCATGGATTAAGGTTTCAAAACTACCTTGGGAAAGCTTTGATTTTGTTTGATAATTCGATTTGATTTGATAAAACGTGAATCTCCAATATGCAAAGTGGAGAGGCTGTAAAAAGGAAACAGACAGATCCATTTATTTAGAAGTATGGATGAGTCCCAAGTTGGTCTAGTTCAGTGATGTACCCATCACTGAACTAGACCAACTTGGGAACCCCCCCCACGCCGTTTTAATCCCGCACGTCACCTACATCTAAAATCATAGGTGTATAGTATATTACATATCGAGTATCGACTAATTCTAGAAGGTGTTCGCTTGACTCAATTATTGAGTTAACCTCTTAGAATTATTTGAAATTATAACAATCGAGTCATTGTTCCTGAATAAGTAATTTCTTAATTGAACTTTATACGGTTGACTATCATAAAAACACCAGCACCGAGCCGTTGGCCAGCTCCTCGCCTACAATGCCGCAATAAACATAAACGGCTCGTTCGGGCGGCTTCATTCATAAAATGGAGTTGAATTATTACTCGCGCGGAGTAACGATTGTAAACAAAGCGGCGTGCGATAATAACACCATTACAGTGTAGTGGATGTGTGTCAAATTCAACGTGTCAATTGGATCGAAGGAAATACGAGAGTGATTTGTATGAGCGATGCTATCTAGTTAGTGATCTGCGATTGTTAAAGTGCCTTTTCACAAGACGTCATCATCATAGCGCCCTCTTGTCACAATGAGACAGGTTTGGCCATAGTCCACTACGCTTGCCAAGTATGGAATATCAAAAAAAAAAAAAGTAAATGCCAAATTCAATGTGTCGATTGGATCGATTGAAATACGAGAGTGATTCGTATCCGCGATGCTATGAGCTATCCAATTGGGGATCTGATACACTGGCGACTTTTTGTTCTGCCTTTTCATTGACAACTGAGGAGACATGAGCATTACGGTGATATTGAAAAAACTAGAAGTTTAATTCGCTATAATCCGCCACAGAAGGTAAATCTATGTGGTACAGTGCGTATCTTGAACTGGCAGCCCGCGATATTCTCCACACCACATAAATCTTCCAAAATAACCTCAACGTACGTTTCACTCCGACACCGGAGCATCTTCAGGAGATGTTGACTCTACAATGCACGATTGTGAAGTCACATTACGGTGATAACATGTTAGGAATTTTAATCAATTTTGCTCAAGGACTGAAATCTTAAATGTAATAGCTAAAATAATTTATTAACAAAAACTACTTTTTAGAGGCTTCGTTCGAGACTTCAGGACTCTACACATGAAATAAACTTTGTGCAATACGAATTCATAGAGTCGTTATAACGAGATCGATCGTCGAACGACGGTCACTGATGGTGACCGTGACATATACATTTCATGTGATATTTTGTGATTATAAAATAAGTTGAAATTGAATCAGGTTAAAACCAGGGTCATACTAGAAGGGAAAAGGCAAAACTGGCTAGGCCTAGAAGGCTTTTTACCTTGCGTCAGTCTCCAGTGTGCGCGTGCACTAACCAGCGACGGCGAGGCGAGGTATGCGTATCACTCGAGTGGTGTCGTGTGTGGTGCCTTTTATTTTTTATACCTCTTCATAATTGTTTAATAGCTCGTAAAGTTGTTTCAAATGAGCGGCATTTTATTTATGTCGTTTTGTTTTTTTATTAAGCATCCGTTTAATGAATTTACGCGCGTTTTATTCAATTTGTTTAATTCTGAGGTGTTCATCTTTATTAGTATAATTTAAGTGACATTTTATTGGAAGCTTAACTTTTAATTCGGTATTAGTTTCACGCGGGCCTTCGACAAAATCCATTTTTGTTATTTCTTGTAAAACACTTTATTTTATGAGCTGAATATCATGTTGTCGGCTGTCAGTATTTTTTAATAAAAGATAGTGATATTGTAAAATGTAAAGCATAGTTAGTTATGACCTTATTGGAGTGCGTGTTGGAAATATCGCAAAACTTAGTACCTACAATATCATGAGAAGAATCTTTTTTTGAAGTAAGTAGGTAACTAAGTACCTAAATGTTAGTATGTACTATAAAATATTGTAAATACCTTAGGTTAGAAAATAATATGTAATTATGAATTACTAGACGATGCCCGCGACTTCGACCGCGTGGATTAAGGTTTTTAATTCCCGCGGGAACTCCTTAATTTTCTTAATGTCCTTCCTCGGGATGCAATCTACCTCCGTACCAAATTTCATCAAAATCGGTTGAAAAGATGGGCTGGGAAAGCGTATCAGACAGACAGACCGACATAACGGCATTTTTAATATTAGTATGGATTTACAAGCTTCTATGTAATTTCACCACTCCCATGTCTGTCCCACTACCCGGTTTTTGATTCAAGGGAAATTTTGCATACACTTTTTGTTCGGTTAGCAATGCACGGTTAGCTAAGTGACGTCATTCTAAATCCAATATGGCAAACTAAACATTTTTCATGCACCCCCTTGACGTGATATGGGTATCAAATAAAAGGGTTTACTGAGAAGAATAAGAAAACTTAAAAGACGTCACGATAAATTCAATATGGCGAATGATAAAAGCTTGTTTTATAAAATTTATTATTACATATTTATTATTATAAAATTTTTTTTTGTTTGATTATAAGTAAGTAATTGAATGTTATTTTGTTGTAGCAATGTTTTTGCCTCTACCTTTTTTTAAAGTTATTGTGCCAAAAAATCAAAAATCATAATTTCATCATAGCTATAATAGTTAAGTAGTATTTAATTAAGTAAGTAAGTTTTTACTTAACACCTTGTTTTTTATTAACTTGAGGTTTTTAATAGGATGACAATTGACAACACGACAAATAATTTTATTTGAATACAATTCTTAAATAATATAACCTTACAATTAAGTATTATAATATAATAAATTAATTACGTAATCAATGCTGTTTCACACATAATAATAATCTACGAGGACGATGTCGCGGGCATCATCTAGTGACATTGTTATAGTACTTAAGTAAATAAGATGCATTGCCATTTCCCACCAAATACCAATGTTCCCCATTTCATCTACATTAAGTAAGTATATATAGGTACATTCGAATTCCTTGAATGAACTGAAAAATATGGAGCCAGTTATGCACTTGCATATAGCTACTTATGTATTCAGTCGTATTTATGGTTTTCTAAAAACACAGCTGTTTCTCGCAGTCACATGTAAAATATGTAAATGCCCAGACGAGCGTGTCCTGTGTGCCTACAGGTATTATCATGTATGATGTAGCTATGGCAGGTACCTAGTAATGTGGTTGGCATTAGGGCGGCCATGAACGGGCAGTGTGAGCAGTTAAACATTGAACGCCGAGTTTCTTGCTGGTTCTCTTCGGCAGGAATGGCATTCCGAACCAGTGCAGTGGTAAATGCATATTTTGACGATTCAAAAGTTAAAGTAAGTAAAAGACCAGAGTTTATTTGAATAAAAAACATGTGAATAATGTGAACAGGCTAACACTATGCGTTCATAGATCCATTGTCAATTGCTCTAGGAATCGTTTCGGAAAAGTTGATAATACAATTATTGCAGTTGCAATATGGAAATCGCAGGGGCTAACTTTGAGAAACTCGTTTACGTTATGATACCGAAACTTACTCCCTCTCTCATACTAATTCACACATTCAGTCGACATTCGGCTCATGAACCGAACGTTCGACATCGTAGAGTAATTTAGCGACCTGTCGCATTCCGTATATAATACGCTGAAATTCGGTTTCGTAGATTGAAACATAGTTACAAACGAATGTTCGGACAGGCAGACATTCGGTCTATCACTTTCAGCTCAGCAATTTAGACGGGATTTAACGATGCTGCTAATTGCTACAACAGGCGCATTTGCTCGTTTGAGGGAAACTATCTTGTGTGAGACAATAAAAGTAAGGTTTTATTCGCTATGCAGTCGTAGGTTGAGGCGGCCAGTCGTGACTGCCTTTCGCTGCCGGTGTGCGGCCGCTCTTACATAGAGCAAGGTGCACCTGCCTGCACGACGCGCGTCGCATGTCCGTCCGCGATCATACATACCTACCTATAGTTAAGTATATACTTAGATATTTACTTATAATAATAGGTATATTAAGTAAGTAGTTTTGCTGGTCGTCCAGGTGCAAAGCCTCAAGCGTACTTTTCGTTTGAGAAATCAAAATTTACTAGAAACTCACAGGTGATGCCAAATATAACTAGTTACCCGGCTGCTACGAGTAGCTGCCGGATACCTGCGGACTGATTTTGTTTTGTGCATCTTCTCGTTTAATAGGTATGTCCTTTCAAATACTTAACAAATCACCGGATACCGATCAAGTTTTAGTACCTACTTGGATGAACTATGTAGAACTACATTTAATTTGCTGAGATAAGCCAAAGTTGCGCGGGAGATAGTTATTATAGTGCACAAGTGTGTACTGTCTGTTCCTTTAATTACACAGCCCGATGGAATGAGAAATCCGACACGACCGGAGAGAGATCAGCCCCCCAATGATGTAAGAATGGCCGATGAAATCGTTAAAGTTCTGCGGCAAAGTGTACCCATTCGTACCCATCGTGTACCCATTCTTATACGTTTAGGGTATCGTACATACCTAAACGTATAAGAATGGGCAGACGAAATTGAACTCGACTCGAGTATGTACGATACTCAAACGTATAAGAATGGATACACGAAATTGAGCTCTAATTCAATGCAGTTATGGTTTATATTACTTTGACGCTGAACCTTTACCATTTGATGGACAATTCTTACATAATCGGGGGGCAGGCGCAGGACCGACGCGACGTGCTTTCCGAGGCACGGGAGTGATACATCGTCGACTGCCTAACTCCGGGCTAGCATTAACCCTAATTATACCCTGACCCGGGATCTCGTAGTCGTCAGCTGCAGTCGAACATGCTAACACACGAGTATATATCCGATCAGAGGGGAAGCTTCCTAATAAAGTCGAAAATGTATACCTATTCTGCTAGGGTTGTCACCTGATGCATGTCAACAATTTAAGGAAAAATAAAAATATTATACATCGACTTAGACATCGACAATCGACAATCGACATCGATATCGACAATCGACATCGATATCGACAAACGACATCGACATCGATATCGTTAATCGATATGAGTATCAAAATCGATATCAACAATCGACATCGATATCGACCATCAAAATCGGCATTAATATTGATATCGACAATCGACATTCACCATATTATTTGACTTTTCTATGTCAAATATGGTGAAGCTGCTTCTAACATTATATCCTTAATGGTAAGACATATTCAAATTCTTTTGATTTATTGGTGTATTTAAATATATTCTTCCCAAACCCAACCTAACCTAAACCTTCCCGAAAGTAGGTAGGTACGTTAATTACACAAGTGAAAAAATCATAAAAATAGGTTCATTGGTTTCCGAGAAAATCGTTAACAAACCTACATAGTACATACATACCTACATACGGGTCAAATCCTTTTGAAGTCGGTTAAAAATGTTGGTGGAGCCAGGGGTAAATAGGAAACACCTGCCCCACGTTTACCCTATTTATCCCTGGGGTCGCAACTCGCAACTAGCAAAAAGTTCCTCCTACCTCTATACAAAGTTTCTTCAAAATCGGTTGAAAAACTGGGCCGTTAAAGCGTAACAGACAGACAGACTGACACATTTTCGCATTTATAATTTGGGGGGTGGACAAAGTCACACATTTTAGCCATATTAGGTACTTCGGGTATTCTACTATCTGAGCACTGTCTTCAAGTAGGTGAGACCGACTTAGGCTACATAGTACATACCTACCTGTCTAGCACGTCATTCTCACTTGACGATCAATGTTATTACCTAGTTTTATTGTACAGGTGCGCTAGGTACGTGTAAAAAGGTACTTACTTCTCTTTATCTCTCGGGTATGAAAAATAGCAAAACATCCTTATTGTCTTTAGAGCTTTTCAAGCAAACTGTGCAAGTATTCGGCATTTTTGTTGAAACAGAACACTATATTTACATAAATAAATCTAAATAGTTTTATTTTTAATACAAAATCAGTAAACTTTAGTAATGAAAATAAATTGAGGAACAATTTCGTGATTGAACACGAAATTGTTCCTCTATTTATTTTCATTAAACGCACGACCGTCAGCCACAGTCAGCCCTTGCGTTCTAACCCAGACAGTGTCTCGCTAACCCGGACGATCGTGTCGGTGAATGTGTCGGTGAGAGCTCACGCACACATCGTTGCGCTATGTATGGGTGAAGTCGCCGCGAGCAGTTTGTATGAAGCTTCCTCTCTGTTCAGTTCTCTGTGATGCTAACCACTAGACCAACGAGGCAGTTAATTGGGTGCGTACTGCGTACCTACAGTTGCACGTAACAGCGAGGTTGTCCGGGGACTGCACGCGCCCTGCCGCGGTCGGCGCTGTTCTCACCCTTGGGCCGCAGCCGACACGCAACCATTTTTTGCTCGCCGCGATTTGCACACAGTGGCCTGCGCAGAGGTTGGGTGTAACCGACTTTCCTGCTCGCTTTACTTCGCAATTAACTAACTGAGATATACAATAGATATTATCCATACTTAATTAGATCCATACTAATATTATAAATGCGAAAGTGTGTCTGTCTGTCTGTCTGCTACGCTTTCCCGGCCTATCTTTTCAACCGATTTTGCTGAAATTTGGTATAGAGGTAGGTTATATTATATCCTTTGCCCTGGCCTGGTCTGGTTGGAGGCTTCGGCCGTGGCTAGTTACCACCCTACCGGCAAAGACGTGCCGCCAAGCGATTTAGCGTTCCGGTACGATGCCGTGTAGAAACCGAATAGAGGTATGGGTTTAATATAACTGCCATGCCCCTAACAGGTTAGCCCGCTACCATCTTAGACTGCATCATAGCTTTCCATCAGGTGAGATCGCAGTCAAGGGCTAACTTGTAGTGAATAAAAAAAAAACCCGGGGAAGGACATAGGCCCTTTTTATCCCGGAAAATTAATGAGTTCCTGCCGAATCAAAAAACCTAAATCCACGCGGACGAAGTCGCGGGCATCATCTAGTAATACTATAAATGCGAAAGTGTGTCTGTCTGTCTGCTACGCTTTCACGGCCCATATTCTGTTCAACCGATTTTCATGAACTAACTAACTAACTGAAGTTAGTTCATGAATGAACTAACTTCAGCTAAGATTAGTATTCGAAGTAGTTAAAAGTGTTTAAAACGCAACTGCTTACTAACTGCTAACGTAAAAAAAAACTACTTACTTATGTGGTTGCTAAGTAAGTAATAGGATTTGGGAAGGGGTCTAAAAAAAGGTATTTTTATGTGTTATCTAGCGTCGGAGTTAAATGTACCGAAAAATTAGGAATGTAGAAATGAAAAGAATTGGTTCCGCGTGTCACCGCTGACGGTGGCGGAAAATTAAACAGATGCACATGGGACCACGCGCGGCAACGCTATGCTGTCCACCGCGGCTCCGGCTGGATAATGGCATCGTCAGGGTCTATATCAGTATAATATAGTTGAAATTCCACGGACGCGTACGAAACGATTTGCTTCCTAATTCGAAACGCTAGGATATTGAACGCCCTTCCGGCTTCCGTTTTTCCATCCGCCTATACCTACTTAATATTGGTATCTTCAATTCAACAGTGAATAAGCATCTTCTAGGCAAAGCGCGCTCCACCTTAGGATTGCATCACTACTTCCAGCAAGTCTGATTGCAGTCAAGCGCTAGTCTATAAATAAGTAAATTAAAAAAAAAATTGACGAAGTGATGCAACAAGGGTTAAGTAGTTTTTTTCCTCCTGAGGTACAGGGATCCCTAAAAATATTAAAAAAGCGTTCCTAATTCAACGGAAGGTTATTTCAGAGCCTAGATTTACATAAAGATAGCTAGTTTTTATGTTAATTAAGCCGCGGTGTCTCAACGGCTGGAAAGTGCGGTTTATATTTTAATTTTTTTTTCTTTAACTTCGGCCGTAAAAAACAATCATTTTTTTCATCCAATCTATTAGCAGTATTTTTGGGCAGTCTTTTGCTCGGTATAACAAAAAAAAACAACTAGTATAACTAGTTGTTGAGATTTGAGGCTAACCACATAATTTTTGTTTAACTATTCTGAGGGCCATTAAGTACTCAATGGATTGTGAATACGCTTGACTTATTGAACTACGAGTACATCACAAAACAAAAGATAACTTTTTTACAGTCTGTTTACAGAAAAAACTTGGATAGCAAGGACATTTGGATCCATACAGATATTTCAGATTAAATGTGTTAAGGGACCGGCGACCGCCGCTCGCAACTTCTACTCGAACCGCAAATATAAATTTGCCGGTATATTGCTATCCCTATTTGGCTGAATACACAGGATCACGTGCAAGCGCGATAGCAATATGAGCGTACAGAATTTGTTATACATTTAGTCTTGTTCCGTGAATACCAAAAATGATGAATGAAAAATTGTTGTGTTTTTAACTTCGTGTTGTTATTCTGTAACTTGACAATATAGGCTATGTTCCTGATCAATTAGTATATCGTTGGTTTTAATATGAAACAAATAAGGAGAAAACATGTCGTTTATGTCGCAAAAACATGCAAAACGCAATGTGCTTACATTTAATTTTGGGAAAGTATTTTGGAAAAATAATTATCCAGGGACCTAGATAAATACAAGTTCAATCTTAATTATCGCATAATATGGAGGAAATATGCTCGAATTACTAATTATTTTGGTATTACGTTTGTATGAGCAATTCACTCTCCGCTGGCGCCTTAAATACAGATCTCTCCCAGCCTCTGCCCAAAAACAGATGTCTGGTTTCCTATTCGGGTGGGCGGGGTTCGATTCCCGGGCACGCACCTCTAACTTTTCAGAGTTCTGTGCGTTGTAAAAAATTAAGCATGGCCAGCGTGGTGGGCTATGGCCAAATTCTTCTTATTCTGAGATGAGACTCGTGCACAGTAAGTAACTCATTGACATAATTCTATTTCTATGGTTGAAATGATGAAAAATATGAGATAAGCCCACCCGTGCGTAGTAAGGGCGGATTATTTACTTACTTATATTATAGGTATAATATATATGGCCTCCCGCCAAAACAGTTTCTATGGCAAGTGTCACTCGGGAGTCGGGAGTCAGGACTTCGGGAGGATGTAAGGGTTGTAACTTGTAACAATGCAGCCCCATACATTCAAATCTGTTCAAGCATTTAGAAGTTACGGTGGAATAAAGATACTCACATACATACATACATACATGAACCCTTAAAACATTACACTCCTTTTTTTGAACAGTCGCGTAAAAGACCCATAAATGCAAACAAAACAATGTTACAGGCCTTCGCATAGTTTTTACCTAGCAATTAGTTTAACTACGTCTCATTTAGCGACTTGCTATGCAATTATTAGTAGATTGTTACACAAGGGACGTAAGTAAGCTATTACAGAACAAGATCCAATTTGGCGCCAGTGCGAGCGCAGCTCGCATAGGGCGCTAATGGATCGCGTGCACCCGAGATATTTAGTCACACGAGCGAGCGCAGCGAGCGAGGGTGAATATAGTTCGAGGGTGTAATAGCTACTTGCAACCGAGGTAAGCATTCTACTTTATATCATTCTTGCGAGGTAAATAAAACATTGGTAATGCAAAATCACTTTACGAACAAACTTCACAAACTTTCAGATCAAATGAAATGCCGCCATTTCCATTTTTTTTTCGTAAATAGTTTTCCATTTTTTTTTTACGGCTCTGAGTTCCAAGGAGTTTTGCATAGTTTGAAATGTATGGAAATTAAATGTTCAGTGGTTTTTTTTTTTAGTAAAAAGTTTTCTTACCATTTTATAAGAAAAGAGATTGTTTACCAAGGAGTTTTGCATAGCTTGAACTGTAATGTGAACATTACAATTCAAGCATAGTGCGACGTAATGTTGCCTTGAATTGCAAACACCAACTTACAAGGAGACTTTCCACCATAGTAATCCCTAGTTACTGAGCAAGTATGATATAAATATTTTTACATATTGTCCATAGTACTTATCTACTACATTATACATATATATATATATATATATATATATATATATATATATATATATATATATATATAGTAACATTCAAAAGAAAGTATGTCCGTCTATGTCAATAAATCTCTTCACAACTGTACCAATGCTCTACGTCTACCGCATAACACCTAATAGACTAAGAGATAACTGCAATTTTGGTAACCATCGCCAGAAAGGCTGATTCAGTGTTAGATGGATGTAGAGCTCTCCACTGATCTCAAAAGTGGCAGTCTGCCTGCATTTGGATGGCCCTTTCGCTAAATATGGCCGTTCAAAGACGGTTTATTGTTACCAAAAATGAACGATAATTAGAAAAGCTGATTCTTGTACAGTATTAAAGTATGCGCAGTACCTATGTAATCAGCGTAAAAACTGACGCATTTGGATGGGACTTTTTCTAGATATCAGCTTTCAAAGACGTTATAACCTATACTTACTATGCGTTCCTGTAAAAAAATATTAGCAATAACTTTGTCGCCGTTGATCGCTATTAAAAATTATTAACAGCAATCAACGGGACGACATAATAATTGCTAATATTTTTTTACAGGAACGCATAGTAAGTATAGGTTATAACGTCTTTAAAAGCTGATATCTAGAAAAAGTCCCATCCAAATGCGTCAGTTTTTAGGCTGTTTACATAGGTACTGCGCATACTTTAATACTGTACAAGAATCAGCTTTTCTAACTATCGTTCATTTTTGGTAACAATAAACCGTCTTTGAACGGCCATATTTAGCGAAAGGGCCATCCAAATGCAGGCAGACTGCAACTTTTGTGATCAGTGGAGAGCTCTACATCCACCTAACACTGAATCAGCTTTTCTGGCGATGGTTACCAAAAGTGCAGTTATCTCCTATAATATAACTGATATTGATTATTGACATAATTTGTTACGTAAGCTTTTAATTTATTTGAATTTTAGCCATTTACGTTTGTTAGACGGGGTTAAATCGCATATATATAAATATACTAAGTACCTAACTATCAAGAATCATTAAAGGATAAACTGTGTGACTGACCTATTTATTTCCACTGAGTCCAGTTCGGGCCTAGAAACTTGAGTCTTTGCATGTAACTAGTGTGGGTATTCTCTTTAATGTAGACCACCCTAACGAAGGGGTTTCACGAGCGGAGCTGGGGCGGGTCGGCTAGCAATAAATTATGTACGTACCTACAATCAGGCAGGGGTTATTTACGGTTTATTTTATGGCTGAGAAGCGGACGGTAAGGAATCGGTACCTACTAGGGCTTTCGAATACCGGTTTTTCTCAATACCGGTATTAATACCGGAATGATTTTTTTCAATACCGGGATCCCGGGATCCCGGTATTGGAAAAAATTTAAAATGTGATAGATGTTTTTTAACTTAAAATTAGTCTTTTCTGAAGCAAACGGCACCATAAAAAACAGTTTTTTCATAAAAAAAAATTTTTACCAAATTAACTCAAAAAAGTGCCTTTTCTGCATAAATTCAGTGAAGAAAAGCCGTTTTTTTTTCACTTAGCGAGATTTTTTTTTGGATTTAGAAAGCTGTGGTTGATTATTACGCTGTGGATTGGTATTATGTCTATTTCACTGTCTCACGAAACGTTAAGTAACTCCTTCACTCTATTTTATATCATGCAATATATTTTATGAAATTTTATTTTCTTTATAAAAAATCACCAAGTATTGATTTTAGATTTATTTGTATTTTGAGTATTGAGATAGTTATTTACGCGTTGACTTAATTCTTACGAAACTATCATGTATGTTTGTAAGGTGAAAATTACGTACCACGTAATGTTCTAAAACTCCATCACATCATTTTAAATACAACCTTTTTAAGTAATACTTATATTATTATCAAATAATCAATTTCTTATTCATATCAATCAGAATATCATCTATATGATTTTTAAAACAGAACTATTTTTGGATGAATTCGTACGAAAATATATATTTTTAACCTCCATTGAATTTTGAACTTTTAATATAAAGTATATTTGAGACGCACTTTCTCAACGTACACACAAAATTAAATAAATATGGCAGGGAATTTTAAATAATTAGTGAAATTAGTGTCGAAGGTTGTAATTTAAACTACTATCGTCGTCGTCGTCTCAACCTATAGACATCCTGGACGTAGGTCTCCTGCATGGAACGCCACAGAGCACGGTCTTGTGCCCCTTGTTTCCAGCGGCTCCCAGCTACACGCTTGAGATCGTCCGTCCACCTAGTGGGGGGTCGTCCAACACAACGCTTCCCGGTGTGAGGCCGCCATTCAAGCACTTTGGGACCACAACGCCTATCGGTTCTACCAACTATGTGTCCCGCCCTTTGCCACTTAAAGTTTGGACTCTTCGGGCTATGTCGGTTACTCTGGTTCGCCTACGGATCCCCTCATTTCTGATTTGAGCACGCAGGTATACTCCAAGCATAGCTCTCTCCATCGCCCGCTGAGTGACCCTGAGCCTCCTTATCAGGCCCAAAGTTAGCGACCATTTTTCGGAGCCGTAAGTCATCACTGACAACACGCACTGTTCGAAAACTTTCGTCTTCAGGCACTGAGGAATTTTGGACGAGAAGATGTCGCGGAGTTTGACGAACCCTGCCCAGCCGAGTTCTTTCTCGAAATTGGACCTACCTAACTGGACTGTATGTCCTAGGTATATGTAGTCATCAACAATTTCGAGTGCAGAATTCTCAACTAACACAGGTTGGGGCTGAACGTGTGCATTAGAAATGATCTTTATCTTGCTCATATTCATTTTTAGGCCCACCTGTTGAGGAACTACTAAATGAGTAATAAACGATATTTTTGTAAGAAGTAAATCGAAGTCGAAGAAAACGATAATTTTGTCAAAACAAATTAATCTAAAATTCAATAGTTATTATTTAAAAGAAAATCATATATCATAATAAAACATGCATTAGTTATAATTAATCAGATTTCTGAACGTTTTGAGAGACAATGAAATAGAAATGCCAAGCCACAGGGATCTAAATTCAAACACTAATTTTTCCCTCTGAGTGACCAAAAACGACTTTTCTTCACTGGTTTTAAGCAATAAAGGCGCTCTTTTTGAGCTAATATGCTTAAGATACAAGTTTTAAACTTAGCCGAATAAAAAACAGTGGCATCTACCAAGAAATATACGCAATAGTCACTGTTTCGTTTATAGTGTCACCAATACCGGTATCCCGGTATTAGACATTTCAATACCGGTATTGGAAGCCCTAGTACCTACTTCTATAGGTACTCAAACTCAGCGAAACTGTTTTTTTGGGCCACTACACTTTAAAGACTAGCTGAGCAGCCCGGCTTGGTGAGGCTCTACAGTCTACCAGTTATTCTGAACACAAAATCGCATGATTCTAGACCCGGCAAAACGTTGATAATTATTATAAAGCCCCATCACAACATAAAGATTTACTTTAAAAAAAAAAATTTATTTAGTTTACTTAACTCTTTTTCTTTTTCAATGTTTCTTAATGTATAGTCTGGTAGATTATTATATATGTATTTATATTGTCATTACATAGGGACTAGAGCTGTGCAGTGCTAATTTTGAGGGAGAATCACTTTGTTTGTATGTCTCTCAGGGAATCGCCAGTTAGTCGGTAGTATTGCCCTTTTACACATGAGTGTAGGTATTGGTGCAGGCGGCGCCGCGTGCGTTGGCCAGTCCGTCACGAACGGTCGTTAACTGCAAACGTGTTTGTACGCGGCCGCGGCGGCAGCGCGGGCAGATCGATCGCGCGACCTCCGCTCAGCTCCGAGGATCACGGCTGGCGGCCCCCTCGCAAGACACACGAGCGCCCGACTGACACTCCGACACAAACAAATAATAGCTAAGTTGGAGGCACGTCAACGTCAACTCGACTTTGAGCCTCATCAAAAGACTCCACTTCAAGGTTAAGTGGCAGAAGTTAACAGTTTCGCTAACGACATTCGAGAGCCGATAGTAACTATTCAATTTGAGAGAGAAGCGTCAGTTAATCCATGGCATAATTATCGAAAGTTCAATAACTTATAGTGATATCGAGATTTTCACCTAATGTCTCCTCTTTTAGAAAACCCTTAATAATAGAAACAGAGTAAAACCACCGTTCAAAATGCCGGGCAAAGCGCATCACACACGTTGTCCTGAGGAGTTTTGAGCAAGAGAAGAACGAGAGGAAAGAAATGGCTAACAAAAGGCAGACCCTGGCACAGATTACTAACAGCTATTAACTATGTTCAAGGTGTGCTGTATGTGTCCCAAGTTTAAAAGTGGCTGAGTTTTATTAACCGTACGGAGAAATGATCAAACAAAAGATTAAATACAAGTGCCGACGCAAGTCTAGTTGTAATGGAAATTGGCCCCATGTGTAGCGTCTAGTCGCAAGTCACACGATACATGCTCCACTGACTACAATGCTAGTTGTGGGTTACGTGACGTAGCTTGTAGGATTTGTCTGTAATACATATACTACTAGCTGATGCCCGCGACTTCGTCCGCGTGGATTAAGTTTTATGATTCCCGCGGAAACTGCTTGATTTTCCGGGATAAAAAGTATGCCACTTTCGCATTTATAATACCTATTAGTCATAGATTACTCGCTGGTCGCAGTAAACCGCGAACCACAAGCAAGAGCAGAGAGAGGTTTATAGAGAGCACTGAGCAACGTTAATAAACACACCCTTTCCCTCACAGGGGGACGCGGGATTTTGCATTCCAGCCGAACAACATGTTAGGGCCAATTTCTAACAAAAATAATATGGTCGCAGGAGGGTCGGCTTTAGGTGGTAGACGCGAGTCAGTGTTGGTGTGCAAGTTTGTCCGCTGTGTAGCACCTAGTCGCTAGTCGCACGATACCTACTCATCGTGCACGTTCTCCGCTGCGCCCACTCACTGCGAATGACGTCACTGCGCTCACGCGGCTTGTGTGCCAGCCCTTTCTAAGGATAAACTAACTGACTGATACATCAAAGCACAGCTGTCGTTGTAGAAGCTAAAGACTCTACATCTAGGTTATCTACGTCTACATCCCTGGCATAGTGGTGAGCTGTGGCTTGGTCGCAGGTGCAATTTAGGAATTTATACTTAAAACTAAATTGTTACATCTAGT
Source organism: Erebia ligea (assembly GCA_917051295.2). NCBI lineage: Eukaryota > Metazoa > Arthropoda > Insecta > Lepidoptera > Nymphalidae > Erebia > Erebia ligea. The sequence continues at coordinate 11,768,963 of OU785244.1, forward strand.
GGGAGGATCGGCCGGCGAAGAAGTGTTTTTTGTGGGCAATTTAAACGATAACCTTAACCACCGAGAGTGCAATTGACCCTAAGTATCATGCAAGTTATATTCAATGGCAAGATGCCGCTTTCGCACACAGTGTAAAATGGATTGCACTCAACCTGAACGGGGTATGGCAGTATATTAAACTCATCCTCTAATCGCGTTTACGCGGCATCGTATCGGTATGCTAAACCGCTTATCTTTGAAACATAGACAGCACAGCTAGACAGATAGACAGTTGACATTTATTGTGTAACCTATGTGTATCATCGTCATCATTTTAATCCATAATCAGCTCATTACTGAGCACATTCCTCTCAAAATGGGAAAGATCAGGCCTCTGTTTTTTCATTCACCGTTATAGCAAAGAAATTTTATTTCTTAAAACATAGTTACTTAATAAGGAAAATAGCACAGTTAAGCAGTTATAGTTTTCAATGCGTAGAAAAGTTACTTTGAAAGGAGGTGATGCAGTTGGGAGCGTATGGTATGCTCAATCGAGAACTGCGGTTGGTTCTTAGATGAATAAAGGTCTTGGAAAGCATCAAATCGAGGCTATTGCTGCGGCTAACTTGCTAATTGCTAACTACTGCCAGTAGGTATTAGGTACTTATTGTGTATGACCCGTGGCGTGTACGTGCGTAGGTATGAGAGATACCGCAGGATTGTTTTCAAGGCCTCGCCGCGTTATTTGTTTGACTTTTATTTTTCTTTCAACTTCTGCTTTTGTTGCGTCACCGTTCCAACACGACCGCGGCACAGAGCACCCGACGAATCTACATTTTTAATTACAAAGCCCGTCTTTCCAATTTTGTCGCATAACCTTTTAATCGTGGAAGGATAAACGCAGAAATGGTTGATAGAATAAAAATATTGAAGTGCGTTTTTATTCATGAGTTCGGCTTGATAAACCAGTACGAGTTTTTAACGTTTGCGAAAACGGAGTTCGATATCCAGCGCCCCTGACGACAACCTAGACCTATTGTTTGTTTGTTTGTTGCTTGAGTTGATCCTAACGTCTATGTTTATTTTTTTGTTTATTTGTTAAGCGATCACGGCCAATCTTTGTAAACGATTTTGATGAAATTTGGTATACATCATAATAAGTTGCGTCCCGGGGCTATTTATTCCCGAAAATTACTTACTTAAGTACTTAAGAAGTAAAAAAATTTTGGAATTTAAAAAAACCTTTAAGCACGCGGACGAAGTCGCGAGCATCACCTAGTAGTCTAAGCGACACAGCTTGGAGTCCAAAAACCTCGAAAGCGTTGAATGCTGGAGCATAGGTTTAGTTTTTTGCAAGTCCTAGAAGTGTTGATGTGGCCCTGATCCATAACTATGCGACTTAATAACCAAAATAAACAAACGATCGGTGCCTCATGCAAATGCTATCGAATCATACGAAAAATCGAGATAACAAAACTCGTTCTAGGGCCACACGGCTATTTCACTATTACACGGTGTAATCGTGGCCTACGAATAAGCTACAAAAAGCTAAGGGCTTAGACATAATAATAAGTACAGGAATCATGTCCAACGTAACTCCCTACAAGTTGTAGAGGCGCCAACTACCAGTTATCCCTTAACTGCGATCTCAAGTCTCAACTGGTGAAGAAGTGATGCAGTCCTAGATGGTAGCGGGCTACCCTGTTAGGGGTATGACAGTCATACTAAACCCATACCCCTAATCGATTGTTAGTTGCTACCCGTATCGGAACGCTAAATCGCTTGGCGGCACGTGTTTGCCGGTAAAGCAGTATGCACGGCCGATACTTCCCACCAGGCCAGCCCAGAAAAAATGGAGAAATTATAAATTCCCAAAATGAAATTATAGGTAAATTCCCAAAATGACCCTGCCGGGGATCGAACCTTGGGCCTCCCACTCATAAGATCACAGCTAGCTCTCACCAGTCACCACTGCGCTAGGGGGTCGTCAAATTTAATTCAAACTCGTGGCAGTTAGATGTCAAGAAAAAACCCCTATAACCTGGACCGTGGTCTTCAACCGGATGGTTGTAATAGCACGATGCAATTTTTGAAAAACAACACATCTTAAAAATTTACTTACAATAACTTGCAAAAAACTTCCAGCAAGTAAGTACCTACCTACTTGGAAATCAGACATGTTGAAGTCTTACTTAAATTCTTGTTTTTGTTTACGTCTATTTTTGGAACTTAAGCCGTTTGAGAAAATATATACCCTATAGCGTAAAGGTACTTAGGTAGGTAATTCCTATAATCCAAAAACAACTTCAAAACCGGTTACGTAATTCTACTTAGTTAAGTTGGAATGAGCCAAGGGAGTAGGGACTCCGTTTTTAGACATTTTTACGTGGAAATGAGAAAGAAAATATTATTTTTATCGATCAAGAAATTCGAATAATTTTGATGAGAGCTATTCAATTAGTTATTTATCCATACAATTATAATATTACAGTTCGCGGAGTTAGCCAGAAATGGAGCGAAAAAGTTGTTGAATTTCTTATTATCTTGCTTAATTAATTAAGTAGGTACTAATTATACATGGAGTTTTGTACAAGTTTCAAGTGTTGTTTTAAGATTACAAGTAAGGGTAAGGAACCACGATTAGTAATGCAGAAATACCAGGTATTTTTCGTATTAAAATCTCCAAAATCCAAAAAAATAACTCTGCACGATTTACTACAAAAATATTCTCTATAGCTTTATGTAAGTTTCACTTCCGTTTGTGCACGGGTAAAGAAGTTATAAGACATTCTAATGTGTAGCTACTTATTTTTAAATTCCTTGTATTTAACTAAATAATCAAAAAATTAAAAAAAGGCTTCTGCTATATTGAAGAGCATGAATCTAAGTATAGCACTACATTTTTTAAAAAATTATGTGATGTCATTTGAAGAAGGAGATAGATCTTCAATATCACTTATTTCAAAGGATTAGTGTAAGGAGCGCCTTAAGTAACTAGGGGATACCTACCTTAGTAAAATTTTTTAAAACTGCAGGCTCCTAAAATGGTCCAATGGCGATGCGATATTGATAATAAGTCTATGTGAACATAATATTAAGTAAGTAAATCTATCGGTTATTCATACTACTTTATAAATGCGAAAGTGTGTTTGTTTCTTGGTTTGTCCTTCAATCACGCCGCAACGGAGCAACGGATACATGTGATTTTATCATGTGCAGAGTTGAGGACCTGCCGGAAAAGTAAGGAATTCCCGTCACCGGTGGGCATTAAAAAAAAAATTCACGCGGACGAAGTTGTGGGCATCAGCTAATATAGGATACAGGGCACAAGAGAAGGCTAGGTTAGGTTAGGAAGGTTAATATAAACGCGAAAGTGTGATTGTTAGCTGGTTTGTCCTTCTATCATGCCGCAACTCAGCAACGGATGGACGTGATTTTGCATGGATAAGTGCCATAAGTAGGACCCATAGTTTATCCTGAAAAAGATTAATTTCCTCAAAATATATAAAACCGTAATTCACGCAAAAGACGTCAAAGGATAAGTAGCAGATAAATAAAATAAGAGTATTTTTTAATCCAGTACAAGTTAGCCTTTGACTGCGGTCTCAACTGGTGGTATTGATGATGATGGTAGGCTAAGATGGTAGGGCATGGCAGCATGGAAGTTATCAGTTTCTACCAGCATCGTGCCGGAACGCTTGATTGCTTGGCGGTACATCTTTGTCGGTTTGCTTTTAAGCTATAGGAGGAGTTAAAGACTAAGTAGTATCTGGTCATTGTAGCATGTAGGTATCTAGGTACAAGTGCGCGGCTCGCAGTCGGCCGGGGCACGTCGCGGCCACGAAGCGTGCAATTATCCGCCTAATTATGTGTTTAATATGCACGCGCCGCACCAGTGCAGCGCGCTAGGGTCGCCATCGCTCTTTGTTTAACGCGCGGAACAACGGAAACCCTGCACGACGACGGTGCCTGTCTTGACGAATTAACCTGAACCCTTAGAGGCCTTACCCCTGTAGCCGCGAACTGTGGCAGTTTCGCCATTAATTATGAAATTGTGTTGTCATAGTGATCGACTTTGTAATGCACTGTGTCAATAATTGGGCAGAAGAATTAAAAGGCACTCTTTCCTGGCCCCGCAAAAGTTAGTCGAACGTGACTGTCCTGTCCATTGAAGCCGAGCGGAGCGATGCACGATGTGCCAAACAGGACAATCAGATTCCTGACGGGTGGCTCGAAAAAATTACCGCGTCTTTGAACAACAATCCGATGGTCCGTCCAATATATCTCAATGAATGAACGAGAAGTTTAATTCGCTACACTGAAAAAAATAATTAGTAAAACTAATTGCTTTTTCGGTAATATACATTGCTTTGGCCAGTAAAAATGGAGCCTATTGTCCAAACAAGTTCAAGTAACCGAAAAAAAAACATTTGAGTTATAACAGTAGATTTTACCGGTTGACTATTCTTACTGTTTGTAAGACAGTAAGTAAGAAAGTAATACTTAGTATGAACTGTTTATTTCAGTAAACTTTAAAGTTCAAACAATTAAAATAGCTGTTTAGCTCCTAACTATATTCTAAAAAAACTGTTCTGAAGCAGTAAAAATAACTGCTACAATATCAGTAAAGCTCTGAAAACGGCAATACTTAAAAATAACCGTTTGCTTCAGTAAACATTAATGTACAAACAATTGAAACAACTGATTAGCTTCTTACTGTTTTTTGCCCATTTCAACGAACTGTCAGTAATCAATTACTTTTACAAAAAATCAGTTTTTTTAACCGAATTAAATTTTACTGTGCCAAAACAGTAAAAAGTCTCGTGCTATTTTTTTCAGTGTATAATCCGCCACAGTAGACAAATCTATGTGGTACCAACAATGTATGTCCTTCACCAATAGCACGCAAACACCCACCACCCAGCAATTCGCACCAGCACAGCGTCAGCACCACACCACACAAATCTTTCAAATCACTCTCAACGTACGTTTCACTCCGAAACCGGAGCATCCTCAGGAGATGTTGACTCTACAATGCGAATTGCTGGGTGGTGGGTGTTCGCATGCTATTGGTGAAGGACACGCACTGTACCACATAGATTTGTCTACTGTGGCGGATTATAGCGAACTAAACTTCTCGTTCATTCCTTATCATAGACTTCCGCAAAGTAACGCCTGCTTCGATTCAACAATATATCTCAGCTCCTGGACAGGCACCCTAAGCCTGCGCAGAAACACTGGGCAGAAAACGTCCTCATGAATGTCGGCCAGGTCGGTAGATCTTCACGCATAGAGATCAGCCATCTGCGCGGGAGATACAGTGCACAAGTGTATCGTTAATGCACTCTCTACTCGTAAGTCTAACTATTCCCTTACTGTCTCACTCGGTGAGCTCGATGGGACGGTAATAATCCGACACGACCGGATAAAGATTCGGCGCAGTGAGATTACCGTCAAGGGCAAACTTGTAGTAGAATAAATTAAAACATGTGTGCTGTACATCAGACGTTCAATATACCTACCTACCTACTCGTAGTGGACAAGTGAAAAATGCTCGCAATTCAATTTAACAAGTTCAAGTTTTGGCACTAATAAATGCCAAAAACCAAGAAAAGAAGAAGACCTAATACCTAATTAAAAACTCAAATATTGCAAGCACTGACACACAAATAAACAGCGTTGAAACCAGACAACGGAATATCTCTCTCAAAATAAAATATAAACTTAACAAAAAGTTAGAAAGTTCGTTAAATCTAGATTCTAGACTAATTTAGTATTCAAACACCGATTCGCCTGCGGTTGCGTACCTACGTCATTTTTTTTTCGTATAATCCTAGGTTAATCCTCAGCTTAGAGACAAAACATTATGTACATGCGCTAAGACTTGATACGGAGTTATTAATATATTATGGTAACCCTATCGAGGACATAAGGTGACCAGGCATGAAGGAAAGTTGTGAAAAAGCGTGCGATCTCATACTCTATCCTAGCCTCATTGCACACTCATAATAAATTCATCAAATCAATAATAGTAGTTATTCAAATTAGGTAGGTACACTGTAGGTGCACTTATTGACGTCAATTACTTATAAAACACCAGCGGATGCCCGCGACTACGTCCGCGTGGATTGAGGTTTTTTGGTTCCCGCAGGAACTCCTTAGTTTTCCGGGATAAAAAGTAGCCTATGTGTTATTCCAGACTATAATCTATCTCTGTGCCAAATTTCATCAAGATCCGTTCATCCGTTGGAGCGTGATTGAGTAACAAACATCCATCCAAACTTTCGCATTTATAATATTTATTTGATGATGGTGATAATCAGTTACGGTGTCTTAAAACTAAAGCTACGAGGGTTCCAAACGCGCCCTGGTCTGAGAAGAGCCCACAACAAACTCATCCGGGTTTTATACTTATCACCATCTCACAATTATTATTTTTTTAAATATATAGGCTAGCGCTTGGCTGCAATCAGAGTTCAGACTCGCTTGCAAGTGGTGATGCAGCCTAAGGTGGAGCGCGCTTGCCTATCATGCCTTGCACATCCCCAGAATGTCCCACAAAAGGCCCGCAAACAGCTAGCCACCCTAAGCTGGTGCGCTGCGGCGTGCCGAGCGCGGCGTGCAGAGGATCAAGTACAACGACCCAGTTCTGCAGATAACGAGCCGGCGATATCGACGCGATACCCGCCGTGCCTGCCCTCAGCCAGCCGCTACCCACTACCCTTTTTTTTTTTTTTTCTCGAGAAGGAAATACCCGTCGAAAAAAAAAAAACCACTACCCTACCGCTACCCCTCCATACCTAACTATAAGTTATAACAATACTGCACCTAGTGTCATAATCATCTGTAGTTCCGACCCCGTTACACAATGTAAGTAGGTACGCTACAGTGCTTTTGCATGAGTGTCCTAGTTATATCCTCTAAATATAATCTCAGCGTCTAATTAATCTACTTAATTAATAATTGTATTTATGATGTTTGTGAGATGGTGATAATAAAAAAACCCGGCTGAGTTTGTTGTGGTCTCTTCTCAGACCAGGGCGAGTTTGGAACCCTCGTAGCCTTAGTTTTAAGATACCGTAATTGATTATAAAAACATCATGTTGATGTCAATATGAGAACAGTGTACTAGGTATATTGAATTGAATTCGGTTTTAGATGATGCCCGCGACGATTAAAGTTCTTTTTCAAAATCCCGTGGAAATTCTGACTTGGATAAAAATAGCCTATTTTAAGTCATTCTCCTGGTCTTTAATTGCTGATCATCCATCCGATGCACCGTAATTTAAAGACTTGCCATCAAACACACTTTCACTTTTAAAATATGGGGTACCTAACAAGTGAAATAAGAACGATATTGAGATACGTTCAGGTAAGCCGTTACCCAATTCACAAATATTGTGGGTGTGGGAACACCATTCTTCAATTCAGGGATCCGTTTCCAAAATATTTCGATTTAAAGTGCTAATTTTTGTGAGAAGGAAAACGAAAAAGTGGTGGCCACTAAACGAAACTGATGATAGCAAAACTCTACAAATCTGTTCTACTTAAGTACTTAGTTACTTCCGTATTATTTTTATTTTCATCGTTATCCGTTATTTTTTTAAAGTACGAATTCCGTACAGTTAGTAACTGGTACGAAAATTTCCGACTCAAGAATCAGAATGGTCACCAACTTTTTTTACTGAGGAATTCGAGAAATAAGTCATTCAAAAACATCCATCCTAACAATTGGCGTGCTCGCTCCATTGAGCTCGTCAAGTTATTAATACCCAGCGTGCTAAATCTGCGACATTCGGGAAAAAAATGTTAGGCAAGACGAGATAATTTTGCTGATCCGTTCAACCTTATCGCGAAACAGTACCTACTCAGAACTAGGTTCTTGGAATGGCAAAGGTAGAATTGTCTAATAGATCCTTCCCATGATTTAGCTGACGTGGTGGAATATGGCCTAGAACCTACAGTTCGCGCGCGAGCTGAATGCAGAGTAAATGTATGTGTCACAACTCACCATACATTTGCTCTGCATTCAGTTCGTGCGCGCACTATACTTATTCGCATAGAAGACCCGTGCTAAGTCGTCCATATTGTGTTGTCCATACTGAAGGCAGAATTTAAGTTTTAGAAAGTGTAATTACATACGAGTAATTACGCGGTGATTTGATCAAAGGATGTACCTACCGTAGTTATCCTCGACTGAATAAAAATGCTTAGCTTTGCTTAGTAACTATAGCAAAGGCTAGATTTTGAGGAAAATCTGATTTAACCATGACTAACTAACTAACTTCTTATCATTACTCTTGAATCAGTTACTTTTGGCAAGCAAGAAGATCATAGAAATACTAGTCCACGACTCTACGCATGATATGTGATAACACGCACTGGAAGGCAGCCTATTAGAGGTGAGCATTAAAAGTTATAACATTTAATTTAACACAATATTTTTTTTAAACTTTTAACTTTGTTAATAAATATTGAGATGTTCGTTAAAAGTTATAACTGTATCGCGTATAGATTTATTGACAACGATCGTTGTGTCTTTTACAGTAAATTGCATAGAAGTTTAGGTGGCTGCCAGACGATGGCGCTGTTACAACATTCGGCCAGCAGCCACTTATCATGTACTGCTTTACCTATTTGTTATTTTATAATACAAGGAATTGTGAGCCTTATCTCAATAAAAATAACTTTTTATTATTGAATTTACGTAAAAATAACTTTTTAACGTTTAATGATTTCAAGCAAACGTAAACCATTATCAAACTTCAGTTGTTATTGAAATGTGTTATGAATGTTATACCTATTCATTTATTGGAAGTAAAATATTAAGTTTTTAAGCATAAAGTTGTAAAGTGTAACCTTAGTTTAACACGAGTTCAAGGCGGAGTATTTAATGCCGCAATTTGGAACTATTTTGAAGTGCTTAACTCGATCAACTTAAAAACACTTTTCAATTTCAAACCTATTTCATATTGATGTTTTTAAATGTAAAACAACTCAAAAAAACGTTTGATTTCCGAATCCAGTTGCATCTTTGCAGTAGGTAAGTAGGCCTATTAAGTTATAAAAAATATAACATTCATTCCATTGAACTTTTAACGAAACGAATTATTATATAACATTAAAATTTGACAACTTTTGAATATTTGTTAACCTTAAAAGTTATAATTATAACTTTTAATTTAACGTGTTAATTTTTTATAACAATAACGTTTTAACAATTAATCTTTTATAACATTTAATCACAACTCTACAGCCTATAGCCTTTGGTAACTTTGAAAGAACAGAACCCTACAAGCAGTGGGGCACCACTTTTTGAAGTGAAAACTTCTTTAGCCGCGTTGAGCACTTTTTGGTAGAGGGTAAACTTGTGGATTTGCGTCACCGACATGCTCGCGAACACCGACATGCTCGCGTTGTTACGAAGACAAAAGGTCTTAAATATAATATACTACATTCGTAATTAAACTTTAATGCCTTGTGTTAAGGTTTATATTTTATTTACTTGAAATTTTTTTAATTACATAAGTAAGTACTTAAAAAAATATTAAAATAATTACAAAAAATATTTCAATACCTATTCGTTTTCACTTCCATCGGCAGTCCCTATGACTGCCAATTTTTTTTAATTTCAATTTATAGACTAGCGCTTGGCTGCAATCAGAGTTGCTGGAAGTATAGTGATGCAGCCTAAGGTGGAGCGCGCTTGCCTATAGATGCTATATATACATATACCACTTGACTGGCTGGCATGTACTTAGTTAGTAGCCGCGTTAGATGTTAACAAAGGTGCGACATTTGAGAGCGATCGCGCCCATTTTGACCTCGTCCCGTCAACTCGCGGCGCTCGCGTCTCGCGGACTCGAGTGCCATCATTCAGCTTATATCCAGCTGCACGTGCCGACGAGCCTGCGCCGACACGTGCCCACTTCACGAATAGTTATGAAGTCATGAAGTCAGGGAGCTGCATGGAGCGGACTTGTCGACCAACCCAGCCGCTTGAAATTGTTTGAAACGGAAACGATGTTACCCAAGTGGTTAGTTGATTACAATCGTCATCAAACATTATATGCCGTACAACACGTCCGAGAATACGTGTGTTGCCGTCCTGTTGGGTTTCTCATGGCATCCACTGTCTGACACGTGATACGCCTATAGCAGCACCAAAATCCATACTAACATTATAAATGCGAAAGTGTGTCTGTCTGCTATGCTTTCACGGCCTATCTGTTCAACCGATTTTGACGAAATTTGGTATAACGGTAGGTTACATATACAATTACATAGAGTGATTTTATCCCCGGGAATCAAAAAACTAAATCTACGCGGACGAAATCGCCGGCATCATCCAGTATTTTAATAAAATGTATGTTACTTTACAAATCAACATTAACTACTTCTGATGGCTAAGGCCGTTCAGGTGATTGCTACTGAGTGCTGACCGACACAGCTCTCCCAGTGGGCTGGTCCTGTGTATCGGAAGGTTTTTTTTATCCACTACAAGTTAGCCCTGGATTGAAGTGATAATGCAGTCTAAGATGGTTGCGGGCTGTTAGGGGCATGGCAGTTATTATCATTTATTAACCTGCTAGCTGATGCCCGCGACTTCGTCCGCGTGGTTTAAGTTTTTTGATTCCCGCGAAAACTCCTTAATTTTCCGGGATAAAAAGTAGCCTATGTCACTCTCCAGATCCTCAACTATACCCATACCAAAAATCACATCAATCTGTTGCTCCGTTGCGGCCTGATTGAAGGATAAACCAACAAACAAACACACTTTCGCATTTATAATATTAGTATGATACCCCTTAATCTATTTATATAAAATTCGAAGTCCTGACTGACTGACTGACTTATATATCAACGCACAGCCTAAGCCGCTGGTCCTAGAGACATGAAATTTGGAGGGTGTGTTCTTTGTGAAGAGTAGGTATCCACTAAGAAAGGATTTTTCTTAATTCTACCCCCAAAGGGGTAAAATAGAAATTCCATCGTTCAAGTTATAGCCATGCAACTTGGTATTAAGGCTTCCATTTTAAAATTATGAAATACGTATTTCACCATTTTTGTGTTTTCTATCCCCAAGGACGTTAAATAGAGAATTTGTCCTTCACTCACGCCGCAACAGAGCAATGGATTAACGTGATTTTTTGCATGGGTATAGATAAGGACCAGAAGAGTGACATAGGCATCTGTGGACATAGGCTTCTTTTTATAACGGAAAATTAAGGAGTGCCTGTGGGAATTAAAAAACTTATGCCACGCGAACGAAGTCGCGGGCGTCCGCTAGTCGGTTTATATACGACATCGTACCGAAACGCTAAATCGCTTGGCGACACGTCTTTTACGGTAGGGTGGTAACTAACCACGGCCGAAACCTCCCACCAGGCCAGACCAGGGAAAGTAGAGAAATTATAAATTCCCAAATTGACTCTGCCGGGGATCGAACCTAGGACCTCCGCACGTTAAGACAACAGCGCTCAACACTGCGCCAGGGAGGTCGTCATCCCTAGTGGGGACCGCGTCTCGGTAAACGCGTAACTAGGGCGCCCCGTAGTTGGAGCGACGGATATCCGGAGGGTGGCTGCCATCGATTGGATGCGATAAGCCGAAGATGAGCATATTGGCGCTTCTTGAGAGGCGTACGACCAGCAGCGGTTTTTTATATATATATATATATATATATATATATATATATATATATATATATATATATATATATAGTGAGCAAACGAACAGGCGGGTCACCTGATGGTAAGTGATTACCGCCGCCCATGAACATTTGCAGCACCAGAGCTGCTGGCTTTTGAGAAATTCGTTTATCCGCTCTTTGAAGAGCCCCATATTATAATCATTAGGGAACACAGAAGATGAAAGCTGGTTCCACAATTTGCAGGTAGGTACGTGGCAGAAATGAGAAATTCTTGAGAGGCATACGACCAGCAGCGGAATTGTACATACGTTACGTACTATGTACATGTTGATGTAGGGTATCGTACATACCTAAACGTATAAGAATAGGCAGACGAAATTGAACTCTAATTCAATGCAGTTATGGTTAATTTTACTTTGACGATAATCTTTAACGTTTGATCGGCCATTCTTACATGATTGGGGGGCACTTTGACACACGATTACTATTACGATTTCCTTACACAATCGGGGGGCTGAACTGTCGTTGCCAATCAAAGTAGTAAGATCGTAAGTAGTAAAGATGGTAGGTATATGTCAGCGTCGCAGATAGTCACTAGATGTGTCAGCAGTCGGCAGTTAGCAGTAAGCAGCTAGCAGGCACTATCGCGAGGGGTCGCGGGGCGAGGCGTTCCGATTGCTTCACTATCGAGTATCGACGTGCCTCGAGACGAGCGTGCGAATGAACGTGTGCTCCGATACAGATTGTAGTGAGCGAACATACCTACAGTAGTACAGTACGTACAAAAGATATCGCGATCCATGTTGAGCTTACAATTTAGATCAAGTTGACGGGATCAATTTTAAAAAGCGACTGTTTGTACCATTGATGTACCTACATAAATGCAAGAACATAGCGAGGGATATAACTCACTAGCTGATGCCCGCGACTTCGTTCGCGTGGTTTAAGTTTTTTTGATTCCCGTGGGAAATCCTTAATTTCTCCAGGTCCTCTCCAGGTCCTCAACTATACCCATGCCAAAAATCACGTCAATCCCCTGCCCTGCCCTTAATCAATCAATTGCCCTGTTGCGGTGTAATTGAAGGATAAACCAACAAACAAACGCACTCGCATTTATAATATTAAGTAAGTAGTATGATAACTCATATTTTTTATTCAACTTATTAAGTACAAATACTTTTGAATCGTCGAGTGAATCTACCACTGGTTCGGAATGTCGTTCCTACCGAGAAGAACCAGCAAGAAACTCGGGTGCTCTTTTTAAATAATTCATTTACAATTATTATATCAATGTGTACATAAAAAACAGCTGTCCTTAGCATTGTTATGGCGTATCGGTATAAAACGCTACTATGATATACCGACTATACCTAGTAATTTCCGCCAGAACAAAGATTAATATACAAGTAATCTGAGGCTCTATCTAATATAGTAATTAGTATTACTTACTATCTGAGTTAAAGTTAACTGTGCGTAAACCTGACATTGAAGATAGATTTCAATCACTTAAGATTTAAGGTGCAAATTATTACTCAACAGACTGTGACTTAAAGTTACTGTGAAAGTTGCTGTCAAAAACCACCAAAAGTAAACTGGGTTGCACAAATCAGCCCCCCGATTATGTAAGAATGGCCGATCAAAACGTCAAAGCTCGGCGTCAAAGTAAAATAAACCATAACAGCATTAAATTAGAGCTCAATTTCGTGTACCCATTCTTATACATTTAGGTACATGTATGATACCCTAAACGTATGAGAATGGATCTTTCATAGCTACTTAATGCCCGCGACTTCGTCCGCGTGAATTGAGGTTTTTATTGTTCCCGCGGGAACTCTTTAATTTTCTGGGATACAAAAGTAGGTAGCCTATGTGTTATTCCAGACTATAATCTATCTCTGTACCCATCCAGATCCGTTCAGCCGTTGGGGCGTGATTGAGTAACAAACATCCATCCATTCAAACATTTATAATATTAAGTAGTATAGAGTATAGATACTTAGTTACTACCGACGCTGTCACAGGGTCAGATAAGTTTGTCGGACTAACTATACTCTGATCTGAGTTCTGAGGTTGCTCCTTAAGAAGTTTTAAGTAGTTATTTACTGCAGAATGTATCCCTTCATTAAGTTCATTTAATGAAGCTATGAAGTGTAACTAACCAGCACCGCCCGTGTTATGTCCAACATAGTCATAACTAACCCTTGTACAACAGTCTGAACTCTCTGAAGGCTTTATATAAATCAAGTAAGTACTGAACCATAAGTTTATGTCAGTAAGTAGTTAAGTACTTATCTACTTAATAATGTAATATTAAATTTAGAAAGCAATAAAAAAAAGTAAGTATGTATGTAGGTAACCAACTCTGGTTTTTATTGAGCGGAATAGTTACCACGTGTAATTTTTTTCTCAAGGCCAAATACTGAATAAATATGTTTATCAGACAGACACTTAATATTAAGGAGTCAGGTTCAGTGTTAACAGATGGTCTGTAAAAACGTACCTAGCAGACAAACAGACAGCCAGACACAATCACGTTTATAACTGACGAATATTAAGTAGTAACTAGTACCAAAGTATGTACAATAAACACTAAATATCTAGACTTCAACGGGGGCTGGGCATGTCCAATATATAGATGATGACCATCAGTCACCAAGAAAGGCAAGCCCTCAGTTGACAGTGGACAACTGGGAAACACCTTTGGGACTGAAAAACACGGGACAATGATGGATGGAGAAACCAAGTAGTGCAAGCCCACATAGGGCGGTAGCACCAATGATGATGTAAGATTACATAAAGCTTGAATAGATGGCTTTATAACTAGTTGAGGGTCTGGGGCACAAACCCAAAATGTGTCTGTGAAATTACTTAAGTAAATTTTACGAGATGGAGCAAAAACTAATATTATAATAAAACCTACTACTTAATAGTTAATGTGTAGAAGAGAAAATCGTTGGTATTGGACTAACTACTTACTTAATCCGATTTTGTTTAAAAACTCACTTTTTAAAGCAACTTTTGTCCTACTTAGAGCCGGGTTTGATTGAAAATTATTACAGGGATCGACACAACTGGATTAAGACACAATTCGAAAAAAATATGTTCAAATTATGGTGGAATACACCCGTTTCGTTCCCCAGCTCCTCAGTTAGAAGCTGCATGAATTCCAAGAAATTAAGTAGGTATAGAAATGTTTTGCGATCTCAGCATCCACCACTTTCATTTGAAGGCAAGGAGTGAGTGGACGAAAGTAATTCTCAAGCTATTTAGTCAAATAACTCAATAACTTAAGTACCAGCTAGTTATTGGACTTGATTATGTAGTGCACAATCTCTAAACTAAAATGACAGCATTAAAAATATTGCTAATCCTTTCATAATACTCCCTGCGGAAAGGGACAGAACTAGATTTAAAGCTGTCATTTATAGTTTAGTTTAGAGATTGTGTTATACAGAATTGGCCACATTGTTTGTTATTCGTGTCTTGTTTTTATTATAGTTGTAACTACAAATGTGGAGCAATTCATTCATTCATACATGCTATTATTATTCCAATTATTCTAATGGCATGGTAATATAATAGCTAACATCAGTTATTGAACTTTTATCTTTTGTTATGAATGAGTTATACATTGTGTTCATTAATAAATCATTATTGTTAACCTATTTTTAGTCTCAGTTCATAAGTTGTTAGTTCTTCAAGGTTTTTAGGTCATTAGGACTGTAACCTGTAAGTTTATTGAATCTTTAGGATTAGTGTAATTAGTAGTTCTCTAGTTTTATGTATACCCAGTTACTTACTTAAGTAAGAAAACACTTAGAAACATCATCTGAAATGTCACAGGTTCAGTCTTCCCCAATTTGACTCAAAATAAATAGAGCAAATAGATAGGTAACAAACAAATCTATGGACTAACCTAGTATGAAAATTTCTGTAACAGAATGAATAAATCTAACCAGTTTAAGTAAGTAAGTAATTAGTTATTGTTCTAACGTAGCATTATCTAAATAACTAGAACTGGACCACTAGTTACTGAGCATGGGTCTCATCGCATCTCCTACAGTAAGTACTTGCCGGCTAATGTTGGATTGACACACTTCACAATTCACTTATACAACATGATAGACATTATGGAGAACTATCAGCTATGTAGGTTTCATTGCATGCCTGGGTTTTCAATTTTCAACCCCAGATCCAAATTCATGGGTTTCATCTATGAATAGGAAGCCGATGACTCAATCACTAGGCTATCACAGCTCTTTGGTTATTTAAACTTAGCTGAGTACTTTGCTTAGTTTAAAGGCTTTCATCATCATCATCATCAGCCGTTGTGCATCCACTGTTGGACATAGGCTAAATTAAAGGCTTTATTTCTACAAAAAAATATAGAGAACCATGGAAAACCTCAATCTAGACTCTAGTAAATTACTGTTAATGATGGCCAACCTATGTGACAAGAATAATGTTACTGTCAACTGATGAGTCATGGGCAACTATACGCACAGTTTCCTATATAGTTAGCTATCTGAACCACATACATAATACATAGTGACAACTTGACTACATGGAGGATAAACAACATAATGAAGAAATATTTCAGTCTGCCATAAAACATTGACAACACTTGTTTTAAATATTGGTGAGTGATTGTTTTATCAGTCTTGAGAAGCTTATTGTCATGGGCAGCACTGAGTAAAGAGGCTGTTCACCAACCTAGCCTACCTAACCTAGGTGGTCTGACCAACTGAGCTAGCACGTCCAAATTCTATAACATCATAAGAATGGCCACCAAAAAGAAGCTGGTGGAAGCAAATAATCCGTTCGAGGGTAGGATCTGGCGGACCACAATCTACAACAATGAAGGAATGACCAGGGAGAGAGAGGGATAGATTGTTTAGATACAAAATACTTTGGCTACATCTTTTGTCAAATTAGCTGAAGATAGAATAAGAGAAATCAGTTTTGTAATATTCACCTGCTAACTCACAATCCATATTAAGTAATATTATGAATGCAAAAATGTGTCCGTCTACTCCTTCCCAGCCCATCTTTTCAACTGATTTTGACGAAATTTGGTATAGAGGTGGGTTGCATCCCAGGGAAGGGCATGGGATACATTTATTATGGAAAATTAAAGAGTTCAGAATCAAAAATTATTCGATAGGTTGACAGTAATGTGCGCTACTAATTAAACTATCCTGTAGGAAGCTGGATGTGAAGTTGATTGCTTCTATTCAACTTTGTTAAGCACATTAAGTTGAGAATAATGAGTTGAGTTAACTATGGGTGCTGAAAGTGAGAGAATGTAAGCCTAACACAGGGTATTATGGATGTCACACTGTAGCCTGCTAAACTGATGCAATCAAAGATTTACTTAGTGCTGGGTTGATGGATTTTATAACTCCTAATCATTGATGTAGAATTTACCCCTACTAGTTGGTATTTAATATAAGCAGTTACACTAAACTAAGAACTATAGTAGATAGACAAAAAAGGGTCATTTAGCAGTAAAGTAATTTGCAATGCAGATTGCCAGATTTTCTCATTTTGGAATCTTGCTAGCTACATACTTAATTAAAACTGCTAAATTGTTATGATTCTAGTTCTTGAAACTTTTTACTAGCTAATGCCTGCCATGCATGTAAAAATACACATTTCCTGTAAAAATCTAAATCTACACAAACAAAGCAACAGTCATCATGTAGTATTTTCCTTAGTGTATCTTAACTCAGGTAGAAACGGGTTCATTGAGCTGAACTTAGTAAGAACTAAGAGCGAAGTTGCTGCTAATGATATTTGCCTCATCCAAGCGGTTGTTTTATACACAAGGCACAAACCGCTAACTTCACACACAACCTTATTATGCTCCTAACACTGTGAGTAAACTTAGCAGGAGGTGCCAAGTTATGCCTCTTTGTACATTGCATCAGATCTCAAGTGAATTTGTAATATGGGTAACTATCAATAAATAGTTACTTATTTAATGTAGAAGTAAAATATACTTAAAATACTACTACACAACTAGTCAAATGAATCTTTTATAAATCAATAAACTACTAAGTCAAATCAAATCAAAGTCATTATACCTGCTATCATACAAGGACACAATACATCTCTAATAGACCTTTGGTTTACTATCACATATGTTTCAATTGGTCTGTTGATGCATTGGTTTCAGATTTGTTTGATGCATTTCTAAACATCAACTTCTATACAGCCTAAATTGTTGGAACAAATAAAATTTTTAGGAATTGCATGCCTATTTGTAGTCATTGTTGTTTTTTTGCATATATTATGAAGTAGCTGGTGGTAAATGTGAGTTGTCAATGCATGTTTTAACCCACTACGCATCACAGGGACACAGCAGCAGTGTGGTTTACAGCCGAGTTGATCCATAGAGGGTCACAGGGTGCCATTGCAAGCTTACTACAACTATGTCATTACCAGTTTGCTTCCAACTGCTGCATTGCACAGCTTGCAAGGCTGCTCAGACAACGGGCTCCTAGACAGCCAGCTCACTACACACTGCACACATCCCGGTGTCCACACCGCACACGGGGCACTGGCAGTCAACACTGCACCACTGCAGCCCCCATTGTCTGCTACACCACACTCTCAACACACTTTTGGCACAAATCACGATCTAACCTCAAAATGCACACTTTATTTGAACAATTGACAAACACAGATGTTTCCAAACTTATAAATTTTCGCGTCGACGTAAACAGTCGTCGGGCGGAGCACTGTTTTCACAAAGAACGCGGATCGCAACCGTGTCGGGTTCGCGTTATGGATTCGTGGGCAAATGCTTTGTTTGAGTAGGTACGTAGTTACAGCCTTCGCTGCACTATACGACTATACGTGTGTACTGTGTAGCGCGTACGTCGGGTAGGTATGTTGTGTGGTTAGTGCACGGCGTGCAGCCAGCCGTAACTCACTCGGCCGTCTCGTGAGCGCCAGGCGAGAGCGAGCGTAGGGGCTGCGACCCGCACAAAGGGCGGACGGTCCGCCCGCGGGGCCGCAAAAACTGTAAACACGGGCCTAATTGACGGCGCTCGCTCGCGCGGCCGAGTGGCGCCCGGTCGCGAGTCGCGGAGACACTCGCCGCGGTCACGCTCGGCCGCCGCGCTGCCGGAGCGCGATCGCGGCGGCGCCCTGCCACCCGCCCTGCCGCGGTGTGCCCTCGCCTCGCTCTCACGGACGATCCGATCACCGAAATGGCGCAACGGTGCGGAGGCCGTGACGCCGTCGACCGAGAGAATGTCGACTCTCCGCCGAGGCGAAAACGATCGCGCTGTTTCGCAACGAGCTCGCGGGGACCGAAATAATCCCCGCGCGCCCGACGCGAGCTGGGACTCGGGAGCGGGCCCTCGGGCTCGGACACGCGATACTCACGGCCTGACCGCTCGCAGCGGATCGGCGGCGGCGTCCATGGCGCGCCCAGGCCCTGGCCGCGGCCAGGCTCCGGCCGTCGGCCGAGCGACGCGACACTCTCTCCGATCTCACTTGGAACACGCTGAGATATACCGTCGCACCATCTCGACGACACTACACTTCACCTGCACTTCGACCGCGGCGCTTTATTTCGCGTATAAACACTCCGCGAACGGTGTTTTGTTACATCGGTTGACTTTTCTTTGAAAAATCAATATACATTTTCCCGAGTTAGATAGGGACGAGTCGATGTCCAGCGCAGGTTATGTGCGTGAAGTTTGCAAGCTTTTTTAGCGCACCGGTGTTACCATAATTTTTTTGCCCATTTTTTTGTCGAGTGTTGTGATTTTTTTACTGATTTGTGGCGAACTTCAGCTTGGTCTGCGTAGCATTGGGTCTCTCGTAAGGACCGCATATCTATGCCTGGCATGCGCGGTACAGTGGCGCCCCGCTCTTATTTAGAACGCCAGCGCGTATATTCAAATGGCAATCTATAGCATAGTATTAAATAATGAGGATGTAGGGGAATAATAATTACATCAGACTTATTTTATTTCAATAAAAATTGTAGTAAATAAAACCAACCAAAACATTTCATAACTTTATTATTAATATTAGTTACGCAACATTTTAACAAATAAAACCTAAGTAACTAAGTAGTTAGTGTGACATGAAAAAAACAGAAATAGAAAATCACTTCCAGCAATCAATGGCTTCACGATGACTTCACGATGGATGAAATTGCGATTTAGGGTTAAGTTGGAGGAGTTGAATCTCACTTTAAGCATAAAAAGTGAAGAGATCACACCTCCACTTAATCCTTAACGCTAGTAATCTCTCTTCTTCTAGTTCTTGATAAATCTGCGGGTAAGCTGAGCAGCTGTTGAAGGAGGTTCCACGCGTGAGCTGGAAAGATAGATCTGGCAGCAATAGTTATCAAACTGTCAAGATCCCCTGTCCAACTCAGACGTGAAGCCTATCGCGTGTTCCCATTTCCCGCTTCTGAAACATAAAATTGAAATATTAAACTAACTACATAAATGCTGGTACGAGTATGTTTGCTCGGGTTGACAATCAAAGTGCGCGAGCCCGATGTAGAGGCCGTCTGAGCGCGCTATCACCACTTGAAAAGGTGCGGCTGACGTTGTGATAAGACCACCGCTTTTCCCCCTCGCGTCAGCGAACCTACGCTACTTAATATTAAATGTACTTATTCGCTGTTTCTCAATTAAATTGAATGAGGATAAAATATATTGTAGTCGTAATAATAATGGCAGGCGACCGCATGGGATAACAGAACACATGTGCCATTGGACCGCCATATGCTCTTACGTAATCAGCGGTTATAAAATATTAATAATTACAGTGATACTTTTTATGTAGGCACCTAACTAGGTAACTGAATAATTAACATTATAATATAGGTACGCATCACTTTCGAACATCAAGATCAAGTTCCAATTTTTAGCACTGAATTTTAAAGGACTGATTGAAAATTAGTAGGTACCACGTCAGCAAATATAAAACAGAACTTTTGTATTCGAAATTAAATAGGTTCCGCGATTCAAACCACTGGTAAGAGTAATATAACGGACAACCGGCACCCAGGTTACCAAGAATAGACCAGGAACTCCAAAAAGCCACTAAATTATGAATTTGAATGAATACAGTCAATGTTAATCACAGTGCAAACTTCGATAGAGACCCGATCGATCGATGGTCCCATATTTATACACTCGATGATATCTCCAGATACGATATCAGGGGACCGACAAGAGGTACGAATGTCCACCATGATTGTGATAAGATTCGATGTAACGGGGAATCGATTGGTCCTCGCAGGCCGATATCAGCGCAAACACTTCACTCCACCAATCGGCAATGTATCGACGATAAGCGAGCTCCGAACACCCGATGACGCCGTACGTGGGGCTCCATCGCCGGCCCAGCGCGGCGCTCCGCTTGCGTCCGACCCGCCACCATTCGTCCGTTATCTCCAAGCGACTGCTCCATCATAATGGAGGAATGTTTACTATGGAAATACACCTTTATTACGTTATATCTCGTCGGCAATAGATAATTTCACTATTTTCTCGTTCGCGAGCACATTTTGTGCTGATTTATGGTTATTATGATTTAATTGTATTTGTCTGTAACAAACAATGCGTGTTTCATGTGGGTTCAAATTATCTATTCAATTGCACCTATCATAATTACTGGATGCTGAAACTAGATTTCAAATAGGAGCAAGTTTTTTAAGTGTGCATGTACTAACTAAGTATGTATCAAAACTCCGACGTTTCAGTTATCGTACTACTTAATAACAAAAGGATTATTGCGATAGCGTACCTACTTAAATACATAGGTATCACATACAGATCAAGCCTTATCGATTATAAATTCTACAAAAACATTAATACAATGTTAGATTTACAAAAAAAATATCAATGGGATTTTGCCAATTGTTGTAAAGAAATCTGAAATCATCATCATCATCGAGGCAAATTCCTTAATTTTTCAGACAGGAGTACCTACTTCTTCTTGATCGTCTTTTTCATAACTGAAGATCCTGTCCGCAGTTTAGAGCCTTCGTAGCGGTGTTAAGTACAATAGCCCTCCACCTGTTTGGTCCTCGGCTTTTTGGATTGTAGTTGTCAGTGGAAGAATAGTGAGTGATTTAACCTTCACACCAGCTAGGTGATCGGTCGCGTGGTCTTTTGCCCTCCACCTTGCTTACGAGTATAAGTTTTAATCTAAGTTAACGGGCAAGCGTCGGGCTATGTGACCAAAGTGACTAAAAATTATCTGATAACGTCGTAGTGAGTCCAGACGAAGCTGTTTCAGGACTGATTTGTTGGTCCTTTTCGCGATCAATTCAATTCAATTCATTTATTTAAAACATGTAGGACATACAGGTGTCTCTTATGTTACGTCATGTTTTGACTCTACCACCGGTAGAGTGGAGACGCATGTTTCGGATCCATGGTATCCGAAGCATCCGTCTCCAACACCACATTTGGAACGCAACGATCCTTTTTCGGTCTGCTACTTGGCCATGCTTCTGAACCACAAAGGAAGATGGAGAAGACTACATTTCTAACGAGACTGGCGTACAAAAGATAGAAAATCTTATTAAACGGTCTTATGAGTGAAATGAGTCAAGTAGTAGGAGCACTACAAAATGATAGGGTCCACATCTCGTTGAAAGAATTGAGTAAAGATTTAGTTTCTCTATTCAATTTAATTATTTTATATTAAAAAAAACTTTTGAATAAGATAATGCTAAAGAATAAATAAACTATACATTAAAGAAACTAAACTAAACATTAAAGAATATTTACAACTAAACACTAAAGACCATCCTAAAAGTATTAAAATTCGATTGAATTGAAAAAATATTATTATCATGACACTTGTGATATCCAAAATGTGTTTGCTAGAATAGGTATGTGATAGTAGGTACGTGGAAGAATTTCGACATGACAGATAAGGTGGCAAATGCGCGTATCAAACGGTGTCATTTGATAAGACACGAGGTGTGCTTTCTGGAACACTTATAGACAGGTGTAATACTATCATTTTAAACATTACATTAAGATTTGGCGAAATCAGACTGAATTTTTACAGAATTCCTTGATCCGTCCAAGAAATTATTTTAGTTATGACTATGACTTATGAGGATCAAAGGATCTCCGATACTTTGTTACGTTAGTAAGAAGATTCTTTGTCATTTTGTTGTCTAAACTTGATTTTATTATGTCTTTTTCTATGCTGTTTTCATTCATCCATACTTCCATACTAATATTATAAATGCGAAAGTGTGTCTGTCTGTCTGTCTGTCTGTCTGTCTGTCTGTCTGTCTGTCTGTCTGTCTGCTACGCTTTCCCGGCCCATCTTTTCAACCGATTTTGCTGAAATTTGGTATAGAGGTAGGTTATATCCCGGGGAAGGACATAGGGTACTTTTTATCCCGGAAAATGAAGGAGTTCCCGCGGGAATCAAAAAAGCTAAATCCACGCGGACGAAGTCGCGGGCATCATCTAGTTCATAATATATATTTATTCATATTCAAATTTCAAAGTGAATTCTTGAATCAAATTCCAATTTTCATCTGGCTGAACCACTCCGGAATTTTAAAGGGACCAATCGCTTATTTCTTCCAGGCTGGACGTGAGACAATCTTATTAAACCTTCCTTCACCTACCCTTTTAATGGTGTATATACAATAAAGTACCTATATTTTACTTTTCTTTACTTTTATATTTTGTTGATAATATGATACTATAATCCTGTAGGGAAAGAAAAGAAGTTGTCTAACAATCGCAGACGGGTGTGGGCGGCCGAGGCGGCGGCGGCGGAGGAGGCTCGGAGGCGCCGGGAGGGCCGAGGAGGGCCGAGGAGGGCCGAGGAGGGCCGCGGAGGGCGGGCGCGACGCCGGCCGTCGCCTCGCGGCCGTGAACTGGAACTTCGGAAACTTCGCCGTATTGTGTTTACATTGAACTTTGTTATGTGGGTTAAAGTTAAGGCAGAGTTCAGAGGCGTGTGTGCTCGTTTCACTAGATTGCAAAGTTGACTCGCAAGTTTGTCGTATCGATTTTCATCTTATGTTTATCAAATGTTTCAAGGTTCCCGGTTCCAGAGTTCATGTTTGAGGTCGCATAATATTATATCAGGGAGATGTTTCCATTGTACTTAATAGTTCGGTGCTGTTTCAGAGATACCAACATCTCTACTGCTTAAACCACTGGCTGAGTCTAGAAACTTTGGATAAAGGTTTTCTATTACACTTTTAGATCGTGCCTCTAAATGATTGGATTGCAGAAATTCCGACTCAGCAATTATGAGGCCTGCCTAGTAATGGATATTACTAATTTTATTTTCACAAAACTCTAACTCTAAAAACTTTCAATGCCCTACCATTGCTTTGAAGCAGGTTCTAGGCTAGGAAAAAGACTTGGCTTCAGTGATTTTTTCCCAAAAGATACATTTTTTATACTACTTGGTTTAAGACTATAACGGTTTCTAAACTATTAATTTAGAAACCGTTAAATACGAGTAACTGTTGTGTAGGTGTAGGTGTTGTTAAGAACTCTACCCTGGAGGAGAGATTGGGTACGGTTGTGACAGGGTACGATTGTAACAACTCGAATATAACCGACACTAAAGACGATACTATTTGCATAAGGAGAGTCGCGGGCCGCAATTTCAATGAAATTGATTCAAATAGGTTGTGTTGTGTTGTGTAATCAATTTTACTGCAGTCACCACTCAAGATATATGTGTGAAGCCCGATGAATTATTATTTATGTTCACTTAAATTGGATTTACTAGCTACCATCATCTTTTTTCATCATCATCATCATAATCAGCCAATGCATCCACTGTTGTCTGTTGGACATAGGCCTCTTTGAGATTGCGCCAACTTTGGCTATCCTTGGCTGCTAGCATCCATTTGATGCCAGCCACTCTCCGGATGTCGTCGCTCCACCTTATAACCGGGGGGCGCCCTATACCTACTCAGTTTGCCGAGATGCGGTCTCCACTCTAGCACCTTACGACTTCAGCAGCCATCGGTCCTGCGGTAAACGTGACCAGCCCACTGCCACTTCAACATGCTAGCCTTGAGAGCTATGTCGATTACTTTATTTGGCGAATTACTTCGTTTCGGATTTTATCCCTCAAAGAAATTCCGAGCATAGATGTCAGTGTCCTCGTTTCGGCACCGTAAGTCATAACCGGCAGGACGCACTCATTGAAGTCTTTTGTCTTCAGGAATTGCGGCATAGGCGACGAAAAGACTCGACGAAGTTCCCATCTTTTTAAATCATTTTGAATATTTGATTTCAGGCTCTACATTCAGTGAAATGTTTGCCGGCTGTCGTCGAGCCTCGCGTTCCAATATCTGACGCAACATGCGAATGCCCTTTTGACCTCCGTGCGCAATCGACAACCATCCTACGTTAGAACGTACGGTAACGGATTCTTCAACAATTAATCATGTTGTACTGTCTTTGCTCACTTTGCAGCAACTCTACGATGAGCACATCTTAAATGTAAAGGCGGTATATTCAAATTTTGAATTATCGAATACAGAAACTCAACAGGCGGGACAACCTAAAAATAATGATATCTGTATAAGAAGTAAAGAAGCTGACGGAATCTGTATTTAGAATATGTTAAAAGATTGCTGACGTACTGAGAAAGGATATTTACCCCATGCAATATAGCCTGAATCTAAAATGAATAAAAAAAATAGAAACATAATAAATGAATTTTCACAATCCACACGCACAAGTAGGTAATGGATAGCTATTTTATAGATCTAAATTATTATTGTTGCCTATTCAAATTACGAATTCAATGACAATAAACAACAGGAGCAAGGATTTTCCTCTAGGTATGTTTGACGTAAGCCCGATTGAATTCCTGCAGAACGGTATTATCAAAGGCTTTTGACGCATCGCATGCTCAAGTCTGAGGCTAAGAACAAATACTTAGGTAGGTACATAATTTACTAACCACTCACAGGTTAAAGGAAGACTTGGAAACTATGTTTGACGAGCAAAACGTGCATGAAAGGTGGCTTTCTGGACTTCTACATAGTAGTACTTACGTACTTAAAACAAGTGTTGCTTATTCTAATTTTTTTTTAAATGTTATTTTTGTATTCATTTGAGTTTTAACCAGTTAAAATAATATAATCCGTCGGTTATTCTTTGGAAGTAGATAACTGATGTTATGGTGTTCTCATTTTCTAACATTTTTAAATTTAAAGATGCTCTATTTGTATGACCTAATAAATGAATGGCATAATATTTTAATGTAATAAGTATTTCAGCAGAGTGATTTAGATATCTTAGCTTATGCTAATCTCGTTAAAAAAATATCACCTTTTGAAACATACCTAATAGTAATTTATTTCTTACGTTCATTGACCTAACATTTAACATAGACCACTGTTCTTTCTTTTGTGAATAATTGAATCAATAGCAGTTATCTACGGAAATACCCATTTTGCTAATAATCTATTAGGTAGTAATAAATGCAAACGTTCGCGGGTAATAATAATTGTAATCAGTGTGTAATTAGAACACCACATCATAGATTACAGTTTGCACGCAAATTACACACTTGCTCAGATTATTAAAATCGCGTATTACTTACATAAATGGCTTCACGTGATTCGTCTGAATAAAACTATTAGGTATATATTTTTATAAAGGGCAAACTGACCAACTGACATGCCAACCACTGTGTGCATAAACTTGAGAGTTTGTCTTTAGATTATACAGTTAACGATCCTCTAGATAGCATAACTGTGGCATAACCCTTCCTTTTGGCCGTAATTGGGCAATGATATTAATTCGTACTTTTTCTCATTCTTCAGTTTTCTTGTTCTTAATTTAATATTGATTTCTGCCAGGCTAATATCTTTTATTGCGGTAATAATTATATAATTACTTACTAATACATAAAATAGAAAAGTCCTAAGCCAGACTTATGGTATTACGAGTAGGTATGTTGAATAAAGAAATTCAACTGGTTAAACATTAAAATAATATCCCCCCATGGACATTTTAACGTTACCTTCGAAAAGCAAAGTAGATAAACGTGGCGACAAACGATTAGTTCATGTCAATAAGGTCACGGGAAATAAGTGACCTATTAATCTATTACCACTGTTGTATTGTACATTTATGTGTCTCCTATACGTATGACTGTGGTACCCTGCAACTCGAATCATGTAATCTATCTCATTACTGGTACTTTTACCAACGCTACATTTTTTTTTTTATTAATTATAAGCTTAGGTACGTTTGACCACAATCACACCTGATGGGAAGTGATGATGCGGCCTAGATGGGACGCGCTTGCCTAGAAGATGCCTATTTACTCTTAAATTAAAGATTCCCGGATTGTAATTGGTGGGAAACAGTTTTTGGTAGAGTGTTCCAGACCCTAGCCATGAGATTAAGGAATGAAGACGCAAAGCGCTTCGTACGTGTGGATGGAACGTTACAATAGGCTGACCGCATATTCGTATTTAGGGTTCCTGTATGGCACTGCCATTTTTTATGCATACCTACTTACTGAAAATATTCGTTATTCACCTGCTCGATTTTGCCAAATTAGTTTGTTAACCTTTAAAATTACTTATCATACTTTAACCTGCGTGTGTGAAATATAGCGTCTTATCAAAGACCTATTTGATAAGAAATCGAAAAATAGGTTCAGGAGTGGCTATCAGTTATGGATCTCAGGGACTAGTGGATAGGTATACATCGGCCACACCTCGCCTCGATACAAAAAAATATATACATTTAGTTACTAGATAATGCCCGCGACTTCATCCACGCGGATTCAGTTTTTTAAATTCCCGAGCCAAATAATTAATGTTCCGGGATGTCCTTGCCAGTGAAGTACCCGTAATTTACCTCCATACCAAATTTCATCAGAATTGGTTGTAGACAGACACACTTTTGCATTTATTAGTATGGAAGTATGGATAGTATGGAATAATTGTCTGTTTTCCTACGCATCAAGATATTTTTTTTCATATTTCAAAAGCTAATTAGACAAACTTGAATAAATACTGGTAACTATATATCTATAGGTATGGTTCTTATTTCAGTAGAACCAGGTGAAGATAAGTACATTTTTACAAAAAATTCTTGCACCCGAAGCCAAGGTAGCTAAGCTGTTAACTTTTCAAGGCTAAAGCCTAAAGCGTTATACTCATCTGGATGGAAATTGTCTTCGCTCTAATATGGACTTAGTCTATACTTCTATACTAATCAAATAAATATTATAAATGCGAAAGTTTGGATGGATGTATGGATGTATGGATGTTTGTTACTCAATCACGCTCCAACCGCTGAACGGATCTGGATGAAATTTGGCACTGAGATAGATTATAGTCTGGAATAGCACATAGGCATACTTTTTATCCCGGAAAATTACAGAGTTCCCGCGGGAGCCGAAAAACCTCAATCCACGCGGACGAAGTCGCGGGCATCAGCTAGTATTATAATATAATTTATATTATAAAGAGGTAAAGTTTGTGAGTTTGTGAGGTTGTAGGGGGTAATCTCTGTATCTACTGAACCGATTTTGAAAATTCTGGTACCAATGGAAAGCCACATAATTTGTGAGTGTCATAGGCTAGGTAGATATATAATATTAACCCGAAAATTCCCGAAAATTCCCGTGGGAATTTAAAAAACTTACTTCACGCGGGCGAAGTCGCGGGCATCTGCTAGTTACTTAGTTATAATTTAGACTTAAGTATCTAACATATTATTGCATTGTTAATAGAAAGAGAAGCAAGTGAAATTGAAGCCAGCGTCACGTCAGCCGCAATGGTAGTTACTTGGGTTTTATCTCGTTTTTTTACACTTTATTTGTCGAAGGCGCACGATAAAGATGAAGATAAGTGGCAGTCGACGGTTATCGTCGGCTATCGCGCGAAAAGAGCTCGCTTCAGGAAGTCACGGTATGCCAATCTAATAATATAATGAAAGTAGGTAATATACTTTATTAGATTACTTATTACAATTATTAAGCCAACTGTTAACCAAAATCACCCACGTCCATGATCATTATCCTCGTTTCAAACTCCTGGATAACTTCTCATAACGTAGATACTTACTTACATCAAAAAATCCTCAAAGTGTTGCACATACAATCCTCAATAGCGTAACGGTGAGGATGGAGACTGAAAACTGAAAGGTCAACGGTTCAAACCAACCACTGCACTATCTATCTTACCTACTCCTAACACAAGCTTATTCAGTTGGAGGGGGACAAAATACACACAAGCTTACAAGTACGCGGTCTCCATTCTTGAACATTTACAGGGCACTACCAGTACCAACCAAATATCTATGCACCTACTACAAGCTTGTCTTACCCACTGTCCACTGTAATTTCAATATTTAGTTGCTTTGGGCTTAATAGCAGTGGCGATAGCTGTTTTCCTGTTCATATCTTCAGTTGTTCGAGCTGACGTGCTCGATATCTGTCGAACGTTCGAGCGCTGGCTCGTAGCTGGCTCCCTCGTTCACAATAGTCATCATTTGCTACTAACTTCCCCTGACCATAGATAATACACACTTTAATTCTAATGCAGATTCAAGAATCAGAAAATATCATCTTCTCAATTATCAGTCCATCTATGGTAAAACCAGTTTTTAGATTAACTAATCGGTTCGGTCGGATCGGTTTATTAATACGGGCCCTAACAAACTGGCATCATAATAAGACCTTTTCTGCTTAGCACAATCTTTGTTATTTCTTATTTCAGGTTTTTATGAAATCCGGCACAATCTAGAAAGAACAACTCCGGTGAAACTTATAAATTAAGGATTCGTCAGGGATGCGTCTTTTATAGACCAAAGAGGTTCTTAAAGAATACTAGATAATATACAATACACATATTATGTAACTAGGTAGGTAGGTACATAGGTAACATCATTAGTCTACTGAAGCCTTATTAATAAACTAACATACTTAAGTACTTAACCATATTAATATTATATTAAGTACATAATTCGTTAACGGTAATTTACATGATTTTGACTGAAATTATTTAATTGAATCTTTATTATTCATAGATTCAATTAAAGAATTTCAGTCAAGTTATTAGTGAATCTAGTTTAGGGAATGGTTTTGCTTTTGACTGAGCTAAGTATTTACTTTAAATAACAGATTTACATCCAATTGTTTTGAAACTGACACTAATTGTCACGTGTAAATATAGTTAAATAGTGAATAACTATTATGTGTGAATTGATGTTTTGATTGAATGAATATTATATGCAATAAGAATTATTATTGAAAAGCTTTTATTTTTCTTAAACTGGATTTAGGGTTATATACTCAACACAAGTAGGAACCTACAGCATAATGTTCCCTCATATTCAGATGACATACATTTTGCGTAATCTAGGTTTACTATGACTTGTAATGTATTCGTCGTAATGATGAATATGCATTAATATGCATTATTAAGCGCGACTGTAACCATTACACATTTGTTGAGTTTGCATTCATTAACCAAGAGCTAGACTGGATATATAATATGTCTAGCGTAGAATACTCGTATTCTAAAAATTCATCACAATAAAATGAATAGATACGAAATAAAGAATGCTAAACGCCAAAGTCAAGTTTACAATGTTTTGAATATTTGCAATTTAACTGGAGTAAGTTAACTTTACAAATGTTGTGTTCATTAATCAAAAGTTTGGCGCAGGCCCCTGTCGCGCCTGCCTTCTCCACCCACTCTTTAGTCTGGTAAAATATCTACACAACATACATTTATATATATTTGTGAAAATTGGGTCTCTCATAATGCCCATCACTTGCGAGAAGCATCTGGCAACACTATGAAGGCCATTATTGACAAATGGCCGACGAACTGTCACTTTTCGTACGAAAGTGAATAAACATCGTGGATGGAGTGTTTAATTTAAAAAGCTTATTCTTGTGAATATTTTCCCAGAAAATGGACGATATCTGTCGTCTATGCTGTTCCTCAAAGTTTGTTAATAACTACATTTTCGATGACGAGAACGCTCTGTTTATAAAAATGTCACTGTACTTGCCAATTAAGGTAAGGTTGAATTTTATGTTCAAAACATTTAAGCATTGTCCGTTAATTAGCCTAATTGGTGTGCTTTTGGTAGGTTTTTAGGGATGACAAGCTTCCTCAGAAGATTTGCGACAGGTGCAGCTGCAAAGTGAACGATTTTTACCAGTTTTGCAACGAGACCATTGAAGTTCAAAACAGGTAGGTACCTCATTCCATGAGTTTTATTAAAATAAACATAATAATAATATTTTATATCTTTGCAGCGATTCATTCATAAAAAGAACAAACTTTGACATGCTCAGCGCTGAAGAGTTAATCTTATCTGGACCAGAATTTGTTATGATAATGATGTTTGTTTTATAGTAACATTTACCCAACTTTGAATATGATTTGCGTCAAAATGTAGATATCTAAATATTCAGGCATTTACAATTTCAATCATGCATAGGATATGAGGGAGCTGAACAATATTTATGATACAAGTTTGATATTAATGATGCATATACCTACCCAAATATTGAAATTGTATGCAATCATGCACTGATATGGAAATTTTTTAATTGTTCTTGGTGTGATATCTAGTTCTAGGTGTCATTTTAGTTGTGACACCTTTTAAATTGTGCAAGCTTGGTTGTACTACCTATTTTGGTGGTTGTACTACCTATTTTGCTGGTTGTACTACCTATTTTGGTGGTTGTACTACCTATTTTGGTGGTTGTACTACCTATTTTGGTGGTTGTACTACCTATTTTGGTGGTTGTACTACCTATTTTGGTACATGAAAGTTAAAACTACCTAGAATTCTAATTGTTTAATCATTGCAGTTTAAAACTTACCTTATTCAGGTGTTGTGGCTAACTCTTTTGTAACTCTCTATTTTAAACTAATCTGAATTGACAGGTTACTTTAAATCTAGTGATACCTCGAAACTAAAAATGTAATACCTAATATTTTAGTTTGGAGAAAAAAATTGCCTAAATGACAAATAATTAAATAAGTTTTTAGTTCCCACAGGAACTCCTCAATTTTCCAGGATATAAAGTAGCCTATGTCACTCTCCAGGTTCCCCACCTATACTCATGCAAAATATCACGTCAATCCGTTGCTCTGTTGCAGTGTGTTTGATGGACGAACCAAGAAACAAACACATTTATAATATTTATAAGCCCATTTCCGGGTTATATTTTCACAGAATTGTTTCTGTCTGTAAGCTTATATTGCAGGTAATCATCAAAGGTAATTATATATGTATTTTCAGATTGAAAGGCCTGTTACAAGCAAACATTCCTGTGAACCGATCAGTTGACTTGACGCTTGTCAAGCAGGACACAGACTGCCCCGCACCCGCGTCGCTGCTGCTCGAGAAGAGCACTCAGACAGACAGCGGCAGCAGCTGTGCACCTGGAGTTGTGAAGCCGGAGCCAGCGGCCTCCCCCGTGTTGGCGGCCTTACCTGGTGTTATTAAAAAAGAGAATTATGATTCTGATGACTTTGTTTCACAAGATGTGCCTTCAGGTTTGTCTATATGTCTTTTGCCCTGACTTTGCTTTTCGCATTTAGACAGTTGTACTGGTACAGGAATCTATACTAACATTATAAATGCGAAAGTTTGGAAGGATGGATGGATGTTTCCATCTGGATGAAATTTGACACAGAGATTATAGTCTTGATTAACACATCAGCTATTCTTTATCCCGGGAAATTAAGCAGTTCCCACAAGAACTAAAAACAATCCATGCGGACGATGATGTACAAACATGAACAATTTTATACGATTAGCTAATTGTGAAAATGCTGTATGGATCTGTATTACTACCTCAATTGTTATGTTTGGGTGAATTTATGATATTCTTATTGCGACAGGATTTATTAATATTGACCAATATCAATAAAGTGTTATCATTTTACCATAATAAGGCCCTGGTTATTATGCAATCTGCTTAATTAGTTAACTTATAATTTTCAGATGACAGTGAAGATGAGCTGCTCATAGATCTTAAGAAAAAGAAGAGGGGGAGGAAGCCCACCAGGAATGGAGAAGTTAAAGAAGTTAAAAGAGGGAGGAAGAAGAAAGAGAAGCATGTCAATTGGGATCTAGTAGCCGAGGTAATTGCAAAGTAAACCACCAATTCAGTAAAACATATTATAATTATATTTTTTATATGAATCTACTAGTCAAAGATATTATTTTTTAGTGATTCAAATTCAAATGTTTTTTATTCAACTAAACTTTGTCAAGTACTTTTGAATCGTCAAGTGAACCTACCACTGGTTCGGAATGCCATTCCTACAGAGAAGAACCAGCAAGAAACTCGGTGGTTGCTCTTTTTAAATAATTCATTTACAATATTATTATTATATCGATGTGTACCTCTGTAACCTCGACTGCCTTGTTGGTCTAGTGGTTGGCATGTTGGACTGCGGCCGACCAGGTCCCGGGTCGCGCTATAACAAATATTGGGTTTTTCTGAATAGAAATTCTCAGTACTAGCCCGGAGTTAGAAAGTTGGCGGTGTTCCACCCCCGTGCCTCGGAGAGCACGTTAAGCCGTCGGTCCCGGTTATTATCACTAACATGATAATAGTCGTTAAAGCCCGTCAACCCGCATTGGAGCAGCGTGGTGGGCTCTAATGCCCTAATGCCCTCTCTCTTATGATAGTCTCAAGTTGTGATAGCTTAGTACTTCTGGGAGATTTCAATATCAATTTACTTAACCCACTCGACGGCAAAACTAAACTATTCAATGATTTTTTAACCTATATAAACCTCAAACAGGTAGTCACAGAACCGACACATTTTACCGATCACAGTGAGACTTTGATAGATTTGGTCTGTACAGACGGCTCGATACGAGATGTAGAAGTAAATCACATAAAAGAGTTAGGTGGTCATGCCATTATCGCTGTCACATTTAACCTAAAGAAAGCCAAAACGGCACCCCGTTGGGTGACTGTTAGACCACTAAAAGACATTATTGCAGAGGACTTTAATGTGGACCTAAAGAAGGTTCCATGGGGTGACATCAACTCTTTGGATGATGTTGAAGATATGGTATCGAAATTTAACGCTTACATTCTAACTTTATTTGACATACATGCCCCTTTAAAAAAGATTAAGATAAATGAGAACTCAAGAAATTAAACAGATCTATAATACTATTGTAACTATAGAAGACCCCAAACGTAAAAAGACTGTCCCACAATGCAAACGTTGCCAACAATATGGTCACACACAAAACAATTGTATGAGGCCCTATAGGTGCGTCAAATGTGCAGGAGCACATAAAACCACCGATTGCACCAAGAAAGATCGTAATACTCCAGCAAAATGTGCCCTATGTCTTGGCGACCATCCTGCCAATTACAAAGGTTGCAATGTTTATGTGGAAATCAAAAATCGAAAATTCTATAAGAAAAGCAATCAGTCAAACATATACAATAGACCAAATCCACCCAAGGGTACCAACATGCAGCCAGAAGGAACCTGGGAAAAAGATGAAGGAGATAACCATAAGTATGCTGACCGCAAGACAGACCAACCCGAACAAAAAAACCATAGAGAAAGACCCAAATTTACCAGAAAAACTTATGCACAAGCTACTGCCAACAAAGATACAACAAATCTAGAAAAATTCGAACATCTTCTCACAAAACAAGCTGAAAAGCTAGATATATTAATTGGACAAATGAGTACCCTTATGGGCCTGTTAACCACAGTCATTAACAAACTTGCCAAGTAATGGCCCTTAGAATAGCTGCATGGAACATAAACGGCCTTTCAGCCCGCAAACTTGAATTATCAACAATGATAAATATAAATAAAGTTGACGTTATGCTCATAAGTGAGACACACTTATCAGATACAACAGCTTTCTCGCTTAAAGATTTCTGCGTGTATACGACTAATCACCCCGACGGTACAAGCCATGGAGGCACAGCAATACTCGTGAGAAAGAATATCAAGCACAATGTGGCACCATCTTTCCGCACAGAACATATACAAGCAACAACAATCTGTATACACGACAAAGTTGGCGCATTTAATGTGACTGCTGTATATTGCCCTCCAAAGCATAAAATAGATGAAGCTACTTTTACCAACTTCATCAAAACTCTGGGTCCAAGATTCCTAGCTGGTGGCGATTGGAATGCGAAAAATCAATGCTGGGGATCTAGACTCACTCTAACTAGGGGTAGGGAATTAAAAACTGCGATGGACAAAAATAACACTAAAGTGCTCAGTACAGGAGAGCCAACATACTTTCCCGCAGATTCCAACAGAAAACCAGACCTACTAGACTTCTTTCTCTATAAGGGTTTCACAGAACACTACTTAAAAATAGAAAGCTGCTACGACACGTCTGATGACCACTCGCCTATCATAGCTACTATTAGCACTACGATAATTGAGAAAAGCCCTAAACAACATTTATACAATAAAAAAACTGACTGGTTTGCATTTAGTGAATATATAACTGAACACCTTAACCTAAACATACCTCTCAAGACGGACGACGATATCGAAATAGCAACAGTAAATATTACAAATTTGGTGCAAAAAGCTTGTTGGTTAAGTACACCCCAAGATGTAGCTAAGCAAACCGCGCTTCAAAATGTGTCGGCTTTGACTAAAGAAAAAGTACTAGAGAAAAGACGCCTGAGAAGAATATGGCAAACACAACGAAGGGCTGAAGACAAATCACAACTGAATAAAGCCATCCAAGACCTTAAGGCATATTTGAGAGAAATAGAAGATGAAACTCTCCAAAACAGACTCGAAAATATGTCACCAACAGGCAATAACGAACATTCTTTGTGGAAGGCTACAAAGTCGAGCACTAGTCCGCAGATCCAATCACATCCATTAAAACTTACGAATAACACATGGGCAAAAACCGACTCGCATAAGGCAGAAGCGTACGCACAATTTCTTAGTACAATTTTTACCCCGAATGCAAGTGATGAAACCTATAACAACGAGAAAGAAATCGATGATTACTTGAGTAGTGACCTTCAGTTAAGTCTTCCTATCAAATTTTGTACACCAGCCGAAGTTTCGCATGCAATAAAACACCTTGATAATAAAAAGGCGCCGGGATTTGACCTCATAACTGCAGAAGTCCTAAAGCAGCTTCCAAAGAAAGCTGTTGTCTTCCTTACTATTCTTTTCAATGGCATACTTAGGTTATCGTATTTTCCACAAATTTGGAAAATATCTCATATTATTATGATAGCTAAACCTGGGAAAGACCCCCTCATTGTCTCATCATATAGACCCATAAGTCTGCTACCTGTGCTATCAAAGCTATTCGAGAAACTCTTTCTACGTCGCCTGAAAGATGTTATATCGAAAGAATCTCTCATACCAGACCATCAATTCGGCTTTAGAGAGGGTCACTCAACCGTAGAACAAGTTCATAGAGTTGTAAACAGAATAAGACAGTCCCTAGAGAAAAAGGAATACTGCTCAGCCGCATTCTTAGATGTCCAGCAAGCTTTCGACAGAGTCTGGCACAAGGGTCTACTTTATAAAATAAAAACACATCTTCCTCATAATTTCTACACTCTGCTGAAGTCGTACTTGCAAGACAGGATATTCCAAGTAGTAGTGGGGGAAAACTGCTCCAAGTTCTACGATATCAAAGCAGGTGTCCCACAGGGATCCGTGTTGGGTCCAATGCTTTACACCCTATACACAGCTGACTTACCCAACACACCAGGTATCCTTACCGCAACATTTGCTGACGACACGGCAGCACTAAGTAGTCACTCAGATGCAAAGGTAGCGTCTCAACAACTTCAGGGCCACTTAGATAACGTAGACAAGTGGATGCGAACGTGGAGGATCAAAGCAAGTGCATCAAAGTCAACCCATGTAACATTTACACTTAGACCGGAAAATTGCCCACAAGTGACACTTGGCAACGAAACTCTGCCACATAGCAATGTTGCCAAATATCTTGGTATGCATCTAGATCGAAGGCAAACATGGCAAGCGCACATAAGAAAAAAAAGAGAAGAGCTGCGTATTCGCACTAGATCGCTCATGTGGTTACTTGGCAGACACTCAAGACTATCACTCCATAACAAAGTACTAGTATATAAGGCTTGTCTAAAACCAGTATGGACGTATGGTTTGGAGCTGTGGGGCACAGCCAGCAACTCCAATATAGAAATACTTCAGAGATATCAAAACACAGTTTTTCGCACAATTCTCAACGCTCCATGGTTTACCAAAACAAGTGAAATGCACGAGTACCTCGAAATGCCTACAATTAGAGAAGAAATATATAGCAATGCTGGAAAACATAGGTCCAGGCTTGAATCCCATGTGAATAGTCTGGCAGTATCACTTACCACATGCAACAGTAGCAATAGACTAAAAAGATCGACAGTTGAGGAACTGTCCCGTGGACAATAAAGCCAGCGAAAGTTTAATGAGAAGAGTTTCTCGAAGGAGTGACCTTCTCCCAATACTCGACGCACTCAAAAGCATCTGCTTATAGTTAAAATCTAAACTGATTGCAGATAGAGTACAAATAACAAAAAAAAAAAAAAAAAATGAGAACTCATGCCCTTGGATAACTTTCACCATTAAGAAAATGATAGCGCTGCGAAATCAAAGTCATTCTAGATATAAAGCATCAAAAAATAAATCGCACAAGGAGTATTATAAGGATTTTAAAAAACTCGTATGGGAGGCCATGGAAGCAGAAAAAAGAGCTTATTTTAAGACTTATATAAATCAGTGCATAAATAAACCACTACTGCTGTGGAAACATTTAAAAAAAAATATAGGTGTTAATAAGAAACAAGAGTATGATATACCATCAACTTTATGTGACCCGGAGAATTTAAACACACACTTTTTGAATATTCCGCACAGGGAAAGGCTCTCATTATCTAATCTTACATACTACGAATTCAATAGGTTTGGGCCAAATACCTTTAACCTAAGACCTGTAACAGAAGCAGAGGTTATTAAAATTCTGAATGGTTTAAAATCAAATGCGCAAGGCCTAGATGAGATTACCCTACAAATGTTATATTGGACACTACCACAGAGTCTAACTACTCTAACAGCTATTATTAATAGGTCTATGATAACAGGTACCTTCCCGAATGTTTGGAAAACTGCTATAGTCAAACCTCTTCCAAAAGTAAATAATCCAACCAGCATGAAGGATCTTAGGCCTATTAGTATATTACCATGCATATCCAAAGTTCTGGAAAAGGCTGTATGTGCTCAAATGACATCTTATGTAGAGGAGAACAATATTTTGCCAGTTCACCAGTCTGGTTTTAGGAAAAGTCACAGTACAGCAACGGCAATCATGGATGTTATTGATAACATCCTAACAGCCCAGGACCAAGGTATGGGAACCATTCTGGTACTGCTTGATTTTTCTCGTGCATTTGATTCAATTGATACTTCGTTGCTGCTATCTAAGTTGTCATTCTATGGGTTTGGCTTTTCAACTATAAAATGGTTTAACAGCTTTCTCAGTAACCGGGCTCAATTCGTGCAAATAGACCAGGGTGATGGTACCCATCTGATATCCTCAACAAAAATCGCAAAAAGCAGTGGGCACTTAGCCCACTGCTTTTTGCGATTTACACAGCAGATATAATTCATTGTTTCTCCAATTGCAAATACCATCTTTATGCAGACGATGTGCAATTATATATCTCGTTTAAGCCTCAGGATGCTGCAGATGCTGAAACAAAACTTAACAATGACTTAAATAGAATAGCTAACTGGTCAGAAAAGAATTCACTATTATTGAATCCTCTGAAGTCCAAGTGCATGATTTTAGGTACCTCTAAAATGACAAAAACTATAGAAAATTTAGATTTACGAATCAGAATAGGAAGCATTTGTGTAGAAAGAGTTTCTGAGGCAAGGAATTTGGGAGTCATTTTTGATTCAAACTTACACTTTGAGTCACATATAAAAAATATTGTCAAGAACTGTTTCTTTAGATTGAAAGTTCTGTATAAGATAAGATCTTACCTGAGTGTAGAAGTTCGAATACGGCTATGCGATTCCCTCATTTTGTCTAAACTGAACTATGCCGATACAGCATATGGGCCGTGTTTGTTGGAAAGAACCAAAAAATTAATACAGAGAGTCCAAAACGCGTGCGCTCGCTTCTGTTTTACTATTCCTCCTCGTTCACATATCAGTCCATATCTTAATCAGGCAAATTTGCTAAATATGTCAGCCCGAAGAAACTTGCATCTGGCTACTCTGTTATTTGGTGTTATCTCTACTGGTAAACCGGAATATCTCTTCACGAAGATTAAGTGGGCAAGGCAGCACAGTAGGTACGCACCGAGAGGTTTGGCGTGTCCAATGGCTGTGCCAAAACACAGAACCGCCGCATTCCGTGGCAGTTTTAGGCTTGCTTTCTCCAGGATTTGGAATATAATCCCGCCACCAGTGCAAAACCTGAAATCAGTATTTACTTTTAAATGTAAGCTTAAAAAGATTTTGTTAGACAAGCAAAAACTGGGGTAAGCGTAAATGCACTTACGTATACTTAAGTTGCAACGCGTTTCATCCCAATACCTGGAGAGGCAGTACAAATAGGTCAAATAGCATAGACTAATTATTATACTATCAAATAGTGTTTTTATTTTATTTTTTGTTTTATTTATTTTTTGTTGTTAATTTATATTTTCGTTCCATAGACTTTTTCGAAATTAAATAGAGTAAGCTTAGCTTATAATCTTAGTGGGTACATTTAAGTTTCCTGATATATTGGTCAGCGTAATGAGATTGACGGGCTACCCGGGCCGGTCCGGGACGTCGAAGCTGATATCAAGGGGTCGACTGAAAATCAGCGCTGATATGGTGCATCTACACCATATCAGCATTACGCTGAGTCGATACCCTTTTTGGGATTTTATTTTATACAGATTAGTGTTTATAGCATTTAGAGTTTAGTACATATATAAGTTTATAGTAATAGTGTGTAGCCCATAAGTTCTTTATGTATCTTTAAATCAATTGTGTTTGTATTCTGTGTATTTTAAATCTCAAATAAAGATTTTATTTATTTATTTATTTTATTTATGAGAGTGGAGGCCTGTGCCCAGCAGTGGGACGTTAATGGGCTGTAGTGGTACCTATGTAACCGCTGTCCTTAGCATTGCTAAGGCTTTAATAGTAGTATTGTGCGTTGCAGACAAACGGGCGCGTGCGCACAGACAACGGGTTCACTGAGGCAGTGCAGGTGAAGCAGGAGCCTGACTACAGTGTAGAGCTGGGCGCGGCGCTGCGTGGCGCGGCGCTGGCCGGTGCGGCGCGGGGCGGCGCGGCGTGCAAGCGGGAGGCGTACTGCTGCTGCATGTGCTTCGCGGAGTGCGGCTCGCGCGCGCGCCTGCTGCTGCACTACCAGTGAGCTACTAGCCTTATTTCTCTGCGTCGTATTCAGTGATGTGCCGGATATCCGTATAAATAAATAATATTTATTTGCAGGAATATGGGTACAGATAAGTTCTTACAGTGGTAATTACCCTTACATATGTGTGCAAATTGTTTGTTTTTAAAGTATTTAAATTAAATTAGTTCATAAAATCATTGAATTAAAAATATAGTTAGCGATAAAATTGCATTACATTAGATAAAAATAGCAAAAATACTTATTTATATCCATATCCAAGGGAGAAGAAAGATATGTGTCCGTATCCGTAACTTTTTTGACAGATCTATTATGGATATTTTACCTTATTAATTTTCAATACATACATGAAATTCTATATACAGGTGTAAATTTATGTAACGGCAAATCCAAAAGTTCTTTTTGGAAAAACCATATTATAAAATATATGGTTCCAAGTATATATTATTAACAATTCAAAAGCGTTTGTTAAAGTGTATGTGTGTAAGAAGCATTTGCGTTTGATCAGGACGCACGCGCCCAAGGCGGAAACAGACGAGCTGCTGCCGCCGCCCGCGCTCGGAGACACGCCGCGCTGTCTGCGCTGCCAGAAGGTGACGTAGACACCACTGACACATCACTGACACTGACAATAAATTGACGACCTCCGTGACGCAGTGTTGAGCGCTGTTGCCGTAACGTGCGGAGGTCCCGGGTTCGATCCCCGGCAGGGTCAATGTGGGAATTTATAATTTCTGAATTTTCCCTGGTCTGGCCTGGTGGGAGGCTTCGGCCGTGGCTGGTTACCACCCTACCGGCAAAGACGTGCCGCCAAGCGATTTAGCGTTCCGGTACGATGCCGTGTAGAAACCGAATAGGGGTTTGGGTTAAATATAACTGCGTAAGTGACACTAGTGGTCCTACATGAAATAAATCATTTTCTGCCATGCCCCTAACAGGTTAGCCCGCTACCATCTTAGACTGCATTTTCCCTTACCATCAGGTGAAATCGCAGTCAAGGGCTAACTTGTAACGGATAAAAAAAAATCATTGATATATATATATATATATGTAGGCACTAGATGGGCCCTTTCATAGAAAAAAAATTGGGCGTCTGATCTGTGGAGCGCGCTCCACACCTATATACGCCTGTCTTTGTCCCCGCCATAGCGCTTTCCCGCTTTTCAGATTAGATGGCGTTAGTAAAATAAGTCCACATTCTTTGTATGACAGGACAATTGCAAATTGAGGTCATTGACAAAAATAAAAAAAGTGTGCGTGTTTCACACGCGGCAGAAGTGAAACTTCAGAAAAGTAGCGCACGAGATAATGAGATAAATATAACTTGTATCTCATTCTCTCGCAGTCCAAATCCTATATAATATGCTCTTTTTGGTGTCGCTTTTTCGATTCCTGGTAGGGTCAATTTGGGAATTTATAATTTCTGAATTTTCCCTGGTCTAGTCTCGTGGGAGGCTTCGGCCGTCGCTAGTTACTATCTTACCGGTAAAGACGGGACCGCCAAGCGATTTAGTGATCCAGTACGATGCCGTTTAGAAACCGATTAAGGCTATAGTAATTTAATATAACTGCCGTACCCCTAACAGGTTAGCCCGCTACCATCTTAAGCTGCATCACTATTTACCATCAGGTGAGATTGCAGTCAAGGGGGTTAGCCCTAGCCGATGTTCTAGGAAGAGATGCGATACGACGCCATACAAAATGTTAAACTTGATAACGTACCTACTCGATTCATGTACTCGTAGTAATCATGCAGCGGGATCTCGGGCTATACGCGACAACGTAGGCCAATGTAGGTCGCGTCGTATCGATCGCGGTGTCGCGTCTGTCGCTCTCGTAGAGCAAATTAAAAAATTAATTAAATTATTAATAAATTAAAAAAACCCAGCGGCCCTGAGTGAAGTGAAAGTATATTTATTCAATTTAGGTACCACTGTACACTTATTGACGCCCAGTTACTGGTGTTACCAGTAAGGCGCGGGATATACATATACGAGAGGCGCGGCGGAGGCGTGGCGACGGTGTGGCTTTAGAAGT
This sequence comes from Erebia ligea, assembly GCA_917051295.2. Lineage (NCBI taxonomy): Eukaryota > Metazoa > Arthropoda > Insecta > Lepidoptera > Nymphalidae > Erebia > Erebia ligea. The sequence goes on from OU785244.1 coordinate 11,811,065, forward strand.
ATGAAAGCGGCGTCCGCGCCTCGCCGACTCTGTACTCGTATACCTGGCGCCCTGTCGCTTGCATACATTTTGTATGGAATATGATCCGCGCCCGTCGTCTCTCGTGTGTGTCCCGCGTCTGACGAGTCGTGCAATGTGTCGTGTGTCGTGTGCCAGGTGGTCCCCGCCGGCCAGTGGGCGGAGCACTGGCGGCGGCACTTCGCGCGCGACGTGCGCCCCTACCACTGCGCCGTCTGCTTCCGCGCCTTCCGCGACCACTACCAGATACTCAAACACGGTGAGTACACTGACTACCCGACCGCATTCCGATATGTTGTACTAGCTCATGCCCGCAAAATTCGCCTAAGAATCAACATACGTTTGAAATATACAGTAATTCTTAACTTATTTTTTAACCTTTATTCCAAAAATCATGAATGGGTCTGACAAACGTTTTTTACTTTACATGCCAAATAAATCTACAAAAAATTACGAGAAAAACTGTGTTTTTAATTTTTTCATATCTTAAAAAATGGCTGGGATATTTACGATCAAAGTGCGTATTTCCGGCCGAAGGTTCTTCGGAAACTTCGGAAATACTACATGTATTAAAGTGAAATAAAAACTAATGTAATATACATGATCTACGCCCTGATTTTAGGTGTATTTGATAATAATATTTTGACCCTTTTGTGTTCTCCATTGTGCCGATTTGGTTGAGTCAGGGTTGTCGCACACTGCGGAGGAGCTGCGCGCGGACACCGACGGCGCCGAGGACGCGGGCGCGGACGCGTCGCAGAAGCGCTTCGCTTGCGACGTTTGCTCCGAGGGGTTCGTGTATATGAGGTGACTATCAGATCGATCCATGCTCTGCTTGCTTGGATTATTATGAATGATTCGTCGATGCTTTTATCGTTATCCATATAAATATTATAAATGCGAAAGTTTGGATGGATGGATGTATGTATGGATGTATGTTTGTTACTCAATCACGCTCCAACGGATGAACGGATCTGGATGAAATTTGGCACAGAGATAGATTATAGTCTGGAATAGCACATAGGCTACTTTTTATCCCGGAAAATTAAGAAGTTCCCGCGGGAATCAAAAAAACCTCAACCACGCGGACGAAGTCGCGGGCATCAGCTAGTATTTTATATTTGACTAGCTTATGCCTTTGCTAGCTAGCTTTTGCGACTAGCTTTGCCTATTGCGACTTCGTCAAATTTCAAACACCGTCGTCGTCGTTCGTCGAATTCTCAAAAATCTACTCAGCATATGCCAAATTCAATTCAATTCAATTCATGCCAAATTTCAGCGCGTTTCATCCAGTGGTTTGAGCTGCGCGTTGATAGACCAGTCAGTCAGTCAGTCAGTTATCTTTTCCTTTTATATATTTATATAATTTGATTTATTATGAAATTAGAAGATGCCCGCAGGATCTCCTTAATTTCCGGGATAAAAAGTAGCAGCTATGTCCTTCCCCAGGATACGACCTATTCATGTACCAAATTTTATCTAAATCGGTTGAATAGATAGGCCGCGAAAGTGTAGCAGACAAACAGACACACTTTCGCATTTATGATATTGGTATGAATGTTCTGTGTGACGCGACCCCGGCACTCACCCCGCAGATGCCTGCTTTCACACCGCACGCGCGTGCACCCGGAAGCAGCGGGTCGCGCGCTGCGCTTGCGCTGCGCAGTGTGCGCGCGCACGTTCGCGCACGCCAACTCGCTGCGCAGACACCTGCGCGTGCACTCGGGCGAGCGCAACTTCCTGTGCAGCGTGTGCGGCAAGGCGCTGTCGTCGCGCGAACACCTCAAGTTCCATCTGCGCATACACACCGGATACAAGCCCAACGTCTGCAAGTGAGTGTGACACTTTCATAGTCTGGCTGCTAAATAAACTCAATGCTAAAACGTATATGAAGGTAGATAAAAATGTGCGCCGTCACGTGACGGCTGGCAGATGTGAAACATCGAAATTATTTTGTACAAGTAATAGGCATAAAAGGTATTTAGGTATGTACGATACCCTAAACGTATGAGAATCGATACACGAAATTGAGCTCTAATTCAATGCTGTTATGGTTTATTTTACTTTGACGCCGAACTTTTACAATTTGATCGACAATTCTTACATAACCGGGGGGCTGGTTTACCATCGCATATAGATATTTCACATCAAAATAACAATTTACACTAATTCTGATGGAACGATTCCTCCGTTGCAGGACGTGCGGCAAAGGGTTCGTGAAGAAGTGCAACCTGACGCTGCACGAGCGCGTGCACTCGGGCGAGAAGCCGCACGTGTGCTCGCACTGCGGGAAGGCGTTCTCGCAGCGCTCCACGCTCGTCATACACGAGAGGTGAGCGTGCCACAAGACACTACACTGAGTTTTATACTGATTCTGCTCTGTAGATTTTTTGGTCCTTCGAGTCGGACAGTGTATTGGTATCTTCATGTTCTCGGATGTACGGGAGCTGGTGATATAGTTCGACCGTAACAATAGGATGATCATCCTCCGAGCGGGTTTTGTGCTCGGGGACCACTTACGATCAAATATATACCGTAAAATTCAAGGAAAACTTCGTTATCGCGATGCAGGCACTTCGTGTTCTTCGTTCACAAGCGTCCGCATTCAATCTGACGTATATGTTCCTATCTTACTTATTACTACCCGGACTGTGTACACTCTCCCCCCTTGGGGGCTTGACTACACTTGCACCATATTCCGCTTCTCTCTTGGCTCCCTGGCACCTTCTCGCTCCTACGTATTCCTCCTGTTAAGAGTTGGAGCGGGATGTAAGTGTCGTATGTCGATGTGCAGGTACCACAGCGGCGCGCGGCCGTACTCGTGCGGCGTGTGCGGGCGCGGCTTCGTCGCCAAGGGGCTGCTGTCCATGCACCTGAAGAGCGCGTGCGTGACGTCACCCGCGCCTCACCCGCACCCGCACCCGCACCCGCCGCCCCTCACACGCTGCCACAGGTAATATGGGCAAGGCAAGGCTTTCTCGCTTTACTTCACTTCACTAACATGGCTTCAGGAAACTCTAACTTTGCTTTATTGACATGGCTTCTGGAAGTTCTTAGTTCACTTTACTTACATGGCTCTTGAAAATTCTTCACTGCACTTAACTAATGTGGTTTGTTAAAATTGTTACTTAACTAACATGGCTTCTAAACATTTTTACTTCGCTTTACTAAGGTGGCTTATAATAATTTCTCTTCACTAACATGGCTTCTGAAAACTCTTACTTGGCTTTATTTACATGGCTTGTGAAAATTTTTACTTACTTTACTAACAAGGTTTCTGATAAGTCTTCCGTCACTTCACTTAAATGGCTTTTTAAAATTCTTCTTTACTAACAAGGTCTCTCGATAATTCTTTTCACTTTACTTACATGACTTTTTAAAATTCTTACTTCATTGTACTTATTTAATTGACAAGACTTGTCTCAAAATTCTCGTTTCTATTTAATAATATGGCGTCAATAGTTTAATGAATAACATATTATCTTCCATTCACTTTTCTAATAACTATATAGCTTCAGATATCGCTTCATACACTTAGCAGAGTGGTATTTAGACATTAATTTATACTTAAAAAAATTAAAGGGTAAATTATTCTACGATCTTTAGCAATACCAATGAATCATTTTACAAAATATGAGTTGTCAGTAATCTTTCTCTCTTCTTGTTGTATTGCAGACTCAGTTCGCGGTAACAGCGGGAAGCAAGAAGTGGGTGTCACATTTTCATTTACATGGTGTATTGCGTCGTTGTTATTGTTACTGTCTTTCTACAGTGTACCTATTCGTAGGCTCGAGGCACATTGCGGCAGAGGCCTTTCTAAATGGAAAATGTTCTGAAAACGTGTGAGTACTGAACTTTATCTCCTCTATGTGATATACTTTTAATTTTCGTGAAACTCCTATTTATATTGTTTAATTCCAAAAAGTTTATTTTGAAATAAATTAGAAGAAAGACGCGTTGATTTTTTTCTGCTATCGCAATATTATATGCCTCGAGCCTGTACACGACTCAACGACTCTCGTTTCCGAAAAGACACAAACATAGGGGTCCAACTGAGCACAAAATATGTGTGTGGTCACCGCAGAATTCAGAATAATCATAGAAGTGATAAATGAACATAAAAAATACTCAAAGCCCTGAAACAATAATTTCTTAATGCTTAACCGAAACTCCAAATACTAATTCTCATGGAAGCTTAAAAAATGAGAGACTTTCGTATGTACATACTTACATCCCCTATTTGACCTCCTTTGAGATTTAATTTCCATAAATCCTGAGTGAATCGTCATCAAACTTAAAAGGAACCTACTATAAAAATCCCAAGATTGTTATTTAGTTGTTTAATCTGCACTTTCTTTGTTGGATCAGACCGTAGACAGAGAGAGGTATATAGACCAAGCCATATCTCCTTTTCACTCCCACATGAAGAGATGCAGTGTTGGGATGTTACACATGATAGAATGAGAAAAAAAGGGGTTTTTCTATCCCTTTCTGCGTGTCACGGGTTTTGTGCCTATTGCATACTATCGTGCCAGACAAATTATGACGTTTGGGAGGTGTCTCAAAGTTATTACCTGTCCCTTTCGGTTACAGGCTGGCCTTGATTTTAGAGGTTAATAATTATTCTATGGATCAGACAGTCAGCCAGGACAAGTTTTTTAAATCTGTGTCGGCGAATGACTTGCTTAAAACCGCGCCATGTCCCTCGGCGCTAAACACAGCTGCTGTCATTTCTATTGCATTATTTAGAATTCCGCGGTGGTCACTTTTAGAAATGAACAAATTTTCCTATTCACATTACCTCCTATGTATTGTAACATTAAAACTAATGAGAGACACAGAAATATTCAATAATAATAATTATATTTTAAGTATATTATATATTTTTAGTATAATTTTATTTGTGTATAAGCGAAAATACACTACGGAGCGGATTTTTTTTTCCATTTTTCCCCATTGATGGGGATCTTCAATGGGGAAAATTGGAATAACTTTAGGACGTGTATCGATGCTCAATTCTGTCGCCCAGTATTTAGTAAGCAATAAAAGAGAACGACGCGAACTTTTAGCCCGCGCCGGGCGGAAAAATGTGTTTTGCTCAAAAGATGAAGGGTTAATATAAAACGATTTTAACTATACATTACCACGGATAAACTCATGTGTAACGGGTTCGAAACTAGTCTGGCACTTTTCCGATATAACACGTGAGTTTATCCGGTGGTTATGTATACTTAAAACGATTTTATCAATGACAAAGTACATTTCCCATTGAATGAAATCAATTTCAAGCTTGTATGATCAGATCAATATTATTATCTTGTTTGGTAGCTGGCTATAGGATGTGTTGTGAAACCTTGATCGTTTTGTGTTACAATCGATTCGTGGACTTGACCTGAGATACGGACTTTAAATATTATAAATATAAAATAACGTGTTTTTGTATAAGGAAACAATGAATCGTAAACAACTTAAGGCCGTTTTACGCCGAAGCAACAACATGCGACAACGCGGCGTGCTGCGGCTGAAATGTTGCGGCTGTAAATGTTACGTAAAACAGACTAATGTTTTACGCATGCATTGTGCTGTGGAGTTGTAATATCACGATTTTTACAGTCTACCACACGATGCTCAATTACTCATCTTGTCAATAGGAGCCGTGGCGTGCATGTCATAGAGGCATAAAAGCACTGTTTACCCTAGTTGTAAAAGCTCTATGTTTATCTTTCATTTCATTATGATTTGCCAGTAAGTGGGGTTCTACCCAACGAATGAACGAATGCTTTTACTTGAATGGTTACAAAATCGACGCGCTCGAAAACCATCGAGGGGATTTTATTGGGTATTGGCTCCTCTCAGTAGAAGTAATTTTCCGAACTGATGGTAGAGTCTTGACGTATTTTAAATGGCACAAGTTGTACGTGAAATAAACAAATCATTTATAAGTCATACCTAACCCGACTTCTCCCCTAGATAGTTGGGTATCTTATGAAGATCTGAAGTCTAGGTTTGACTATTCTAGACGAGCAGAGAAAGATTAAGAAATGAATTGCCGCGTCGCACGAGTTTCGCATGTATTGTACCCTGCGGCCCTGCGGCACGCCCCAATGTTGCATTAGGTCGCTGCGGCGTAAACGAAGCTTTACGTATTAACAAGTGCCTCAATTTGTGATACTACCCACTTTTGTATTTATTGTACCAGTTTAGTGGTAGGAAACGATTTTAAAATAATGAATTAATTAATTACAAACAAAGAAGAAACTATGTTAATTTGTGTGATAAGTTCAAATATTATATGTACCTAGTAGTAAATAATGTGTTGAATAATTGTGAGTTGTTTTAATAAAATAATTGAAATAAACAAGTCTTTTATGTTTGCACGAGGTTTGCGTTGCGTGCATTGCAAATGCTATACTTAGGCTGATATATTTTATAGAGTGTACTTTGAGTTGGCTCAGACTTTAAGAGTTAAAACGAGATGGACTTATGTGAGTTACATAACTGTGTCTCGTTTTAACCATGTCTTAAGTCTAAGCAAAGTCAAAGTTCGCTCTAGATCTCACACTTAGGGCGCCTTCAAATTTGCCGCAAAGTGCCGCGCGGAAGCAGCGCGGCTGCAGCGCTGCGGTCGCGCTGCTTTGTAAATCCATATAAATTAAAAACACGCGACTGCAGCGCTGCACCCGCGCTGCGGCCGCGCATCAGTTCATCGATCGACTAGTGACGGGACTGCGCACGTATTTTTGTTCAAGTCTAAACATGAACGAAAATCAGGTAGAAAAATTTATCGATGAGGTTGAGAGTCGTCCAGCAATATGGGATTCGAAGTCCGAAAAGTACAGCAACAAAATCGAAAAGAAAAAGGCTTGGGAAGAAATATGCATTAAATTTATTAACAATTTCACAAACAAGACTCCAAGCTTAGAATCAAATAAATATTATAAATGCGAAAGTTTGGATGGATGGATGTATGGATGTATGTTTGTTACTCAATCACGCTCCAACGGATGAACGGATCTGGATGAAATTTGGCACAGAGATAGATTATAGTCTGGAATAGCACATAGGCTACTTTTTATCCCGGAAAATTAAAGAGTTCCCGCGGGAACCGAAAAACCTCAATCCACGCGGACGAAGTCGCGGGCATCAGCTAGTAACTACATATAGAAGGTATGTTTCCAAACAACGCCTTCTCAAAACGCAAGCTACGAATTCGCTATGTGTGCTGTGTTTACTTGCCTCGTAAACGCAAACATAATGTTGCCAGTTTAAATGTTTTCCACCTAAAAGTTGGGTAAGTAATTGGTTAGTTTGTTTGTAGCATTGTAGCTTCTAAAACTAAGTTAACCAGCTTCTGCGCGAGCGTCGTACGATGCCATTTATGGCACCAATTGAACGGCTTACATTTCGCGAGTGTACTAGGTAGGTAGTTATTCTAAGACTCCAAGTGAAAAAAAAATCAAGCATGTAAGTATAATATTATGTATTGTTAACACAACTACTTTATATTTTCGTTGTTTAGTATTAATAGTAACACAGAGCAGTGTTTCTTCGTCAGAGTCCATCGTGAAAATAAATATAGGTACAACCCTATGATGTTCGAACCTCGCGACAGGAGCGCGGCCGCAGCGCTGCAGCCGCGCTGCAGCCGCGCTACGCTTTGCGGCAAATTTGAAGGCGCCCTTAGATAACAATCCACTACAGCCCATTAACGTCCCACTGCTGGGCACAGGCCTCCACTCTCATAGGAGAGAGGGAATTAGAGCTTAGACCCACCACGCTGCTTCAATGCGGGTTGGCGGACTTTAACGACTATTATCATGTTAATGATAATAACCGGGACTCTCCGAGGCACGGGGGTGAAACACCGCCAACTTCCTAACTCCGGGCTAGTACTGAGAATTTCTAATTCGAAAACCCCAACACTTATTAGTTATGGCCCGACCCGGGACTCGAACCCGGGACCTCGTCAGCCGCAGTCGAACATGATAGCCACTAGGCCAACGAGGCAGTCTACATAACAATACGGCGATTCAACAGAGTTGATAATGCGCTGAACTAACTCGGCGAGGGATCATCCCCTCGATGGAAGCCAGTCGCCAAGCTGGTCTGAGTTGGCAATACATTCAGATGAGACTACAGTCTAATTCGAGGATTCGTGTCGAGTTAGTGATGATGACGTAATGATGATAAATTAATTTAGGTACTAAGCATATACATACATCCATGAATAGGCCGCATATTCTATGGCGAAGCGCAGCGCATTGGCGCGCATTTGTCACTGCCAAACCATTATCGACTTTACAGTCATCGAATTATCAATTGATACATCCCACTAGTCGTGTCAATAGTTCGGCGACTAGAATTTGTATCAATTGATTTTCTATATTATTTCCATGTTACCGGGAGGCCCCGGTAGGCTCTATTTTTTTTTCTGATCTGAAGCGGTTTCGACTGTACTATACATCCGTACCGGTAAAAGATGTGCCGCCAAGCGATTTAGCGTTCCAGCCCCCTAGCATGGGCCGAGACAATTTTCTCCCCGAGGAAAGGATACATTTTTTATTCCTAAATAAATAAATAAAAACGCTAAATAACGGTGGGTAAATAGTCCCCCGAGTCCCCGTGAAATGTCAAACGTGGATAAACTCCTCTCCCCTGTTGCCGTGCTCTGAGAAGTGGATAAGTTAATTTTATCTCTTGTCAGTGGATAAAATCAGGGGATAAAATATCTGTCTCCGGCCCATGCTAGCCCTGCTGTAGGATGCCGTGTAGATATAGATGAGGGATATCAGATTATAATGACAAAGTTGCATGGAAGCAACCGGACTCACATCCTTGACCCACAAGTCAGTGTAATACTTGAAACATATACCTATGTGTTGTATTGTCTTCTTATTGTAACCCTTTCTTTTTTAAGAAAATAGCAACTGCTAAGTTTCTTGCCGGCTCTTCTCAGTAGAGCTTTCCGAACGCGGTGGTAAAGTCTTAACGTTTCGTAAGTGACACAAGTTGTCATACGTGAAATAAATAAATCATTTATCATTTAATAACTGCCATACCACTGGCGTCAGACACGAAACTAGCGACGGCCGAGCGACGGCTACAGCGGGGCGATGTGGTCCGAGAGCTGGCGACGAATTTCGGGAAGGTCCTTTAAGGCAAGCTGAAATTGTGAAAAAATATAATTTTGTCCATTGGCGAATCCAGTCCTGCCAGTCTGGTAGAGCGTTTGCGGTTATTTCGCTACTACGCAGCATATAACCATTGCAAAAATAAATCCAAAAAAAAACATTTTTTTGGCAACTTGATTTTTTTTATCTTTAAATTTAATACTTATAGAATTCGAAAAAAAAACCCACACGTTTTTGTCGGTTATAAAGTATTACCAGACCTCTTCAAAATTCTTCCCGAAATTCGTCGCCGGCTCTCTGACTAATCGCATCGCCCCGCTACCGCCGTCGCCCTGCTACCGCTCATTTCGTGCCCATACACTTAAAGGTAAGTCGGCTACCAGCGTAGATGTCATCATCACTTACCATTAGGTAGTTACGAGCAGACGAGGTCTCAGTCAAGGGAATGTGGAATTAAAAAAAATGGGTAGAGTATAGGTTGAACAATCGTAGTAAAGTTTACAATATACCTAAGTAGGTGTGTTTGTTATTTACAATTTGCATCTTTATATCCTAAGAATTCTCTATAAGAATGAACTTCGTAGGTACATAACAATAATATTATTTATTATTTAGAGAGACAAAGTTTATCTTGAGTTCATTATTTTATTTTGTGGAATGACTTGTGATAGGGGACGTAAAAATATGATTAATGGCTTATTGAAATTTTCCATAAATTAAGTACATATATGCAATCCCTCTTGCCAACGTATCGCAACTTTATTACAAGTGTGTGAATAGGTCGAGTAACTATCGGTAGTGTCGATACAACGCGTCAGGAAAGTTGAAAATGCTACACTGAAATAATATGCAGCGTGTGGGGTTCCTGTCTCGTTGGTCTAGTGGTCTGTGGTTCGAGTCCCGGGTCGGGCCATAATTGTGTACCTATTGGGTTTTTCAGACTAGAAATTCTCAGTACTAGCCCGGAGTTAGGAAGTTGGCGGTGTTTCATTAACGTGCCTCGGAGAGCACGTTAAGCCGTCGGTCCCGGTTATTATCACTATAACATGATAATAGTCGTTAAAGCCCGCCGACCCGCATTGGAGCAGCGTGGTGGGTCTAAGCTCTAATTCCCTTTCTCCTAAGAGAGTGGAGGCCTGTGCCCAGCAGTGGGACGTAAATAGGCTGTAGTGGTGGTGGTGGTGGTGGTGTGCGGTTTGACGATCTCCCTGGCGCAGTGGTGGGCACTGTCATAACTCATAAGTGGGAGGTCCCGGGTTCGATCCCCGCGACAGGGTCAATTTGAGAATTTGTAATTTCTGAATTGCCTGGTGAGATGCTACGGCCGTGGCTAGTTACCACCCTACCGGCAAAGACGTACCGCCAAGCGATTTAGCGTTCCGGTACGATGCTGTGCCTAATCGGTAGCCGCAACAGGTTAAAATTCAAAATTCAAATGTTTTTTATTCAAATAAACTTTTACAAGTGCTTCCGAATCGTCGAATGAATCTACCACTGGTTCGGAATGCCATTCCTACCGAGAAGAACCAACAAGAATCTCGGCGGTTGCTCTTTTGAAAAAAAGTCATCATTTACAATTTAATTAATGTATACTTACTATACATAAGTAACCGCTGTCCGTAGCATTGCTGGAGCGAGTCAAATGCTCTTTTGTCTTTTACGTAATCTTCAACAGTTAGGTTAGGTTAGCTACCATCTTAGCCTGCATCATCACTTACCATCAGGTGAGATTGCAGTCAAGGGTGCACTTGTACAGACAAAACCACTTTTAAGTACGTGGACCGACGACAAGTAAGTCGCTGGATCCAGTCAACACAAAACGGCGGCGTCTGGAGGAGTCCCGATCGGAGGCCTATGTCCAGCTCATGGTTGTCTATCGACTGACGACGAAAACGATGACGACCTTTACAAAGCTCTTACAAGATCAATTTATTTTTGCAACTAGCTGATGACCGCGACTTCGTCCGCGTGGATTGAGGGTTTTTGGTTCCCGCGGGAACTCTTTTATTTTCCGGGATAAAAAGTAGCATATGTGCTATTCCAGACCCTATCCGATCCCTGTGCAAAATTTCATTTAGATCCGTTCTGCAGTTCTGGCGTGATTGAGTAACAAACATCCATCCATACATCCATCCAACCAAACTTTCACATTTATAATATTAAGTATAGATAAGTAGATTCCCATATCGTTTGATCTCTTTGAGTAGTGTCGTCGTGTGATTGCCGACACGACCGGAGAGAGATCCAGAGAGGGCCCCTGTTTTTGCGCGCACACTTGTGCACTATAGAATGTCCCCCGCGAGGATCGCTCATTTTTGTGAAGATTGGCCACCGTTGTCGAAATTAGGTCGAGAGGAAATTTAACGCATGACGCATATTCGACGTCGCGGTTTCCGTAAACATCACACGCTCGGCCTAGTATAGCTCTATGCTAGACCTAACTCGTGATATTTGCAGATGCTTATCAGTACGTTAGGCGTTACATTGTCGTCGGCCCTGTGTTTGACCGATAAAGACTTAACAATTCAAGTTAAAGAAGTTAACTTTGAAACTACATTCTCGTTGAAGCCGGACTGTAGGTGGGTAGGTTGTAACCAACTATCTACTTGATATGTTTTATTGACATTCACATTGCTAACAATGATCACACGTAAAGGCCACCTACAAGGGCTGCGCCGTACGATCGCATTGGTATCGGCAAGTCCTCACCTCAGATGGCCCCACCAACCTTGCGGTGGCCTGTATAGGGCTGAATCGATTCTCGCCCTTATTGCCCGTATAGTGATAAATGATAAATGATTTATTTATTTCATGTAGGACTTGTGCCACTTATGATGCGATAAGAGTTTAGACTCTACCACCGGACACCGGTTCGGAAAGTTGTTTCGGTGATGAAGAGCCGGCAAGAGAAACTCAGCAGTTGCTCTTTTTAGTATAACTATAGTCACAGAATGACTAGCCGCCAGTCGCCACACGGCACTTTTCTTCTCCACATGTTACGTTTTTTGGCATGGGTATAGTTGAGTACCTGTAGAGTGACATAGGCTACTTGACTTAAACCACGCGGACGAAGTCGCGGGCATCAGCTAGAATATACCTACTTATATAGTCTCCACACGTCACCACTCGCTGCGCCTCGTTTCCAATCTCCGCGCTGGGTATGCTTAAAGTTTGTTTGATTTTATTACGTGTTGGTGAATTATTTTAATCTGCTTTTCACTGACCGAACCAGAGATAAGGCTTGCCTATTTATCTCTGACCGAGCGAAGCGGACGGCGATTTTTGTAAGTAGACGTCATACTAATATTAATTATAAATGCGAAAGTGTTTGTTTGTTGGTTTGTTCTTCAATGACGGCGCAACAGAGCAACGGATCGACGTGATTTTTGGCATAGGTATAAGTATAGCATAATATATATAATATAAGTATTCCATATATATACGGAACAGCTTTACACCTAACACTAAGGTACTGGAACTAGTCCACAAAAACAGAGAACTCATGTCCACCATCATGCGGAGAAAACTGGCTTTCTTCGGACATCTACAAAGAGGAGCCCAATTCTCACTTCCAAGACTAGTTTTGGAGGGAAGGATCGCAGGCAGGAGAGCTCCAGGTCGCCAAAGGCGCAAGTGGTTGGACGATATAAGGGGGTGGACAGGGCTTAGCTATCCAAAGCTCAAAGATGCGGCGCAAAATAGAGAAGTTTTTCGGATGATGACCGAAAAACTTCGTTTTGAAGAAGGCACTCGATGATGATGATGATAAGTAGGTAGGTATAGGACCTGGAGAGTCACATTGGCTACTTTTTATCCCGGAAAATTAAGGAGTTCTCGTGGGAATTGTAGAAATTTATTCCACGCGGACGAAGTCGCAGGTTATATCAGCTAGTCCTATTATAAACTTTGGTAGAGAGCTGTCAGTCGGTAGAGCACATATGAAAATGCGACGAAAACATATACTTAGAGTTTACATTTCCAGAGATAATTTGATCGAACGAAAACATCGAAACATTGCATTCTCGGTTCGGTTACTTATGTAGGTTACCTACAGTTTATCTATATATTGATGAAATTGTAAATTTACTTTTTCAAAAGAGTTTCTTGCTGGTTCTTCTCGGTAGGAATGGCATTCCGAACCAGTGATAGATTCACTCGACGATTCAAAAGCACTTGTAGAAGTTTGTAGCAAACTACGTGTTCTGTTGTACTATGTATGGCAGCGTTGTAACACGGAGTCAACATCATGGGTGTGGCGGCGGGCCTCCAACGCCGGCTTATCACAGAGTTTCGGCCAACGGTCGCCCATTGGCGTCAATTTATCAGCCATGTGAGCATTGGCCTTTGGCGGGCGTTGGGCCAGCGCTTGGGCCAACGCGCTTGGATGTCAAGGGCTATCAACAAGCAGTATTGGTCCGACCGCGGCCGGCTCTGGCTGTATACAACTTCAAAAGATTTTCAGTTCACGATTCAGTAAACGCGCAACCGTCGTGAAAATAGCACGCTTTTCGGTTTTATTAATAATCTGAAATAATATTATCGCCGGCCTTCTGTTGTCTATTTCGATACGTAGTGCGACAAACATTTGGCGTTTGGACCCACGTGAGTACAGTTTAACTATTTTATTTGGACTGAAAACAGAAAATTCCGGTTCAATAACAGAAATCTCATAAGTACATACTTACTTATATTAAGCAGTTAGGTCGACAGGTTAAGTTCAAGTCAAACTTACAGAAAAAATTACGATATGTTTCCCTGAATAAAAGAGTAGGAAGGTATCCTAGTAAGATAGGTAGGTACATCCTTAGCAGCAGATTATTTCTAGCTTAGCAGATTTATTTTCCGTAAGCGTAGATACTCTTTAAATAATTGTCCTGAAAGTTTATACATACTTATGTAGGTAGTGTACATATATGTATTTGGAAAATGATTGAAAATTTCCAAAAACAAACTAACTGAAAACTATTACTTAGTTATAACTAATGTTTGATTATATACTTAGTTAAATAATAGGTTGTAACCCAAACCAAAAATAATAGGTATCTAATAGAAATAATATGTAGATTGTAAATGTTGCAAAAAGTTAACATTTCTCTAACGACTATTCAGGCTATTGAATGGTACCCAGTCACATTTTACCGATGCAGCCACCATAAAAATTCCAATGTCAATTTTTACTGGCAACCTGTAAGTTAACTACATGCACCTGTTTCATTTAAATAGTGTACCCAGATTAAATTAATCGTAAAATATAATACAACTAGCTGATGCCCGCGACTTCGTCCGCGTGGATCGAGGTTTTTCGTTTCCCGCGGGAACTCCTCAATTTTCCGGGATAAAAAGTAGCCTATGTGTTATTCGACTATAATCTATCTCTGTGCCAAATTTCATCCAGATCCGTTCAGCCGTTGGGGCGTGATTGAGTAACAAACATCCATCCATACATCCATCCAAACTTTCGCATTTATAATATTTATTTGATTCTATTCACAATCATAGAGCCCGACTCTACTCTACCGCGTAGGTAACTATTCTGCGTACTAAGTAAACTAAGCGCAAGTAGCAAACAAGCAATACATTAGCATTAATATCGTTGCAATGACGACACGGACGGCATTCCGATCAGCGTTTATATTATTAGCTAATATTTGAAGAGGCTTCCGCGGGGGGCCAGCGCAAGCGATACCAGACTAAATAATAGCTATGCTGAGGTAGGTAAACTGTATATTTTGGTTCTTTAGTCAAAAATCTACTCAAAAATCTTTTTTGAGTGATCTCTTAATAGTACCTACAGCTGGACCGAACATGTGTGGCAGCAGTCAGCAGTCAGCACCCACTAGAATTACCTATTGTTGCTGTTAGTGTTTGTACATCGTGATTTACAACAGACAACCTACGTGGTTCCTAAAGTGCAACATTGTAATATTGTTTGTTGATCACTGCTGAAGCTAACTATAAACACACGGAGTGACGGAACCTGGTCTATATGAATGGTAGATAAATATTACACAAAAAATATATAATTATTGAAATCTAGACATTTGACATTAGAGAGCTCGAAACTCATACTTATTTCCTAACAATTTAAATGTGTCTGGAAAGATTGCTAATTAGCTAATTAGTTCCTAGGTAATTAGGTGCCTGCCTGCTGAGTTTCTTGGTAGAGTCAGTGAGAGTGCAATACTGTGGTTTTTTTTTAAATTGTTCATACTTATATCACATGAGTAGATAAATATCCCCATAAGTAGGTATGTATGTTCTGATACATGACTTAATACATGGAGTTCCCGCGGGGACCCAAAAACCTCAATTCGCGGACGAAGTCGCCGGCATCGTCTTGCTGATAGAGAAGTTTCGAACTTTTACTTTGAACCACGAAGCATACTTTACTTTTACGATTTATTAATGAGACTTTATTTAGATCATAAATTATTTTCCATTGTGAAATGTTACTGCATGTGTAGCTTTACTACGAAAAGATTAGTCCTGACTGACTGACTGACACATCAACGCCCAGCCTCAACCGGGCTTGTACCTGTTGATAATTCCCTTTGGAATGTACTTACACAAGAAATAAGTTCCAACGGGAACGCTTGTTAAATAAACGGATATTACCTAATAAGTTAATCGTAAATTTCAGGCAGTATTTAATTTAAAAAAAATTCGACTTAAGGATTGTTTATAATATAGATTATATATAGATTATATAGATTGTTTATTATATATCAAAACAGTCTATTTCCGACACATTCTCATACCTACCACTAGTTATAAAATCGCGTGCGTTAACATAAAACATTTATGAGGATAAGTTCAGCAATCACATGAGTGTTACGACTATTACGCTAGTAGGCTAGTAGATGTTACGTACATGTTTTTGTAAAGTATTACGCTAGTATTACGTACATGTTTTTGTAAAAACACGCGTGGTAAACATTGGGGCCCAGCGGTGTCCCCTGCGGCGCCCCCCGCGCTGGGCGAAGGGAACGAGATAGCCTTATCGTAGTGAAATCTGTTTGTTGTTTACCTTCGCTTGAACACTGATGGAATGAAATAGTGCGTGTAGGTAGTTAGGCGCTTACTCTAATAACTGCTTTGGAATTTTCGAGATTGTACGCAAACTAACGTGTTAAAAATTATGCTTGGAAGTTTTAAATAAAGCTGTATCTACTAGTGTTAATAAGGCGATAGTGTGTATCTGCCTGTCTACAACGCGTCCATGACCCATCTGTTCAACAGATTTTGATGAAATTTGGAACAGAGACAGGTTCCATCTCTGTAGACTGTAACTGTATCAAATTTCGTTAAAATTGGTTGAGCAGAGAAGCCGTGAAAGCGTAACAGACAGACAGACTGACAAACTTCCGCATTTATAGTATTAGTACTTAGTAGATTATGATTTACGTCAGAACTTTACCCATCGGTTCGGAAAGAAAATTTTACAGAGAAGAGCCGCCAAGAAACTTAGCAGATGCCTTATAAAGTTCTAAGTATTTCCCACAATCTCTTGAGGCCAAATAAAGTTATAAGACGTAGATCCCGCGTGATTCGTATTGTCGCAGTCGTTTAGTTAATTGATACTACTTATGTGTTGTACCTACACTTTGTTGCTCCTTACAATGTCATTTGTAGTGTTTGGATTTAAATCTTTGTAGTAAGTAGGTACCCTTACATTGTACCTACCTTCCTACATTATTATCTTGTTCAAATATAATCGGATTTAAGTTGTGTTTTAACATAGTTGTCTTTTCTTCGGAATACCTATACTAAGTGGACAAGCGACCGCGTGCGGTTTCGCTCCCGTGGGAATTTCGAAACATCCAGCTTTATTCCTTGTCTACATCGTAAAGGGAACCTCCTAGACCCTAGCCTCCTCTAACCTAGGGGCTTGCACTTAATAATGTTAACTTAAGGTTAATGTGGTCAGATTCAGCAGACTACCCGGCTGGCTGAGTTTGTTGTGAACTCTTCGCAGACTAGGGCGCCTTTGGAACCCTCGTTGCTTTAGTTTTAAGATACCGTTGTAAATTATCACCATCACGTCTTATAATTTGTATACCTGACGTTCATTAAGTGTACTTTGTAAGTACCCAGCTTTGAATACATATATTATGTATTTTGACTTTGATCAAAAGTTTTGTGGGGGGGTACCGCGCTTTAACGAGGAGGTAAAATTTGAATATTACTTAAGTTATACGAGTATATCTCGGTGGTAGATTGTTACGACCACAGAACACATAATAAGAGGTTACGACTTATCATAAGTGGCACGAGTTGCCCTACATGAACATAAATCATTTCATTTTATTAACCGATCGACCGACGAAAATTTAAAAGCGGCGTGGATCGGTTTAAATCGGATTTTAGTATATTTTAGTGTATTATTTCGCGAGATATAGCGTCGCTATCGCGCGCATCGTGTTCTCTGCAGACTGATAACGAACTCGCGAATGTTATCACTAAGCATTATGTAACCTTTAATGTAAACTTGTAAACTCGGTTAGGCGTCCTAAACATTATTTACGGCCCATTCTAATGAACCGACATCAGCTGAGAACCAGACTCTCAAGTATCGGTCAATCTATGCTTAACACCGGTTCTTACTATATTGACCGAGTTGACCGAGATTGACCAAGATGGATAGAGATTGACCGAGATTGACCGAGACTCGGTTGCGGGAACCTGCTCCTAGCTGATGTTTTTTTATGAAAGCGGGCCACAAGGTTCGTGAAGAGTAATGCTTTTCTAGATCAGCTGACACATCAGCTTCAGCCATACATTGTTCATTGTTTGGCCGGTCTTGGTTATCGTCAGTAGACATTTTACTTTTACATTATTATGACATTTAATTTATTAATACATTTTACTTTTGACATTTTTATTAAATTTAAATTTTTTTCAACGTTTTAGATACGAAAAGGGATAAAACGCCCATCAGGCGTCACGGTTCCTGCTATAACGTATGACTTACTACTATTACGTATTCTGTGGTATAACTTAAGTAGGTATCTTCAAGGCATGAATAGGGCATCTTCTAGGGCTCTAGGCAAACGCGCTCTAACCTAGAGACACCTCACACACCTTCGAGAACATTTTGAACAACTCCCCACCATGTTTTCTTTCACCGTTATAGCAAAGTGACATTTCATTGCTCAAAAATCACAATACTCACAAAAGTTAGAACTGCGTGCTCGAGAATCGAACTTCAGACCACCCGAACCGTCCGCCGAACGCTGCTAAACTATCACCGCTAACAGCTAGTCAAACACTCTAGTGAACTCAAACTTATATTTTTTATATAAATAAACTTATTGAAAGTGCTTTCGAATCGTCGAATGAATCTACCACTGGTTTGGAATGCCATTCCTACCGAGAAGGACCAGCAAGAAACTCGGTGGTTGCTCTTTTCAAAAAAATAATTTTTACTTAGTGACTAAATAAAATGCGTATGAGGGAGCCCTAATTTAGACGCAATGGTATTTTATACGCCTCTTTCTCTACTCTGTTAGGAATTATCGTATTTATTTATCAGGGTAAGCCTCGAGATAGTGTTACATAAAGAAAGATATAATATCTTTTCATGAACATGTTTTGGCTAGGCCTCTACACGTTTTGCGATATGATCTTGCCTTGTGAATACCTACTTCTTACTACTCAATTACTTTCTACTCCCTTTATTATATAGACTCTATCTATCTAACAAATTTCTCAAAAGCCAGCAACGCATTGGCGGTTACTCTGGTGCTGCAAATGTTCATGGGCGGCGGTAATCACTTACCATCAGGTGACCCGCCTGCTCGCTTGCTCGCTATATATATAAAAAATATATGTATATGTATATGTATATAAAAAAAAAAAAAATCTATCTATCTATATATATCTATATCTCTATCTATATTTTAGAGGTAGTTACTTCCTATAAGTAATTCTGTTGGTAGTTGTAAAAAAATACGCTGGATCCCAGCATCCTGCATCTTCATCTGCTATTCGGCGTGATTCCAGTCACCTACAATAAAAAAATGTGATGAAATTGAAAACGAATATTTAAAATTAAAAAAAAAATATATAAACCTTAAAACTAAGGCATTAAAGTTTAATTACGAATGTAGTATATTTATATTTAAGACCTTTTGTCTTCGTAACAACGCGAGCATGTCGGTGTTCGCGAGCATGTCGGTGAATGTGACGCAAATCCGCAAGTTTACCTCGTACCAAAAAGTGCTCAACGCGGCTAAAGAAGTATTCACTTCAATAATATTATACCTACTATAGTACTAGTTGATTTCCGCGACATACCTAGGTTTTTAGATTTTTTTGAGAAAACAGATGCGCTTCCATCAAATTATATCTTACGTACCTTACTCAGAGATCTGTAGTAGAAAGCCTAAATCGTTAGCATAAAATGCAATACTCTGTGAAGTAACATAAATAAATCGTCCGCGTCACAAGGGCTACTGAATCGCTCGCATCCTGCCGCCATTTGTACATTGTACCTACTGCATCCTCTCACGATGACCTTTGCGCTCTGCACACCATCATACTCAACTGAACAGACTGACATAATATTATAGGTACCTAAGCTGTACTCTCGGAGAACTTTCAGTAATAGATATGTGTTGTTACATGGTGATAATTTCGTTGACTCTATATTTTGTTAAGTATTGCAGAATACTTAATTTAGTACCTAGTATCCATTTCGCCGGTAGGATAGCGGTGATAGCCTAGTAGTTGAGACACCCGACCTCTTATACGGGGTAGCAGGTTCGATCACCGGGCCTCCAACCTCCACCTTCAAACTTTTCGGAGTTATGTGCGTTTTAAGAAATTAAATATCACTTGCTTCAAACGGTGAAGGAAGACATCGTGTAGAAACTTGCATGTGCATACTGTGTCAGAGGTGTGCGAGATCCGCACTTGGCCAGTTTGGTGGACACGGCTACACTTCCCATTCATAGGAGTCCCGTGCTCAGCTACGAGTAGCTACGCGATGAGTTGCGATAATAATGATTTCGCTATTTATATTTGACTAGCTGACGGGTGTGTCGACGCATGCCAATTATTTACCCATTAAAGTTTATTATATCCTATTTAACTTCCATGTTCCAGCAAAATACAAGTTAATGTATAAAGAGCGTGATTTACGCTTAGTGGAGTCATGGTTTTTAATATTTGGAGTTACATAAACTGGACGGTAAATAAGTATTCGTCTACGTCGTCCACTGCTGGATATAGGTCTCTAGTCTTGCGCCGCCTGGATCCAGCGGCTCCCTGCGACTCGCTTGATGTCTGGCTTCCAGCTAGAGGTGGTCTACCATCATCACCGCGCTTTCGGAATGAGGTCGCTATTCCAGCACCTTGCGGAACACCAACCGTCTTCACTCGTGTAGGTACTAGGTAGTAGGTTCGTCTCAGGTCATTGTACTATGTGTCCCGCCCATTGACCACTTCTGAATCAGTTCAGATTCGCACTGCTTAAGAAAACTCATGATCACGTAGCATAAGCGATAAGAGAGCTATTGCTCCGAGTTTCCCAACGTGATCAAATCAGAAATTAAGAGATTCGTAAAAAACCTTAAGAAATAGTGTTTTGGATGTCCTGCAAATAGTGGGTTCAATTTTGTACTTGAAGAATTTCCCAATAGCCTCTGCCTATGTACCTACCTACCACGTACCTATATACTTATTGGAAGTAATTATGTCGGTGTTATTAGTTACTTTGCATATGGATAAAATCGCCTTTCTAATGTGCTCCAATTAACTAGGAAGCAATTTGTCGAAACAGGCTCATAACTCCAAACCAGTTTCATTGCAAGTTGCTAATTATTGTAATTCGGTTATTTGTCTGTACTGACGACTGATGTTACGTTTAAAAAGAAGTATCTAGTAAAGTATGTGCCTATTCAAATCCCACCGCTGGACAAAGACCTCCTATAAGACACCATAAAAGATTCTTTCGATGAACGCGTTTCTAATTCGAACCGCCAGGATATGGACATCGGCTTCCGTTTTCCCCTCCGCTTTTATTGTTGGTATCTTCAAATCATGAGCGCACTCCACCTCAGGCTGCATCACTACTTGCCAGCACGTGCTATTGCAGCCAAACGCTCTAGTCTGGAAATTTAAAAAAAATGAATTTCTCTTGCGATTTCTCCAGGTTACCACCGACGATTTCTTTCACAGTAACTCGCGAAATATTAGATAAGAAGTAGGTACCTATTCAAGTGCTTAGGTATTAGATGATAATATTAAATACGACTAAGGCCCGCATTTTAATATTATATCTGACGATATTGGGTAAAGATTCAAAAATCTTTTTGATAATATTCCACGCAATCCTACCCTAATCCATGCGTAAGAAGTCGCGGTCATTAGCTAGTCAAATAAATATTTATCTCCGAGGCGTACGATACAAAAATACTAGAGAAATGGGGTGTGCTATTAATAAAAAGAAAAAATACGACAGTAGTTTGCTGGCGGCGGGCGAGGCGCGGCTGGAGGCGTGTTATGTGGCGATCGTTTGCGTCACGACACCACGCGGATACGACACGACGCCTGACACGGTAAACACTCGGACTTTGCAGTTTGTGGCAATTTATCGAGTGCATTATGGACATTGTTCTGTGGCCATTCGTAATGCGCAAATTGCATAATGTGGCAGTTACCGGAGGAGTTATAGGAGGATGGTCTATATCAGCGTTTAATGCGTTTATCAGATCCATAGAGAAGTAGTAAATAACTAAATAAAAAACCAATATTGGTGCTACATGCACCAATATTGCTGGTGTTTATTTTACCTTACATTTACATTACGTTAAACAAAACTTATTTGGGATGATTTTTAATGAAAGCGTAATAAAATTTTGTTATGTAGTAGGTACCTAAGTACTTAAATGGTATTAACTAGGTACTTACTTACTTTATTAAACCATCATAAAATATTACTTTGGGACAGTACCTACTGCCATAGTAAGATCTCGCTCTATTCAAAGAAAACACGGCTATACAAAGAACGAGTTCTGTGCAATTTCATTAAGTAATTAACTAAATATAGGGACCATTGCTGAGATATGATGACAATCGTAAGTTCAGCAAGAATGTATCAGCCTCTCACTGGTTCCCAGATGCTTCGACTGACTTGACATAGCGAAGAATTTTGACTATTCGGTTTTAACCATTATTATTAATATGTACCTTGGCTGCATCACCACTTGCAAGCAAGTCTAATTGCAGCCAAGCGCTAGCCTACTTAAATATTAAAAAAAAAAAAATGTTAGGGATAATAACCGTGGTCAATAGCTGCATGTGCTTTCCGGTTCCACAATATCTGACCCTGTGACAGAGTCGCTAGTATCTATGAAAAATTAAATAAAAACAAAAATTAAACGGACATAAAAATTACCTAGTTCCAAAGGCCGTTGGGTCAGATAAGTTTGTGAGAAATAAAATTCGGAGCTTCAAAGCGGTCATCTATCCACTTAGCTCCATCGCCGGATATGCACTTTGTCCATATCCCCTTATTGCAGGGCATTGTTATATAAATCACTGCAATTTCATCCCGCGTCACTGGGAACTGCGTCCTCGTCGTGAGAGCTGATGGATTTGACCGGTCGCCTCACTGCGGCGTGTTGCACCGTCCCCTTACGATCTTGTCCCGCTGTCCATCTTCATTTGTATTGTTTCTAACAATACTAGGTATTTGCGATCAGTCTACTTTCTATCGGCCATATGTATTATGGAGTAGGTACCTAATTTGGATTTGATTCACTCCAGCTATGCGTGGGACTGCGATTACAGATGTATACTAGGATATACTAATTTGATTTGTTAAACCTTTTTATAAATAAGTAGAGCAACCGCCGAGTTTCTTGCTCGTTCTTCTCGGTAGGAATGGCATTCCGGTCTAGTGGTAGATTCATTTGACGATTCAAAAGCACTTGTAAAAGTAATAATATTATGGGACTCTACCTCTTTTTCTCAAAGATTATGACAGCAATTCTTTAAATGTTTTTGATTCAAATAAACTTTTACAAGTGCTTTTGAAGGCGTCGTACACACAGACGAATAAACAGACAGACACACGCCGAATATAGGTACAACAACATTAGTATGGAAGTACTTAGGCATGATTAAATATATTATACGACGCCTTCCAAGACAGAATTTTGCATACAAGTCTGACACTTTTCTTCTCTTACCATCGTGTGATCGATGGGGTGAGTGATTGGATGAGAAAGTGCTTAAAGTCGTCGAATTAAAAAAAACGCTGCGAGTGAACTTTAGAGTGAAAACAATAATTGGCAATCTTAAAATAAGTTATTGTTTTATACAATATCGGTTTTAACCAGTTCAAATGTAAACAAAATGTTCAAAGGTACCTACACATACTGTGATTAAGAAGTCAAAAGATATAAAAGCATAGTTCAACGAAATTAAAAAATAAGACGAAGTAGTTACCCAAGTAGGTACTTTACTTATTCGATGAATTTGCATTGGCTTCAACAACTAATTTGGTCCCAAATGTAACGACGACAGAGTGTGGGTAGATTGAATTCGAAGCCTTTACTACTTTATACTTATACGAAGACATACTTGAGTATGATGTGTTTTAATTAAATCACTGACGTTTTTCGGACGGTCACCAACCGTCAACTTTCTCAGTATCTACTAGCTTATTGCTGCCTAGTTAATTAATTTATTATTGTTAGATTTCGCGTCGTTTAGTGGTTATAGCTTCTCCTAAGAGTGTAGAATGAACTCGCTCCAGCGATGATTCGCGTGACTGCAGTTGTACCTCCTCCAAAAAATAAAGTACTAATATTATAAATGCGAAAGTCTGCTACGCTTTAACGGCCTATCTTTTCAACCGATTCTGATGAAGTTTGCTATAGAGGCATGTTGCATCCCGGGGAAGGACATATATTTTTTTTATCCACTACAATTAAGTCCTTGACTGCGATCTCACCTGATGGTTAGTGATGATGTAGTCTAACATGGTAGCGTGCTAACCTGTTAGGGGCATGGCAGATATATTAAACCCATACCCCTATATTCGGCTTCTACGCCGCTTCTACGGTGTTCTTCGGAACGCTAAATCGCTTGGCGGCCGGCACGTCTTTGCCGGCAGGGTGGTAATGGTAACTAGCCACGCTAGCTTTTCCCGGAAAATTAAGAAGTCGCGGGCTTCATCTAGAGTCATAAACTAGGTTTACAGTAGGTAAAGCTCATTGCATGCGTTGTGTGGAACGCTAAGCCGATAAACATCGCAATAAAACCATTATCACATTAATACTCAAGACCTAAGATCTTTGACACATAGTTAGTGACCTCTTATCAATATTATCTCAACACAGGATTCGCAGTTAACTTGCGAACATGTTCTCTCGAACGTCAACAGAATTATGCAATCAAATCTAATTAATGCACTTAACTTAGATAATGACTGTAATTAAATCGTTTAATGTTATTATATCGTTCAATAGTAGATAGCAGGGAGTTACACGCGCAAATTAGTGTACCTACCTACTATCTAGATCTATAGAGCTACTACTATAGTCCATACCAATATTATGAATGTGAAAGTGTGTCTGTCCATCTGTCTGCTACGCTTTCGCAGCATCTTTTCAACGATCATAACGAAATCCGGAACAGAGATAGCTTGCATCCCTAGAAAGGACATACTTACAGGAAATTAAACAGTTCCCGCGGGAATCAAATAATCTTAGGTATTCCACGCGGACGAAGTCGCGGGCATCACCTATTATTTATATAATGCGAAAGTGTCTGTCTGTAGCTCTTACATCCCAGAGACGGACATAAGCTACTCTTTATTTCTTTCTAAATTCTATTTCTTTATAATATGTTGGACTCTTTACTACAATTAACCATCCCATATGTATTAATGCAATTAAAGAATCTGAATCCATTCCAGAAAATCAGGGATTTTGAAAACCGATATACCTATCCATGTGAACGAAATCGCAGTCGTCATCTTGTAAATCATTGATTTCAAACCTGGAGACTCCCGCTCACAAGCACCCGGGGCTAACCACTGCGCCTTGGGGATTTTCAAACTTCTGCGTACTTGTAGCAATTAGTCAAATCAGCAACTTTTTTCACGTTTTTTTCAGACGTCTAAACGCGCGCTTAGTGTGGGATTTTGTATGGAATAGGACAACTTGTGCCACTGATAAGTCGCAATGAATCTACCACCGGTACGGAAAGATTGATTCTATTGATAAGAACCGGCAAGAAACTCAGCAGTTGCTCTTTTTATGAAATACCTACTGAATTGTGACGTCATCAAAGTTCGACGCACTTTCTATATCGATCATTAAACGATAGTTTAAAATAGTTATTCAAAATTAAACTAAAAGGAGAGTGCAGGAAATTACGACTTTTGGGATCTATATTAAAAGAGTTTATTTGATTATTATTAGTCAAATATCCAATTATTGGACAACGATTTCGTTGTGCGTTTCGCCAGTTTTGTCTTCAACTTGTAACAAAATAACTACCTATTCCTGGAAAGAGCTCACGCGTCCTATAAATATAATCAGTTGAACGCGTCCCACATTCGGTTCTGGATCACTATCAAGAGCAGAGACAAGCAATATAAACTCATAAAGTAACTCGAGTCTTGACTAAGTAAATATTTGTTGACCTTCACCCGTTTCAGGAGTTCAGCTTTTACGTTCGACCAACTGGTAAAGCTAATCATCTTATCCATCGGTACTTATGTCTATGGTATATCGACCTATCTGGATTGTACTATAATATCTGGATTGTGTCTACAATACCTTTGGGTTTAACAATATGTCTATATATAGGGTTTCTTGATCATTTAAAGATTTTGTACATTCTTCCGCGAGTCGTAACCGCGGAAGTTTTCCAAACGTCGCCAAATTAAATTTCGTACTTCTCTAGGAAATTCTACATTATGCCCGCGACTTCGCCCACGTGGATTAAGTTTTTTTATTTCTGCGGGATCTCCTTAATTTTCCCGAATAATATCTATATGTATAGCCTAGTCCTTCATCTATTTACCAAACATCAAAATCGGTAGGAAAGATGGGCAGTGAAAGCTGCGTAGTCGACAGCCATACACGCTTACGCATATTATATAATATTACTATGGATCTTGTAGAAAGCTAATTAACAAGTAGGTAATAGTTATTTGTGTTACATGGGGCCAAAGAAAATTTTTGTTCCCCGAGGGCGCTATTTTGAACTCAGAGCGAAGTGAAGGATTCTATAGCAGAATCCCGAGCGTAGCGAGGGGTTCTAAAGTAGAATCCTGAGCGTAGCGAGGAATTCAATATACGCCGCCCGAGAACAAAAAATTTGGCCCCGAGTGACACACACTATTTTTCATCATTACGTATGAGAAAAAGCTAGGAGTATCAACCTACTATGTATGGACATTACCTATAGCTTTACCTCGTAGCTTTAGTTTTAAGATACCGTAACTGATTATCACCATCATGTTTTTTATGTAAGTAATTTTTTACGTTAATAAGTGTACAGTGTACCTATATTGAATAAATGAATTGAATCTTGAATCTTGAATCTATACCTACGTTTAAGCACCAATCAGAAGATACTCCTATCAACCTTTTATGTAATTGTATAGACATTATTTAGACGTATATTTAAAGTTTAAAACAAATGTAAAGACGTATATCCGATCAACAAATTGATCACGTGACTTCGGACCAATCAGAACAGAGAAATGTAAAGTCGTATATTCGATCAACAAATTGATGACGTGACTTCGGACCAATCAGAAGAGAGAAATGAAAAGTCCTATGGGCCTACAAGTTACACTTTGCTCCCGCTATCCTCTGAAGGCAATATGCGTTTTTCGAATAGGTATGATGAAAATACTCTTTCAGTAATGCGTAGTTACAGATGACCCAGTGACCAGCAGCGCCGCAGGTACGCGTCGCCACAGATTGGGCAACAAAAGGGAACGCGAGTATTTGTTAACAGCGCGACGACAAACACCGACACACGGCCTGGCTAATGACCAGCCCTGATATTCTGTACAGCGCTGAGCTCGACGTTGAGGTATCGTTGTTGTTGATAGACAATGGACAAGTTCTAGTATATATTGCTTTCCGTCAGGGGTGAAGCCAAGCTCAAACCTTCATCACAAAACCGCCAGTCTACAGAGACTTAGTATTGTGCCGGTCTTCGCAGTCCGCACATAATCCAATAGATGGCGTATCAATAAAAAATTAAATTTGGCGTAGGCATTCGACCTTTTTTATTTTCGCTAATGGGGTTGCCTTGAAATTTAAGGTTGCTGAAAATCTCCCTTCTTGCTCCCGCCTATCACTAGGAAGATCCAAACTAGTGACAAAATAGTGACTGTGAACGCCATGAATCTGAGGAGGTTCAGATTCCTATCATGAACATTCAATTCCGTCCAAGCCTTCTCAAATGAGAGTGCTTTGAAGGAAATGTTGTAATTAATCACAATCGAATTTCGAAATTCTCAAGCTTTGATAGAGTTGATACAGTCAAAACAAGACGTATCACAATAGAGACCTGTATCACAGTCTAATCTATCTTCTCTCCTATCAGTCGTTCAACGGAGACGTCCTGACAGAGCAACGCTGAGGGTGACAGGGACTTCAGGGACGGAGGATAATGACAAAATTTCAATACTAAATTCTGTCACTCTGCAAAATTGCAGTTTCCTCCCATTAGACTTAGAAGTGTTCCTCTCAGTTAATTAATTTTATAAGTAAAGTAGCGCTGAAAGGGAGGCTGTATAGATAAATAGAATAGCACCGTCACGCTGATAAGTAGATAGTTATCTCGTATTTTTCGGCGCCGCGAAGCTCGGCCCGAAATAAAAGCGTCAGTATTTATATCCGGCGACGACGCTCGCGCCGTATATTGTTACTGGCGACTTTCATCCGCACAAACTTTATCTTTTTATATTAGTTTATCGAAAGATCCGTCCGTGAGTCTGTTTGCCAAACGAAGTTTATCAGTGAAATTGTAAATTTTTTTTTTCAATAGTGCAACCACCGATTTTCTTGCTGATTCTTCTCGGTAGAAATGGCATTCCGAACCAGTGGTAGATTCACTTAACGATTCAAAAGCACTTGTAAAAGTTTATTTGAATAAAAAACATTTGAATTTTGAATTTTAGTTGCCTTACATTTTGTGAATGACGAAAATGAACGATAATAATAATATGATAACAGAAAGAGGCATGTATTTTGCACTTGACGCATCAGAATACATTAAGAATACAATTTACTTTTAGTTGATACCCAAATTAGCTGTCGCATAGACCGTAGCCCATCATGAATGAATGAATGAATGAAATATTCTTTATTGTACACCAAAGATAATTAAATAACAGAAACAATAAAACAAATACAAATCCCCATCATCTGAAGATCATTCAAAAATTACTGTTTCTTACGATTCAAATGCCTTCATTATAAATATTATGCGAAAAATCTAAACATAGTCACTCAATGTGTACTCACTCATGCTTATTCGTGTTTTTGTACGAATTAACAATTGTCCAACTCTTAGACCGAATTGATTCTCCAAACCTAATAAAATGTGAATGTCCTGAGCGTGTGATGCAACTTCGACCCGCCGTCGACATTGACCGTCGCTTCGCCACAGCTGACGCGATAAGCACCTATCGGGGATCGTCTGGTCTGCGGCACCGTCCTCCCCTCCCTCCCCGCACCCCCTCACCCTCTCACCTCCTCACCCCCGCTTATCAGCAGAGGTCGCCGATTGCTGTTATCGGGAGGCGCGACCCGCCGATAACTCGCAGCAGCGGCTGAAGTCTATCATCGCTCACTGTTTGAGGAAATTTCCAGTTTTTAGAAGAAATTGCTATCGACATTTTCAAAGATTTAATATTAAAATATTTTTCTTCTTCGGGTGGATTGTCCTTGATTCACGTCATTTGTCCATGCCGCGACTCCTCGTCTGTGGATTAAGGTTTGTGATGATTCCCGGGAACACTTTGATTTTCCGGGATGCAGATTGACCAATAGATACACGTGGACACACTATCGCATTTAATGTTATTAAGTAGTACCTACAGATTTAGTTTTTATAACTGAAACATAATAATATAATACTTCCCAGCCCAGCATCAAGCATTGGCAAATCCGGAACTATGTTCCGAGTTTGGGCGGAAATGAAAGTTAAGTATCTAGGTATAAAAAGATTGGTGTACCAATAACTTAATAAGTTATAACGCAATAGCCCAAAGAATGATGCAATTATGAATATGTCCAATGAAACTTCAAGCTTAAACGATAATAAAGTGACCAGGCAATAGGCATAGGTGCATAAATAAATACGACATTGCATTTTGTGCCTAAATTGTAGTACACGTATGACGTACTTAGTGCAATAAAAATTTAAAAAATAAAATAAAAACCGACTTCAAAAACCACAAACACTAAAAAGTAAAAAATAATTTAATTTATTATGTATACAAGAGTTAATTTAGTTCTATAATAACATTTTTTGGAGTCGGTACCAATTAGCCGCATGAACCCTCTACCTACTCTTCATTATTGTTGACGTGACTCCACATTGGCAAAAAAAAAAAAATACAGTCGAATTGAGAACCTCCTCCTTTTTTTGAAGTCGGTTAAAAAACCTTTGACGATTGAACTCCGCCGCGCAGTGGTCACTACTTACTGGAGGGGGACAGAATAGCTCGCGGGAGACGACAGCACGAGAGGAAATGCATTGTGTTGACTGTTGAGGAACTGTAGACAGATAATGGGCCGTTACGGTTGTCCTTTACAATTATTTTTAAACGAGGTCAAGACAAGAATAGACTTGAAACATATTTACTTCCAATGGTGGCGTAAACCTTTGGCGGAATTTGGCACAGAGATGGCTTGCATTGTCCCGAGAAATCAACGGGATCTTGCAGGATGTTTTAGATACGTAAATCCAAGTAGAATAAATCAAGAGCACGTCTGCTTGTTTTTTTTTCTATTTTCATTATTATTTTCCAGATAGATTCAGAACGCTGCATTAAATGTTCCTTATTTCCTTCTACGTTTGTATTTGGCTTTTTTTCTGCAACTGACTGGTGCAACTCCCACTAGGTTCATATTTAATTTTTATTATTTATCTATTTAAATTATTTAATTTAATCATAAAACATACAATCAACATGAAGCACACTCGTCATACGATACTGTTTTCACATACCTAAACTCAAAGTTACATAACATTAATCAATCCATATCCATACTTCCATACTAATATTACAAATGCGAAAGTGTGTCTGTCTGCCTGTTCGTCTGTCTGTTTGTAACTGTTTGTCTGCTACGCTTTCACGGCCCATGTATTCAACCGATTTTGACGAAATTTGGTACAGGGATAGGTTGCATCCCGTGGAAGGACACAGGCTTTTTTATCCCGGAAAGTTAAGCGAGTTCCCGCGGGAATCAAAAAACTGAAGCCACGCGGATGAAGTCACGGGCATCAGCTAGTAGGTACCTACGTCATAAAAAATTTTTTTAGTTACTGCTGCGCTAGGGAACCTGTGATATTGCCTCCGCTGGATCGGTCCAGCCCACCGACCTCCCGCCAGATCCGAAACAAGCCGTCCAGGTCATGGAAGACGTCAGGGAGTGTCAAATCAATCTTAAAACTAGGCTTAATGTGTTCAAGTGCGCGTGTTGTTATCGAATTAGGGGATCTTCGTAATCCACGCGCCACCAGATATCGTCACCGATGCTAATTGATTACCCTGCGGCAATCATCGGCTAAACTAGCGCTTACCTACGACTTGCTAGAATATTTCCACGATATGGTTGCCGTAGCGACTCCTCTGTACTCTCTAGTGAACCCGTAATGTTTGAAGATCGAGTCAGTTTATTTTTTTCTGGCATTGACCCCATAGATAATGTTGGCCATCAGAAACTGCCATGTCTATCTGGCGCCAGTTCACACCAATTGGTTGGTTCTCCTGAGGCGAGTAGGTCTTTAGCAAGCTATGACGATGACTGTAGGGTATAATATTGTATCACTGTCTTACTTAGCGTTTTATTTTGATTTGACTATATTATTATCTGTTATTCTACATGGTAACCCAATACCATTACATAAATAGAGTAAAACCTTGGTGAAGAAACAATCACGCAAAACCACAAACTTAAAAGATGTATGTAAGTATTATGTGTATGTACCCACACAACGTTGTAGGCTCCCAAGCTCAAGGGCAAGAGCCAAGAATTATATTGATGACAACTTCACATAATAGATAGAGCGTCTTATCTTACTAATATTATAAATGCGAAAGTTTGGATGGATGAATTAATATCACAGAGATAGGTTACAGTCTGGAATATTAATACAAAGAGTACTTTTATCTCGAAAAAACAAGGAGTTCCAGCGGCACCTAAAAAACCTCAATCCACGGCTTTTTTTCTGATGCAGGTATATTCAAATTAAAAACCAATATTTTGTGCGTTTATTTCTAAATAGTTGAAATAGTTAGTTGAGTAAATACTAAATAGTTAAATATAGATACGAAGCCTATGATTGGCTACAGTTCTATTAGGTATTAAACCACAGAATAGGTAATAGTGCGTTGTATTCAACTTTAAAGTCAATACCGTTTCGTTTCTAAAATAATACTTTCTCATTACGTTGCAAATGCAAATTACAAAACTATTTGAAGTCACCGCTTCTATTCATTACTCAGAATATTCCGCTTCAAATGCATTTACAGATTAGTATTTTATTAGCATTGTATCAAGTTTGTTCAAGTTTAATATCTTCGTCGAGCTGCACCTGAGCTCACGATAAGGTGCCTAGTTCTAATCATTTCTAATTACGCATTACTTTCCACTATCGATGTTTGTTGCGGAATCTAAACAATCATAATCCCACCATTATAATATAATTATAAACGCAGTAAATAACAGTTGTATGTAGAGACGTGTTTCAATATTTAAACTGTTAAAACACTTGCTTACGTATTTCAAGATCTCCATGATTTATGCAGTATCTACTAGATGATTCTCGCGACGTCATCCGCCTGGATAAAGGTTTTGATAAATTCAGTCAGTAGCCTGTGTCATTTCCCGGGATGAACTTATCTATGTACCAAATTTCTTCAAATCGGTTGAACTGATGGGCCGCGAACGCGTAGCAGACAGACATACACACTTTCACATCTATATATTAGTATCGGTTTCCCTGTAACATCCAGCTGTAATCTAAAATATAGTGTCCTATTCTATTTAGAAGCATAAACATAGACAGAAGAATAATTAAGAACAGAGAAAAGCGTAAAGGCTGTCTTATTTCTTATCGTCAGACGACCTTTGGCGCAAGGAATTAAGTAAAAATGATCCAAATATCAGGACAATTGTCTCGCAGTCAACTCTAACGTTAGAGACCCAGCAGCTCGAGTCAACTCTATTATTTATAGAGAACGTACATAGAGACTGCGTAGAAACGGTTTTATTTAGAGTGCTTTGCCGATCCCAATGATATTCTTAAAGATTGATTCATGTAAATACAGTATCTACTAATATTTATTTTTTCTGTAATTAATACATTTCTCAGCCTCCTCATAATGTGCTCTTAGCTTTTCAGCGATCAATAACATTGATAAAGATTCAAAACTTGACGCTTTTCTACCTGATATTAAAATCATCTATCCGGGTTCCGTACGTTGCCTCGTGATTAGCTGGTGATGTTTAATTTTGTAATTTGCAATTCAGATCAATTCCATAGGTCACGTGAACCAAGAGCTGGCGCCTGTTTAGTTCAACGGATTAGCCCGGCTATCCAGCTAGGCAATAGCGTCAATGTAGTTTAGTGAGCAAAATGACACTAAAATATTTTTATAGACATAGATTACTTGGACGGAGTATATTTTTTATTAGGTTATACTTAAGTTTTGAAAAAAAAACATTGTTTCAAAAAACAAATTCAAATATGTAGTTACGTTAGAATTGGGGTCCCGATTTAAACGAGCTCTTAATTAAGAGCATCAAGACTAGCGCGTGTTGAGTTAATCTGAGCACTGCGATATTCCTCGTTAAATAAACCTGAATCCAAATACCAGCGGCTGACGTAGAAGAACGCTTAAATAAATGGAAAATCAAGAGAAAATTTCAAGGAAAATCAAGTCGTATTCGGTAAATTTAAAGGCATCGTGTATGTAGAGGAAGGTGGCGCGGCCGTCGGAGGCGCGCCGCCACGTCACAGCCGCACCGGCTCGGCGTGCGCAGGCGCAGGCCCTCGCCTCTGCACGCTGTAGCTATTTATATACCACCCACCTACTCGTGCGAGCCACACCGACCTGTTTCATTCACGCCTCGCGCTGCAAATTATTGACTTTCGTATAGAATTAAATAATGCAAGTGTTCTTTTTTTTTTTTTTTTTTTTTTTTTTTTTTATCCACTACAAGTTAGCCCTTGACTGCGATCTCACCTGATGGTAAGTGATGATACAGTCTAAGATGGTAGCGGGCTAACCTGTTAGGGGCATGGCAGTTATATTAAACCCATACCCCTATTCGGTTTCTACACGGCATCGTACCGGAACGCTAAATCGCTTGGCGGCACGTCTTTACCGGTATGGTGGTAACTAGCCACGGCCGAAGCCTCCCACCAGGCAAACACAGCGAGAGAGTTTTATATATCGTATTTATTTCACGTAGAACAACTTGTGTCACTTATGATAAATGAAGACTCTACTACCGGTGCGGAAAAGTCTTCTACTGAGAAGAGCCGGCAAGGAACTCGGCAATTGCTCTTTTCATATAAAGAAAAATGTTACAATATGTAAATAAAAATATTTTCATAGCTTCCAAACAATCCGTTTGGCTTCCTTAGAAAGAAAATCAATTAGGGGCTGGACAGGACAAACGTCCGCGCGGAGCCTGAATTTCGGAGTGTAACGAGGTCTTGTCCTTTTTTTATTCCACTACAAAGTAGCCCTTGACTGACTTGATGATGCAGTCCGAAATGGTAGCGGCTGACCTGTTAGGGGCGCGACAGTTATATTACACCTATGACACGAACTAAGTAGTCCAATCGCCCACTTATCCCAATGTCACCTTATGCTGAGATCGAACCTCACAGGAGGCGCCCTTAGGAAGACGTTGCACCCCGCTGTCAACAGCCCTAGGACTGTTGGTGCTATCGCTCACCCTGCCGGTGACATTGTAGCTGCCAGGGTCTACGAGCATAATCCATCCGAATAAAAAACGATAAAAGTTTTGGACATAATCTTATGCAATCTCCTATTGCGAATGGAAGATCCTACACTTACGAATCTCAACGATATCCAGGATGACAGACACACTCCTTTTTTGTGAGGTACCTTCGTTAAGTGGTGTGTTTCATCTTCTTCCATTGTCTTTATTTTATTGTGTTCAAGCCAAATACAAGAGATCGTTTTTAAGAACGAAGCTAACGTATATATTGTTTCACTCTGCATCGGATTTAATACATTATCGGAATCGAAAATAGCTTCGACGCTGCAGACAACTTTACCGATTTTATCGTCGGCTATGTTGATTGTTGCGCAATTGTATAGATTAGTTCAAATATTTCACTATCAGTCTATTTTATTTATCAATCAGTATCACAAAAGGTCTGTTGGTATGGAACCTGGCAGCGGTTTGGAATCAATGAACCAGCGAAGAAGGCAGTGGTTTTGAGCTGATCGCGATATAGTACATACCGATTCGTGTCGTAATCGTTCTTCCCGAATCGGAAACCTCAAAAATGTCTATCAAAATCAGAAGACAAAAAGTCCTCCGGTTCGAATGAAAGCGCTTTTGGAAGGAATAAAAAAGAAATGTAAAGAAATTTCTCTCAGAGCTCAGCAGTTTCTCTAACCAAAAAAGCTTTAGTATAGAAGATACCGTTACTGATTAATTATTATCAACACTAAAAAGTGTACAGTGTACCTAATTTGATTAAATATTGATTGGTTGAAAGGCTAAAATGGAAAGAATAGCGATAGTTTGAGATGGTAATGATGTCGATGAATAACAATTTTTTTCTATTGTTAACAGATATTTAATCAGTAAGAAGTAAGAACAAACAACAGAAATGTCAGCCGTGGTAGAAAACAGCCCTTCAGTGGAGGCCCTGGTGAACGGGCACGCTGGGCCGTACCTCAACGGTAACGTGACCAATGGAACTACCATCACCAACGGTACGGCCATCACCAACGGCGCTCTCACCTGGGAGCAGCAGTTCCTGCCGCCGCCGCTGCATCTCGACGACAGAGCCAGAGCTCTCAAGGTAACAAGTATTTATTTTATACTTAATTCTTTACTGCGCATACTTAAATTAGAAATAATACACAAAAGGTTAAAAGATTTTACAGAAGGGAGCAAAGGCAGTCTTAAATCTCCTTTTACTTGACTTCGCTTTATTATACACTAGCTGATGCCCGCGACTTCGTCCGCGTGGATTGAGGTTTTTCGGTTCCCGCGGGAAC
This sequence comes from Erebia ligea, assembly GCA_917051295.2. Lineage (NCBI taxonomy): Eukaryota > Metazoa > Arthropoda > Insecta > Lepidoptera > Nymphalidae > Erebia > Erebia ligea. The sequence continues at coordinate 11,846,702 of OU785244.1, forward strand.
TCTTTAATTTTCCGGGATAAAAAGTAGCCTATGTGCTATTCCAGACTATAATCTATCTCTGTGCCAAATTTCATCCAGATCCGTTCATCCGTTGGAGCGTGATTGAGTAACAAACATACATCCATACATACATCCATCCATCCAAACTTTCGCATTTATAATATTTATTTGACTAGCTAATGCCCGCGACTTCGTCCGCGTGGATTGAGGTTTTTCGGTTCCCGCGGGAACTCTTTAATTTTCCGGGATAAAAAGCCTATGTGCTATTCCAGACTATAATCTATCTCTGTGCCAAATTTCATCCAGATCCGTTCAGCTGTTGGAGCGTGATTGAGTAACAAACATCCATACATCCATACATTCATCCATCCAAACTTTCGCATTTATAATATTTATTTGATTTGATTATCTAGAGATGAAGAAGGAAGTTTGTTCTATCGAGCAACCCTTTTTGAGAATGTTCAAAGTTAGCTGAAGCAATAAAGGTCCGCAAACCCTCGAAAAAGCTGACTAACGGTTCACCTAAAGTGATAATAATAATTTATTAAACAATACAATTTTACGCGTCTACCAAATTAATAGTATTTTTTATAACTTACTATTCTTATTGGTACTTCAGATAACTTTTTAACAATAATATTATGTACTTTATTAACCTTGAGAGACACGCTGAAAACACTCGTATTTCGTTGATACATGACCTCAATTAACCCCTGCTTATAAGTTCGGATCGTTATCAGAACTCATAAACAAAACCAGACATCTACAGCTAACTGTTCACCAGGTGACCGGCCCGCGGACAACTAGTGTGGATGATACAACATACATCACTTATCAGTTAACTCTTTCACGATTGCTTATTAATTTTGTAACTAAGAGTAAATTTAAATCAATTAATTAATTTAAGTAAGACTCTCATCATTTCTTATTAATTAACTATCTATAGACTCTACTGTTTTCACAACAATATTTTTACTACCGTTAGGTATTTTGTTTTATACTTTACTATTTTTTTCTATTCAATCGGTATTATCTTTTGTAAAAATTACTAGATAATGCCCGCGACTTCGTACACGTGGATTGAGGTTTTTTGGTTTCCGAACTCAAGAACTCTTTTAAGAGCTCTCTTTTAAGAGAGGGAAAGTAGCCTATGCGTTATTCCAGACTATAATCTATCTCTGTGCCACATTTCATCGATCCGTTCAGCCGTTCTGGCGTGTCTGTTTAACAAACATCCATCCATACATCCATCCATCCAAACTTTTAAGTTTATAATATTAGTATAGATAAACCCAATCTTAAGGGATTATATTATTATGGTCCATATTCTGTAAGGCGTAAAAACCTTATTATCTTATTGAAAAACTTTTGAATTTGCTGCCAAGCGCTGCCTTCTTGGCTCTCAATTTGTTTTTTTTTGAAATCCGGAATTTAAGTTAATACTTCAAGGATGTGTATACTGCTTGTCCATCACATAAATAATAAGAGTAAGGACAAAACCATACATCCAAAATCCAGATGATGGGGATGAAATTTGTACTTGCGGCGTAAAGTCGACTCTGAACACCGGGAAGGTGGTATTAGATCAAATAACTCTTCAGAATAGTCCCTGTTGTGGAGTCGATAGAACACACAAAGAGATTTGACGTTCTTTTGGTGGTCTAGGAACTCCGCTAGTAATTTAGGGATTGTATACGCTTTAGTATCTGGGTTTCTTTCATTGTTATCATTATGAATGAAACATAAAAATTGGAGTTAAATGGCCTCAAATAAGTTGTTGCATAAAGCATTGCACGTGCAATTGTGCAGGGGCATTCAATTCTCTGCAATTGTGACAGATTGCATTTTGATTGACGAGAACCGATGCTCGACCAACTAATTAAGAAGTCAACTTCAAGACATATTTTTATGAATATGTAGTATTGAATAGAAGAAAAGAATATTCGAGAATATTTCGCGGCATTTAAAATCAATTATTGACGTATGACGTGAATGTATTTTTATTTATACAACTAGCTGATGCCCGCGACTTCGTCCGCGTGGATTAAGGTTTTATGGTTTCAACGGAAACTGTTTTTTCCTGAATAAAAAAGCCTATGTGTTAATCCAGACTATAATCTATCTCTGTACCAAATTTCATCCAGATCCGTTCAGCCGTTCTGGCGTGATTGAGTATCGAACATTCATTTGAGGTTTTTTGGTTCCCGCGGGATCTATTTAATTTTCCGGGATAATATTTCCGGGCCTATGTATTATTCCAGACTATAATGTCTATACTCTTTGCAAAAGTTCATCAAAATCCGTTCAACCGTTCTGGTGTGGTAGAGCGTCATTCATTCGCGTGGCATAAGTTTTTTTCAATTAACACAGGCACTCCTTTATTTTCCGGGATAAAAAGTAGCCTATATTACTATCCCACGGTATAATCCCCCTATAATGGTGAAACACGTACCTACCTACTTCTCCATACTTTACCGAAAGCCCAAATGCTAAGTTTCATGGATACAAATTTTCAACCCCTATTTTATCCCTTTGGGGGTGAAATTTTGAAAAACTGTGACACACATACTTCTTTATTTTTTACCGAAAGCCTAAGTAGGTACTAAATTTATCTTGAGAAATGAAGGACTTTCATACAAATTTTCAAACCCTATTTTACCGCTTTAGGGGAGGAATTTTAAAAAACTGTGAAACACGGACTTCTTTATTTTTTACTAAAATAAAGAACCTATTTTACCCGTTTGGGGGTCGAATTTTCAAATACTGGTAAACACGTATTTTTCATTTTCAACCGGTAGCTCATGTACCAAGTTTTTCATGGATATAACTTGAGAAATGAAGGACTTTCATACAAACTTTCAAACCCTATTTTACCGCTTTGGGGGTGGAATTTTGAAATACTGTGAAACACGGACTTCTTTATTTTTTACTAAAAGCCTAAATACCAAGTTTCGTTGATATAACTTGTAAAATAACTTGAGAAATGAAGGACTTTCATACAAACTTTCATCTCCCATTACACCCCTTTGGGGGTCGAATTTTAAAAATGGTAAAATACGTACTTCTTCATATTTCACTGAAAGCTCAAATGCTAAGTTTCAAATGAAGGACTTCCATACAAACTTTTAACCCCTGTTTTACCCCTTTGGGGGTAGAATTTTCAAAAATGGTGAAATACATACTTCTTTATATTTAACTGAAAGCCCAAATGCTAAATTTCAAATTAAGGACTATCATACAAATTTTCAACCCCTATTTTACCACTTTGGGGGTGGAGATCTGAACAATTGTGAAACACGGACTTCTTTATTTTTATCGAAAGCCAAAACACCAAGTTTCGTTTTTATAGCATCCCCTATTTGAGCCTTTTGGGGGGTCGAATTTTCAGAAACTGTGAAACACGTATGTCTCCATTTTCAACCCCCAGCTCATATACCAAGTTTCGTGGTTATAACTTGAGAAATGAAGGACTTTCATACAAACTTTCAACCACTATTTCACCCCTTTGGGGGTAGAACTATGAAAAACTGTGAAACACGTATTTTTTTCATTTTCAGCCGGTAGCTTGTAAACCAAGTTTCATCGATATAACTTGAGGAATGACGGACTTAACTTTCAACCCCTATTTCACCCTTTTGGGGGTAGAATTTTGAAAAACTGTGAAACACGTATGTCTCCATTTTCAACCCGCAGCTCATATACCAAGTTTCGTTGATATAACTTGTAAAACATCTTGAGAAATGAAAGACTTTCATACCAACTTTCATCCCCTATTTCACCCCTTTGGGGGTCGAATTTTCAAAAATGGTGAAATATGTACTTCTTCATATTTAACTGAAAGCCCAAATGCTAAGTTTCAAATTAAGGACTGTCATACAAATTTTCAACCCCTATTTTACCCCTTTGGGGGTGGAATTTTGAAAAACTGTGAAACACGTACTTCTTTATTTCTCACCGAAAGCCAAAATACCAAGTTTCGTTGATATAACTTGAGAATATCTTGAGCAATGAAGGACTTTCATAAAAATTTTCATCCCCTATTTCACTCCTTCGGGGGTAGAATTTTCAAAAACTGTGAAAAACGTATTGCTTCATTTTTAATTGGTAGCTTGTATATCAAGTTTCACGGATATAACTTGAGAAATGACGGACTTTCATACAAACTTTCACCCCCTATTTCACCCCCTTAGGGGTTTGATTTACAAAAACGGTGAAACCCGTATTTCTTCATTTTTGACCGGTAGCTTGTATACCAAGTTTCATCAATATAACTTGAGAAATGACGGACTTTGATACAACTTTTCGCCCCCTATTTCACCCCTTTGGGGGTGGAATTTTGAAAAACTGTGAAACATGTATGTCTGCATTTTTAACCCGCAGCTCACATACCAAGTTTCATGGCTATAACTTGAGAAATGAAGTACTTTCATACCAACTTTCATCCCCTATTTCACCCCTTTGGGGGTCGAATTTTCAAAAATGGTGAAATATGTAATCCGTCATATTTAACTGAAAGCCCAAATGCTAAGTTTCAAATTAAGAATTATCATACAAACTTTCAACCCCTATTTTACCCCTTTGGGGGTAGAATTTTGAAAAACTGTGAAACACGTATTTCTTCATTTTCAACAGATAGCTTGTATACCAAGTTTCATCGATATAACTTGAGTAATGACGGACTTTCATACAAACATTCAACCCCTATTTCTTCACCCCTTTGAGGGTACAATTTTGACAAACTGTGAAATACGTATGTTTTCATTTTTAACCCGCAACTCATATATATTATATATATGAGTGAGGCTATAATTTGAGAAATGAAGGACTTTTTATACAAACTTTCAACCCCTATTTCACCCCTTCGGGGGTAAAATTTACAAAAACTGTGAAACACGTATTTCTTCATTTTTAACGGGTAGATTGTATACCAAGTTTCATCGATATAACTTGAGAAATGACGGACTTTCATACAAACTTTCAACCCCCATTTAACCCCTTTGGGGGTAGAAATTTGAAAAACTGTAAAACGCGTATTTCTTAATTTTTAACCGGTAGCTTGTATACTAAGTTTCATCGATATAACTTGAGAAATGACGGACTTTCATACAAACTTTCACCCCCTATATCACCCCCTTAGGGGTGGAATTTTGAAAAACTGTGACACACGTACTTCTTTATTTTTTACCTTAAGCCAAAATATCAAGTTTCGTTGATATAACTTGTAAAACATCTTGAGAAATGAAGGACTTTCATACCAACTTTCATCCCCTATCTCAACCCTTTGGGGGTCGAATTTTCAAAAATGGTGAAATATGTACTCCTTCATATTTAACTGAAAGCCCAAATGCTAAGTTTCAAATTAAGGACTGTCATACAAATTTTCAACCCCTATTTTACCCCTTTGGGGGTGGAATTTTGAAAAACTCTGAAACACGTACTTCTTTATTTCTTACCGAAAGCCAAAATACCAAGTTTCGTTGATATTACTTGAGAATATCTTGAGCAATGAAGGACTTTCATAAAATCTTTCATCCCCTATTTCACTCCTTCGGGGGTAGAATTTTCAAAAACTGTGAAACACGTATTCCTTCATTTTCAATTTGTAGCTCGTATACCAAGTTTCATGGATATAACTTGAGAAATGACAGACTTTCATACAAACTTTCACCCCCTATTTCACCCCCTTAGGGGTGGAATTTTGAAAAATCCTTCCTTAGTGTGCGCCTACGTCACAAAAGGAACCTACTGTCAAAATTTCAAGTTTCTAACCCTCGCGGTTTAGGCTGTGCGTTGATCCCGTAACGATTTTATATATATATATATAGATAGATTGCTAGTTACGGCCTTGAATTCTAAAACGACTAACAGAGAACATTAATCTTTTCAGACAAAACAATAAGTTATTGTACTCGATTTTCAATAAATATGAAAATAAGAAAAAAAATTGTTGATGTTGTTTTGGTATCAATTATAAGAAAAAGTATCTCACAGCTTGTTTTCAAGTCTTTAGTGAATATTGTTTTCATAACATCCTTATTTATTATAAATCTATCAAAACAAAAAATTACAGTTTCATAAACATCGATGAATTTTGATAATTATTGTATAATATTATTTTCATGCAGGATCTCCCGAGAAAATTACTATAATCTTTATTCAACTCGTTCTCCAGTCAGAGTAAAAAGGGTTTTGGATGTAGGCCATATTCCACCACCCTGGTAAAGTGAGGCCTTCACATTATTTTGCGAACATTAAAGCAAACTATAAAATTATTATACTTAGTTAAGTTAAAGATAGCTTCCTTCTCCATGCGGGTTCGAAGATCTCTCGGGAAATATCCACTAACCTAGAAAACACAATTGTAGGAACCAATCATCTATTTGTAGATCAATCTAGACAAATAGTTTCCATCACTAACTGTGTACATTGTGCGGGTCACAGTTTGCGACCAGCGCGCCTTGATTGGCGACCACTTGCTCCAATTCCAGCAGCACCAATAAATATTGAAGACGCCAATCAGTATCAACAATGGCAAGCTACGCTTATTGCTGACGACAATCGATACTGTTGATTATGGACTTGTTTTGGAAGAAGATATTAAGGCAGTTGGATGATAATTGCACATTCATAATGCAAAACTTCACACCAACTTAGAGTATATAACGAAGAAGATCAAGAAAGTGTGGCGTTCGAGATTGTATATCCCCCGCTAGCCGCGTTTAAACTCTGGCTGCTTGGACGACTTTTAATTTATTTGTTTATTTGAATTCAGAACGAGTTTGAGACGATCTACGGCTGCGCCAAATTTTGTCTGGTGGTAGCAATGGGTCTAGCCGGAACTCCCGATTGACGATAGACCGGTATATACCAAAGTGCTATTTCTGCATTTGTGAACATCTAATTTGTATACTCGGTAAACCAGTTACTACATCCAATATTTCGTTGGGCGTTTTATTTATGAGATTCCACTAGGGCACGTGACCAAAAAACTATGATCCTCAACATTTTATACATAATAGAGAATTGTAGAAATAGAAAAGCAGTAGAGTAATTAAAAAGTTTTGACGGCTTTATCCCTCCATTGATGGCATTTAGAATTTTGCTGCCATTTTTTTAGATTGGACGTGAAAAGCCATACAAAAATGTCCAATAGTCAATGAATTATTTACTGAAGAGGATCTCTGTGTAAAAGTTATTTGGCTGAAAGGATTAAATTAACAGAGCTAGTTCAAAGTTCATTTTATAACAGTCGTGCATTTAGTAACACCATAATATTCCGAGGAGATTCCTGTACCGTAGCTTCCCGGGAAACTTTTAAAGCCGATCCAAAATTAACTTCCATTATATTTTAGTAATTGTATAAAATATGGTAGTTTCGGTCAAGTGTAATGCACATCTGGAATACGCCCAAATTCCTTTCGAAACCAAAATTTAGAAGCACATGAATGGAATAATAGATTTAGCGATGAATATCGTGAAATGTAACCGCGGAACGCACGTAGAAAATGTAACACCTGCTTTAATATTAATAAGGAGCTAGTTTTAGGCGGAAAATACTTAATACCATTTATTCCAAGGTTATTCATAAATAGTTGTTTAATCGGTTTGCGAAAAATAGTAGTCTGGCAGGTTTACTTGTTATCATACTTCATACTAATATTATAAATGCGAAAGTGTGTCTGTTTGTTGGTTTGTCCTTCAATTACGCTGCAACGGAGCAACGGATCAAGGTGATTTTTGGTATGGGTAGATATAGTTGAGGACCTGGAGAGTGACATAGGCTACTTTTTATCCCGAAAAATTAAGGAGTTCCCGCGGGAATCACAAAAAACTTAAACCACGCGGACGAAGTCGCGGGCATCAGCTAGTGATATTATAGGTGAAACAGACCATACTGCAATATATCTGTTGAAGTAGTCCCATGGTGTTTTAGCAGCTAGGTTTGAGGGTATTAATGATAATATAAAGTAGCATTGATTTGAAAGTATTAGTGATAATAGAACTTTGATTGTGTTACAGTGAAGGCTCATTTATAAAGGGATTCATTACCATTTCTCTTTACAACCCATGTGAGGGCTTTTGGGATTCGCAATAGCTAAACTAACTAATAGCTGACGTCAACAATGCTATAATTGTGTTGTTAATAATGTTGTAATTAATGAACCAGAAGCTTAAGTCGCTATAATCCGCCACAGTAGACAAATCTATGTGGCGCAGTGCGTGTCTTCCACCACATGTGAACACCCACCACCCAGCAATTCGCACCGGCACAGCACCACACCACACAAATCCTCCAAATCACTCTATACGTACGTTTCACTCCGAAACCGAGGATGCTCCGGTTTCGGAGTGAAACGTAGATTTGTCTACTGTGGCGGATTATAGCAAATTAAGCTTCTGGTTAATTCATTACAACATTATTAACAACACAATTATAGCATTGTTGACGTCAGGATTACATTAATGTGTTTATTTATTACACCTTTCTATAGTAAAAGTTTAACGATCGTCATTCGGTGCTTCAGTTGTAAAGATAATGTCGTTTATTTCACCTCACACGATTGCTGTGATAGCGGTTACAGTTCTAAGTTCTTTAAGGTTTTATTGTTCTTTATTAGTTTTGGCTTCTTGTGTTTGTTTGATATATTATTCAGACTGGACCGCGACTTTGTACGTGAAAATTGAAGTTTTTTTTTAAATGACTTGGCATCTATTTGTTTTCGGGTCAAACAGTAGCATTTGCCCATCTCCGAGATGCAAGCAATCTGTATACCCGTCTGAATGGATTAAGCAAACGAGCCGTGAAAAGAAGACAGATAGACACACTTTCGCATATATAATATTTTGTAGATTATATTAATTGCTTCGTACATTAGTCCATATAGTGGAATAGAAAAAAGTAACTCCACCTACAAAGAAAGTCACGTTGCAAAGATTATTTGAATTAAATGATACCTAATAATCCTTTGATTTTTTAAATCCATAAGAATTCAAAAAATGCTTTAAGAATTATGGAAATAGGACCGTTACCTAATTACGCTAATATTATGATTATACAATTAATTATATTACACGACGTGTTTATTTTTTATGACCGAACCTTATCTTTATTAGACAATAAACAAGCTCAGGGGGGAATTTAGAATTGTGATAATTTAAATTTTTATAGAAGTTTTAATGTAGGTAATAAAATTTTATGCAGGCAGTTATTTTATCAAATATTGCAAAAAGAAATTTATTCTACGTTAGTTATCAATTCAGTCTCTAAAAATAATACATTATTGAACATAAAGCAACAGTAAACGTCCTAGTGATTTATTATTTACTAGCTGATGCCCGCGATTTCGTCCGCGTCGATTGAGGTTTTCGGAGTCCCGAGCGAGCTGGATTTTTCCCGGGATAAATATTTACTATATATGGCATCGATATTTGTGATCACTGGAAATCCCAATTATCGTTCTTGGAAGGAATTGGCCCAGCAACAAAAACAACGTGAAAATTGGTAATTTTTTAAATAATTTTTGGTAAAGGTTGATTCTACTGAGAAGAACCGGCAAGAAACTCAGCAGTTGCTCTTTTCATAAACAGAGAAATGTTACACTTCGTAAATAATGTACAATGCATACGTTACGTAACAAGTATTACACTGACTTGTGCGTTGCTGGATGCGAAGCCGGTTGTTTCCATGCAACTTTGTCATCGAGACAATCTGAGTTTATTTAATTCCTTAAAAGCTGGCAAGGCATTGGCATTTCCTTATCTGCGATAATCTTTCCCTGGGATAATCACTTAACACCAGGAAACCTTGCCTGCTTGTTTTCATCTGTACTTATAATAAAAATATCTTTCAGCTATTATGATAATCTCAGTTAGGTCGCAGTTACATTATTGTTTATCAATAATTTGCAAATTGTCATGCTTCGCCATTGTCAATATCACGGCCAGTTGATATCTGTCTTCAGTTGATATGCGCCTTGACCTCAGATAACCCGCAAATTGACTACATTATTTAATTGCTTTACATAATAATTACTGAATTTAACTAATTAAGCAAAATAATCTTAGCATAAAATATTGCCTACTTATTCATTATTACTCGGGGATATTTAAACTGATCAGATTGGATTTTCTAATCAAAAAACCTTTTGGTGGAGATTAAAATGTACCTACATAATGAGATTTTTAGGGTTCCGTGGCGAAATGACAAAAAACGGAACCCTTATGGATTCGTCATGTCTGTCTGTCTGTCTGTCTGTCCGTCCGTATGTCACAGCCACTTTTTTCCGAAACTATAAGAACTATACTGTTGAAACTTGGTAAGTAGATGTATTCTGTGAACCGCATTAAGATTTTCACACAAAAATAGAAAAAAAAACAATAAATTTTTGGGGGTCCCCATACTTAGAACTGAAACTCAAAATTTTTTTTTTCATCAAACCCATACGTGTGGGGTATCTATGGGTAGGTCTTCAAAAATGATATTGAGGTTTCTAATATCATTTTTTTCTAAACTGAATAGTTTGCGCGAGAGACACTTCCAAAGTGGTAAAATGTGTGTCCCCCCCCTGTAACTTCTAAAATAAGAGAATGATAAAACTAAAAAAAATATATGATGTACATTACCATGCAAACTTCCACCGAAAATTGGTTTGAACGAGATCTAGTAAGTAGTTTTTTTTTAATAATTTAAAACTTACTACAGGTTTGTACGGAACCCTCGGTGCGCGAGTCCGACTCGCACTTGGCCGGTTTTTTTATTTATTATTTATGGGATTTTCCAAAAGGATAAATTTAAAATAAGTGGTAGGCAAATAAAGTCTAGCATGGTGATATAACAGCGGTCGGTTACGGAATGTAAATTCTCCAATTCCGGTTGTTATTGTCATTTAATGATAGATTTTAGTGTTTTTATGTTTAAACGGAAATCATTATGTAACCTATGTGTAATGTATGTGAATTCATAGTAACCCCAGCTGAGTTTGTTGTGGGCTCTTCTCAGACCTGGGCGCGTTTGGAACCCTCGTAGCTTTAGTTTTAAGATACCGTAACAGATTATCACCATCATATCTTTATTTTTATGTAACTGGACGTCAATAAGTGTAGTGTACCTACCTAAATTGAATAAATATTTATGATTATGATTGTAATAATATTAAAGAAAATAAATAATTACTGAATTAATCAACAACTTGTTTAAAAAAATAAGCAAGCATGGTTCTTTTTTGGGGAATAAAACTCCATAAACCACATATATACACTAGACCTTGGAATTGTAGAAATAAAACAAATTGAGAGTAATTTTGAAATTAGCAATGTAAAAGATTTTACGAAAAAAGGCGCTGCCTTGGGTTCCAAGATGATTCTATTGACTTTCTATTCTATTCTTTGCTACTTTTAACCTCGCTCTTCACGTTTGTCGCCTGTAGCCTGTATCTCATTTGTCCAATAGGTACCTTATTACTATTTCCGCCGTCCACTCGATATTATCAGCCGTAACAAGCGACAAATCAACTTTGGACAGCTCTATCAACATTGCCGTCATGTTTTGGTGGCTTTTGCTCGTTTATTATTTCTCAATATTTAAGTAGGTAAGTTTCTTTTTCTACTGCATACGAGTATAACGTGAGTATAACATAGTAAACCTTTAACATAGTCTTATAATGATTATAGATCGTATTGCTTGTCCCTTTAGATCGAGAAGCGCCTGTCGGGGCTGGCGCTGTGCGGCGCGGCGCTGCGGCGCGTGGGCGAGGTGTTCCAGCGCGAGCTGGAGAGCGGGCTGCGCGAGAGGCCCTCCAGCCTGCAGATGGAGAACACATACGTGCCCGAGCTGCCCGACGGCACCGGTACGTTTACCTTGATTATACTTCTACTAGACTAGATGATGCCCGCGATTTCGTCTGCGTGGCTCATTTTTTTTGATTCCCGAAGAATTTCCTTAATTTTCCGCGATAAAAATTAGCTTAGGTCCTTCCCTGGGACACAACCTATCATTAAAAATCGGTTGAACAGAAGCAGGGCCGTATAAGCGTAGCAGACAGACAGACACACCTTCGCATTAATAATATATGCATGGATATGTATGGATCTAATTGGATATAGGTCTCTTCAACCTACCTGAATCCAGCGGTTCCGTGTGACTCGTTTGATCTCGTCGTCCACCGAGTCGCCTGTCTATTGCGGCGTCCTACGTCACTAGCAGTCGAGATAACTTGTTTGAACCGATCTAGAGCCGAAGTTAGTAGGATAATGTTCTGTGGTTCCCCCAGAGGAGGGCGTGTTCCTGGCGCTGGACCTGGGCGGCACCAACTTCCGCGTGCTGCTGCTGGAGCTGCGCGGCGGCCGGCTGCTGCGCGAGGACGTCAAGCACTACCACATCAGGTGAGCACGACGTGTGCTGCACACTGCAGACAGCAGCACCAGTGTGACGACCTCCCTGACGCAGTGTTGAGACTTGAGCGCTGTTGTCTTAGCGTGCGGAGGTCGAGGCGTGTAGAGCATCAGAATTGAGTATACTTGTTGGATTAGAATCATTGGTAATGTCCCAGAATCAATGTCTTGTCCAATAGGGCGCGTGTTCTGGAGTGGAGACGGCATCAAGGCTGACGAACTCTCTGTGGTCTTGTAGTGGGAAGACCCGGGTTCGATTCCCGGCAGGGTTAGTTTGGGAATTTATTATTTCTGAGTTTTCCTTGGTCTGGCCTGGTGGGAGGCTTCGGCCGTTACTAAAAACACCCTACCGGCAAAGACGTGCCGCCAAACGAAGCCGCCGAAAAAAAACCAGATGAACCGTCCATTCGGGGCGGTGGAAAAGTTTTGCTAGCAAAAGTGAAAAAGCGTGCGTCATTGTTGGGGTAAAGTTCCAGGGTTCAGGGTGTCTCATGATATGTACGGTGGTTGAGCCGTAAAAAGGAATCCAATAGATAAATAAACAGATTTTTACTTTGTAGTATTAGTACCAAAGTTTGTTTCTTTTATTATGTCTTTTTTTATATTATGTCGCCTATCTTGCTCTCTCATTTCATGTCAACACTGTACCACCGGACCTACTTAATACCACCTTCGGGATTCAAGGGACTAAACTGTGTAGTAACTTTATCAGTATTCCTGCTTACATTTATGTGAAGATTAGGCAAATACTAGTAGCTTACAGCGTTAGGTGCCTACTATAGAATCAAACATGCAATATAATGTGAGTGTAAGCTCTCAGAGCCGACCGGATCCAGCTGGGAGGGTCTGTAATATCTAAGTTCATTGAAACCTGTATTTGTAATTTGCTACTCGAGAGTTTACTGAGTACCGACTTTCTCGAACACTATTGAAGAATTGAAAAGAATGAATATTTTACGCACGGTTGAGATGGGAAAATAATTCACAAAAAATACAAACGAATTGATAACCTCCTCCTTTTCTTGAATTAGGTTAGAAAGTGATACGATAGCAAATCGGCAATGGCCATGTGGTAAATACTTCATGACAAGAGCATCTGTTGCGTTACTGACAACTTTTCTCAGTATTCCGAACTAATGGTAGAGTTTTGAGTTAAGTTAAAGAGCCTTGGCCTACATGGAATAGAGATAATATAATTTTCTCCTACTTGCTCGGAAATTGCTTTATCGTTTAATAAAAAAGCAATGCGTACATATTGGCTCTTTTCTGACCGCTAATACTTTTCTACGCTTTCACGGGCCATCTTTTCAACCGATTTTGGTGTTTCATATAGGACATAATTATAGGCTACTGTTTATCTCGGAAAATGGAGGAGTTCCCGCGCGAGAATTCAAATTCAAGGTTTTTTTAAATACGATTAATTATATTATGTTGTTATTGGATAGAAGCAGGCGTTACTTTACGACAATTGGTAAATCTATGTGGTAGGTACAGCGTGAACAGAAATCTTCCAAACTACTTTTTACTACTATTACGACTACTTTACAATCGTGCGTTGTCGAGTCGACTTCTCCTGAAGATGCTTCCGTATAATTTGGAAGATTTCTGTGATGTGGTGAATACCGCGGACTATAAGTGCGGGATACACACTACCTACCACATAGATATACCTATTATCGCGGATTATAGCAAATCAAACTTGTAGTTCTTTCATTGTATGTTGTTACATATTGTTTCCAGTGACGCCTTGCGCGTGGGCTCGGGCGAGGATCTGTTCAACTTCCTGGCGGACTGCGTGCAGGACTTCGTGCGCGCCGAGGGCATGGAGCACGAACAGATGTCGCTCGGTTAGCTGCTTCTATAACGATGCTTGTAGTTTTTCAGGAGAACTATTTGCCATTGATGTCTTTATTGAAAACATTAAAAAAATATTCTTTATTCTTTATTTGTGAAACATGCCTGGGGAGTCATTACAGTTGCCCAATTCGTCTGCCCAGGCTACAAATACCTTAAAATTAAAAATAAAAATAGACACAAACTAAACTAACACTAGACATTAAAAAACTCAAATAAAAAATTTAAAAAACAACATTAAAAACACTAAAATAAACTACATATCACTTACTTTCTAGCAAAGGTTTTATTTTATTTACGAGTTGGAGCGGTGGGGTGTTAAAAAAGTCCAGTTCCCAATTCTTTTGCGCTAAATCATTGAGCAAGCGCAGTGCACGAGCCAGTGGAGCTTGCCCAGCCATTACTGTTCTGCAGTACGGTAATGCAAATAATTTGCGACGACGCGCAGTTACGTAGTCATCTGGTACATGAAGGTTTACAGAACTCAATATGGCTGAATTACAATTGTATAGGTTGTGGGTATTGAATATATCAATACGTTTCCAAACTTTATCTATCTTCGTATGTGAATGATAAAAGAGTGTAGATTTGGCTCCCTCCGGCAATGCTTAAAGACAACGTTTTTTAGTCAGAAATACCCAATACTTAATTATGGCCCGGGACTCGAACCCTGGACCTCGTCGGCCGCAGTCGAACAAGCAAACCGCTTGACCAACGAGGCAGTTACCACTCCTATTACTTCTCTGTATTTGTTTCTTGGTAACATTTCTTAACAATTCAGAAACAGCGGTCGCCAGACATGGGAAATCAAATCGTGTCTACTTCCAGGTTTCACGTTCTCGTTCCCGATGAAGCAGCACTCGATCTCGTCGGGCGAGCTGATCACGTGGACCAAGAGCTTCAAGTGCAGCGGCATGGAGGGCGTGGACGTGGCGGCGCTGCTGCAGCGCTGTCTGCGCGAGCGGCGCCTCAACGTCACGGTGCAAGTGCTGCTCAACGACACCACCGGCACCCTCGTCGCCGGCGCGCATACGGATCCTGACGTCGCGGTGAGACACATTTACCACTACCACCAAGTCCATTAACGTCCCGCTGCTGGGCACAGACCTATACTCTCATAGGAGAGCTTAGACCCACCACGCTGCTCCAATGCAGGTTGGCGGGCTTTAACGATAACGACTATTATCATGTTAGTGATAATAACCGGGACCGACATGTACCACTAGACCAACGAGGCAGTGCAGGCAGGCAAAGACACATTTACACTATCCTCAAAATCCCTTATGGTGCATAATATTGCGCACTTCCTGGTGAACACATATCTCTTTGAAGTAGCACCAACGTTGTTTACCTGCGGGTTATCACACACAGTCAACGCCAATCACCCTCCGTCCCTCCGTAAATCGTTGCTGAAGGGCATCGTATTTTCCATTTACCCATACGCGGGTTTCATTTGAGAGCCTTTGGCTCCACCGTCAATTGATACATTTTAGTTCTTTTTACATATTTTAGTATGTATAAAGATATTGGCGGGAACCGAGAAGTGAGGGTGTGAAGTGTGAGTGAATTAGGGAGGAAGTCAAATTTCTGCCCGATCCGTCTAGTGTTTTGTGCTGTGCGTTGATAGATCAGTCGGTCACCTTTTCCTTTTATATATTTGGATGTGTTCTCTCCGCGTTCCAGATAGGAGTGATCCTGGGCACGGGGTCTAACGGCTGCTACATGGAGCGTGCGGAGCGCGTGCAGCACTGGGAGGCGCGGCACGAGCGCGTGCGGGACGTGGCCGTGGACATCGAGTGGGGCGCCTTCGGGGACAACGGCTGCCTGCACTTCCTGCGCTCAGAGTTCGACAAGGAGGTCGATGACAACTCCCTGCTGCCCGCTTCCTTCACGTGAGTGCAAACCTTCACATTGTTGGAAACACAACATCAAATATATTTACAGTCGATGTACAGTTTGTTCACGTTTCATTCACCCTGTCACATATTATGTACTAAAAAACGACAGGCCTCTTACCTCATAAACTGCCACAGGGCGTCGACGTGTTTCGCTCACTCAGTATCTAAAAATTAAATTATTAATTGTGCTACAAATCGTTTTTATCTCATCAAGCACCCAATCCATACAGTCCACGAAATCTACCACACACGTAACTCGTACACATGTTTGGATACACGCAGGATGCGTAGTTCGCTAGTTTCTGTTGCGATTGATTGTCGTGACGAAGTTTGTTCGTCGTTGTTGTCGTTTACTTATATACTGGCTGGCTCTGCCTGGCTCGACTCGTTAATATCGTCCATTCACCAGTCTATCTTCGTTTTTCTCACTTGGTGATAAGTTGTGATGAAGTTAAGATAGTAGCGGCTTAACCTGTTAGGCCTAACTGCCTACCGGTTATATTACTACCACCAGTCTGTTTCAACATGGCACACCCGGGATCTCTCGCTTTACGAGATTATTGCACTCACCGCCTCGCCAGGGAGGTAGTCTCCCTGTTCTCGTGCATTCTGATGCGTGATGCAATGTTTTCAGTTTCGAGAAGTACATCGGCGGCAAGTACCTGGGCGACCTGCTGTGCGCCACGCTACGCGCGCTCGCCCGGGACGCGCTGTTCCCGGCGCCGCCGCCGCCCGGCAGCCTCACCACCGCACATCTCAGCCTGTTCGAGGAGTGAGTACTGGCTATTGTGTTTAACCCGCACCAATCACTGTTACAGCCTCAATTGCTGTGATTTGACGCACTTTTTTTCTTTAATCGATAGTGTACACTTGTGGGACGAGTAAGGGATAGATGAAATGGCGACAGGTCTCGGGTGTTATATGCGACCCACGAATGCCCCTTAAACTTGAAGGGAAAGTCGTTAGACCTGTCGCATTATATGGTTCAGAATGTTGGGCGGTGAAAGAAACGGATGAAGAAAAAGTACATGCGACCGAAATGCGAAAGTCGAGATGGATGTGTGGTGTGACTAGAATGGATAAGATTAGGAATGAATGTTATAAGAGGAAGTTTGAAAGTAGCGCCAGTGATAGAAAAGATGAGGAGTAATAGGCTAGCATGGTACGGGCATGTTATGCGGAGGGAAGAAAGGCATATTACGAGAAGAATGGTAGATATACATGTGGAAGGAAAAAAGAGTAGAGGGAGACCAAAGAAAAGATGGATGGATTGTGTGAAAGAGGATATGCGTATAAAAGGGGTGAATGATAGGTTGAGGGATAACTGTACAGAAGTGAGTGGAAGAAGATAACATGTTGTGCCGACCCCACATCGCGTTTGATAAGGACAAGAAAAAGAAGAAGTACAATTGTATGCAATCAATATAATAATATTGTAAGGGCCTGTTTCACAATCGCCAAGTAAACCTTATCTGACGAATAAACTTGTATAATAGTAATAAGTAGCACTTCGACAACTGTGCGAGAAATACAGGAGTGCACATAGAAACTTGCATATGGTGTTTGTCGATCTTGAGAAGGCATACGACAGAGTTCCCCGAGAAGTTTTGTGGTGGGCTATGAGAGTGGAAAGAATACCTGAGAAGTATGTGAGGCTTGTGAAAGCGATGTACGCAGAAGCGAGCACAAGGGTCCGGTCAGAAGCTGGCGTTACAGACAGGTTCAATGTGGAAGTGGGCTTGCACCAGGGATCGGCTTTAAGTCCGTATCTGTTTCTCCTGGTAATGGATGCTCTTACATCAGACATACAGGAGCGAGCACCCTGGTGCATGATGTTCGCTGACGATATTGTACTTGTCGGGGAAGAGGCGTCTGAGGTCCAGAGCAGACTGGGAAAATGGCAAGAAAGATTGGAGAGTGTTGGCCTGAGGATCAGCCGAACGAAGACAGAACATCTGTTCTGTGACTTCGGTGGCCCCTCCCGTTTTCATAAAATTGCCTTAAATGGTGTATCCCTACCAGTCTGTTCCGATTTCCGGTACCTCGGTTCGCTCTTTCAAAACGACGGCAATATTGACCGAGACGTGAACAAAAGAATGAATGCGGGATGGATGAAATGGCGACAGGTCTCGGGTGTAATATGCGACCCACGAATGCCCCTTAAACTAAAAGGGAAAATCTATAAGGCAGTCGTTAGACCTGTCGCATTGTATGGTTCAGAATGTTGGGCGGTGAAAGGGATGGATGAAAGAAAAGTACATGCGACCGAAATGCGAATGTTGAGATGGATGTGTGGTGTGACTAGAATGGATAAGATTAGGAATGAATATGTAAGGGGAAGTTTGAAAGTAGCGCCAGTGATAGAAAAGATGAGGATTATAGGCTAGCATGGTACGGGCATGTTATGCGGAGGGAAGAAAGGCATATTACGCGAAGAATGATAGATATGCATGTGGAAGGAAAAAAGAGTAGAGGGAGACCAAAGAAAAGATGGATGGATTGTGTGAAAGAAGATATGCGTATAAAAGGGGTGAATGATAGGTTGACGAATAACAGAAGTGAGTGGAAGAGGAAAACATGTTGTGCCGACCCCACATAGCGTGGGATAAGGACAAGAAAAAGAAGAATAAGTACAATTGTATGCAATCAATATAATAATATTGTAAGGTTAAGGTCAGATAAGGTTTACTTGGCGATTGTGAAACATGCGTTTCACAATCGCCAAGTAAACCTTATCTGACGAATAAACTTATATAATAATAATAAGTTTTGAAATAGGCATCATCATCCTTATTAAACTTGGTGCGTGTGTTACCAGAGAGAGCGTGGTGGGCGCGTGGGCGCGCACGCAGGCGGCGCTGCGCGCGGCGCTGGGCGCGCCCGCGTCGCGGCACGACGCGCTGGTCGCGCAGCACGTGGCGCGCGTGCTGTCCAACCGCGCCGCGCAACTCGTCTCCGTCTGTGAGTACTACTTCAAGTGCAATCGACGAGTGCGCGTGCCTCGTGCTTGTGTTAAAGTCCTATCTGTATACATTTGTAAACGTGCGAATGTGTGCGTGCACGTGATTGCTCGTACGAGTGACCGCTCCGAGCGGCACACGTGCTTTACTACAAGTGAAGTTCACGCGCGCTCGTGGATTGCAAGAACTATATTAGAGCTACCGATACAGCCTGTAATTAGGTACAAGTGAGTCCTTGACCGCTATCACACATGGTGACGCAGCCTGCGATGGCACCCTCCCACAGCGCTCCCCACTGACGAGTGGCCTAGTTACGACAACGCATATTAAATCATTGCGATTGTTAAGCAACGTTGACCCAAGTCGGTAACTGGATGAGTGACCGAATTGGGAACTCCGAATTTGGCCTTTTTGTCTCCTCCGTGCCTCGGAGAGCACGTTAAGCCGTCGGTCCCGGTTATTATCACTAACATGATAATAGTCGTTAAAGCCCGCCAACGCGCATTGGAGCAGCGTTGGTGGGTGTAAGCTGTAATTCCCTCTCGCCTATGAGAGTGGGCCGTCAATGGGCTGTAGTGGTGGTGGTGGAACAACTGATCACGTGAGATGTTCTCGGGCAGGCATCGCCACGCTGCTGCGGCGCATGGACCGGCCGCACGCCGCGGTCGCCGTGGACGGCTCCGTGTTCAAGAAGCATCCGCGCATCAGCTCGCTCATGCAGAAGTACATCGCACTGCTCGCGCCGAACCACAAGGTAGCATACAGCTCTCACCCAGTGTACGTGAACTACTTGTACCGACTGACTGACTGATTTATCACCGCTGCCGTTAGTTTGAAGTGAAGCTGCTTTAGAATCGTTGCGATTTGAAAATTCGATGAAACGAAAAAACTACACCAAAAAGAGAGGAACATATTCATAATAGGATTTAGCCTGCGAGAGAATGAGAACAAGTTGAGAATGAATACGAGTTATATAATATATTATCTCATTCTCGCCTACGAGGCTACTTTTCTGAAGTTTTACTTCTACCGTGTGGGAATTGTCCACACACACTTTTTTAATGATATGAGTGCTTACTTAGAAAGGATCTTGATAAAGGACTAAAGGTTTTACAAAAGACGCAAAGACGGTTTTACAAGCAATTTTCTTGCCAAGTAAGTGCACTGGCATAAAGTATTATTGGCAACAACGTTTGAACTTACCTTTAAGTTGGTAAATTACCTAATTTGAAGACAGAAATACACAGTCGATACATCATAACTGTTAATTCCAGTTCACGCTGCAAGCGGCGGAAGACGGCAGCGGCAAGGGCAGCGCGCTGACCGCCGCCATTGCTGCGCGAGTCGCCGCGCGCTCTCCCTAAACCACTGTCCACTTACATGGGATTCACCTCCTAGTGTCCTCACTGACTCATCAAAGACCATGGACTATTACTATGTATCAGCATCGGGATAGGGATTATCCATCTAAGAATATTTATTTGATTTTCCATTCAAAATGGTAGCTTGTTTGGCGCTATAAAATTTTTAGAAAAATCAGCACGCGCATATATAAATTGCGAACGCCATCTGTTTGTGAATTTCATAGCCTTTAACATGTAATTAGGAGGTATCTCCTACTTCCGTGGTTTTTATTTTATCATCGAACGCATTTCCAGTAATGTTACAAGAGTATCAGTTAGGTTATGATATTATAAAACTTAATGACTGCAGCGCCAAATCAATTCATTAAATTCCAATTATCAAATTTAAAAATTACTTCTGGTAAAGCTAACGCCAAATTAGCTGCAATTTAGCGCATTTTGAAATATTTTACTTGCAAGATTCTTTGCATGTTTGCATTCCATGTTTATTCTAGATCTATAATTTCGAGGTTTGTCTTGTTTATCATTATATTATGATAATTTGTTAAGTGCCTTGATGAATTACATGATTATACATGTAATCGTATAAGATTGTGTGAATTCATGATGACAAGAATATGTATAATTTTAATTAAAATATTATACATATATATGTATATATATATATATATATATATATATTATATATATATATATTATATATATTATTATTATATATTATATATATATATATATATATATATATAGCAACATAAATAACTCTATCAGGTTACATCGAAGACATTGATATTTGCGAGGTTGTTTTACCCTACAGCCATTTTTGGCTTTATTTTCTCATTCATATCGTAATAATTTTTATGTTAATTTTTTACATCATCATTATTAGTAAATAACACAGAAACTGAACATGATTATACTCGTAGTTCACATCGTGAAGTTTTAAAGCTCAGACATAATTTGTCTGCAAAATTGAAGGCTGTTTGTGAAAATGACTGAAAGTGTGTATTAATTATTAGTGCTAGTTAATAGTTATTTGTTATACAAGAGTGAAAAGTTGTTTTTTAACCGCGTGCTCAATTTTGATGACCGAGCAAGCGAAGGATTCTAAAATTGAATCACGAGCGGAGCGAGTGATTCAAAAATTAGAATCCTGAGCGTCAGCGAGGGAATCAAAAGAGCACGAGGTGAAAAATCTTTTCACTCGAGTGCAACACGTAACTTTTCATCCCACCTCAGCGAGGAAATGACTATTTAGTCGCAAAAAAAATCACAAGGTAACTTTTCATCCCACCTCAGCGAGGAAATGAGAAAATGCAAAAAAAATTACAAGATTAAATTCAATTCTGTTAATTTCTTCGTCACTAGAATCACTCATTTTAGGTTTTTCACTGTTTTTAAATTTTTTTGTTTTTAATCGGTTTTAATTTTAAACAATATGACGTGAAAGAAAATGGTGCGCGCAAAGCATATTAAAAAAGTACACCAAGAAGGTTACGAGTGTGAGTTTTTAACAAATTAAAAACGATTGTATGGAAATTCGGCACCATAGAGGTACAAGTAAATAGGTTTTAATGATGTTTTGAATTCACAAACTTCATAGACGAGTGATATTTACTAACGTGCACACGATGTTCTAAATTCAATTTACTTTATCCTCTAGAGGATAATAACGGCTTTTACCATCAGATATCGAAGAATAAAAATACTCTTTCCGAGATGGTGGGATGAAAATTAGTTTTGTGTGTGTATTCGTTGATAGGGGATTAGGATGTTTCAGCCCCGACTTCGTGGTTATTAAATCTTTAGCTCAAAGCTAATGATTATTATTAATTTAAAAAATTAGAATTTTATTTATTAAAAATAAACGCAGATGTTTACCTTTTGACAGTTGATGTCAGAAGGTAACCATCCACCAACCAACTACAGTTTGTGTTTAGTGAAACATATATCTAACCCGGTGGCCAAAATTGGAGCTAATTTTTATGCCTGTTTAGTTTTTGTTTTTAATTTATTTTCCATATCTACTAGCGACGCTGTCACCGGGTCATTTAGGTTTGTCAGACACATGGTTTCAACTTTCCTACTTTCAGTTACTACTATTACCTATTCTGTGCTTTCAGTTAATAGTTACTTTACGCAAGTCGGGGTTTATTGTATAATATAAACTTATGTTATATTGTTAATTTGTTTATATAGTTAGGTTAAATATTACTCGTGCCATATACTCATTAGCTATAATAATAATAATTAATTGTAAACAGAATGGCGACAGTCTTGCCATTCTTCTCAATAGAATTGAACTACCTACAGTGACGTATGGCCAATCGGCCTGGAATTTATTATTTGATAAATGTGGTTTACAACTTGATTAGCGCTATCTGTTGTTATCTTTGCACCTTGAATATTTATTTACCTACTAACTATCCTTAAAACCAGATAAAGAAAGAATTATCATCGAATCGATTGTAGTAAATTTTTTATGAAATTGTTGCGCATACAATACCTTCATATCGATCAATGGAATTTTCATTCGATCCCAGAAGATTCGATCATATTATCATCATTTTGTGCGGGTATCTTGTTTTAGTATCGGCGATCAGCAATTCTACGCAAATCGTTGGCATTTGAGCTGTAAATTGCGATTGCTATAGCCTTCCTAATTCACACCTAATTCAATACACACTTCCACATTCGAAATATTTGAATACCATTTGAAATATGTATTTCGAATATGCCGCATGAAACGAGTATTGTTATTGCATACCTACACAGTTAACTTCTTATGCTTTTGGTCTAATAGTGTGGCGCGGAGTTAAAGTTCAATCGCAACCTTCGAATCGTTGTCTTCTTTAACTTAATGAAGGTGCAAACTTAGCGATAAATAACACGCAACACAACGCAGTCTGTCGACTTTTTGTAGTGTAGGTACTTCTGCTTTTATTAAATAGTTACTACAATTTGATAGGATTCAACGAGTTTGGTGTTACAATTAGTATGTTTCTACCCTGAAACCAATATAATTGATCACTATCGTCTAATATAATTTATATACAAAAATTAATGTAGGAGAACAGGGTTGGACAGTTAGATATTAGTTGAAATGAAAAGACTTTTGAAACGGCAACTTTTGTAAAGAAACGTTTACTATAATGATATAATCGTATTATAACTTATATTAGTTAAATGTAATAATTTTTATGTGTAGCTAGAAATATTTAAAAAACTGATGATATTTTTCGAAATAAAATCATTGAGATGTATAATTCAAATTATTATACTTGAGTTATTTAGGAGCTATCTAAGGCATTTAACCCACAGCGTCATTACAATGATATCTTTCTCGAAAATCGAAATGACAAAATATGCCCGTCTCTTCGTTTTACTGGTATACCTGAGGGGGTGAAAATTTATATGAAATTATAACAAAACACAATTTTGAAATTACATTTTTAATACTAAAATGCCTTGGAGAATTAAGTTCCTGTAAGACATGTAATTGTGATTATTGTTATTTATTTATGGGTAATATTATATTTACCTACCTTAGTGTAAAAAGGAATAATGAACTCAAGAACCACACGTTTGTGCTCATTAGGAATAACAAAGAATTTCGACAGAAAAAAATCTATGTATTTTTGTACTATTCTATTTATTTACAAAAAATAAAATAAAATAATAATTGAATATACCTAATTATTAAGTAAAGATTTAACGTACAAACTTAGGTAATTTTAATAGTAAACATACAAATGCATAATATAAAATATTGTTATAAATAGTAATGATAACATTGCTGATGTTAAATAAATAAATATTTTATACGTTTCAAAACTCGCAAATTTATTTCTAGAGTTTATATTATTAGTAACTTGTGTCTCTATTGTTTTATAATTTTAAGACAGTTTATAAATAAACAATTAGTTTAATATGAAAATGTATTTTATTTAAAAAAAATATCGAAACTTTTTAGATCCAAATGATCTACATAAGCAAAATTAACTTGAGGTTTTTAACAGAAACATATCTTATAAATTACTTAACATAATTTCATTAAAAATATTTGAGTAAAATAATAATTATTAACATAGACTTCAAGTATAATATAATGTACGGTAGGTCAACACGAATATCTTTGGATATATAAAAGACGAAAGTCCGTCGAGGTGTCCCGCCGCATTTAATATCTTTCGCGATAATGTGGCCAATTCTGTTTAACACCATTTAAATATAGTGCTGCTCCATTTCGCAGGGAGTATTATGAAAGGAATAGCAACATAAATAGAGCTATCATTTTAGTTTCGTTTACAGATGGTTTACAACAGAATTGGCCTCGATGGCAGTAATTTCCAGTAAGAACTTTAGGATTTAAATTATCTTAAATGTCTGATACATCTAGCAGAAGGAGGAACTTCGTAGATATTCGGGAACGCCTTGCGCCTCTGTTGAGTCTTCCACGTCATCGTCTCGGAGCATATAATCGTGACACGTGTCATGATACATGGGTATCATGACACCTCCACCTTCTCGCGCACTTTGCGCAGGATGCTGGCGAGCTCGGAGGCCGACGTGGTCTTGTACTGTGCGGGCCAATGCCAACAGATACAATTAATATTTTAAGTAAAACAGATTTTCAAGAAATAAATAATATTACAGAAAATGTATAAAATAGTATATTTTGGCAGAAGATACTCCGAAAATTAAAAGGGCCACAATTTAAGGGGTTGACAATTAATCTATTGAGAATTTAGATCACAAATGAAGTTTTCTTTAACATTTATCTGATCTAACGATCAAGTCTGATGTAGTGCTGATTTCTATTACTTTGCTATAAATAATAAAAAATAATTATTTCGGCCTTCGGCTCACGGAGACTAGACAGCCGCGTCACGTTCCTTCAGACTCTTTCTGACAATGAGAGTGGTAGGTATTTACTAATTACTATGGGACTCCATAGTCGCAAGGGCGATAAACTGTTACAACCGGAAAGATATCAAGCGCACTACCAATAGCTTTAATTACTCTCTAGTCTCCATGGGCCATGAGCTATTTAGTCAGAAGTAAGTCTATGGACATCTTTCTGCAGAAAACCAGCGCTGCAACTCGCTGCAGCCCTGTGCTGGCTGAGGATCCTTATTTTGTTCACGTAACAATATAGTAATTAATAATAGGTAATTTAAATCGGTAAATATTTACTGCCTCGTTAGTTTAGGGGTCAGCATGTTCGACTGCAGCCGATGAGGCCCCGGGTTCGAGTCCCGGGTCGGGTCATAAATATTGGGTTTTCTTGACAAGAAATTCTCAGTACTAGCCCGGAGTTAGGAGGTGTTGAAACCCCGTTCTTCGGAGAGCACGTTAAGCCGTCGGTCCTGCGCCTGATCACTCTCCTTCGTCCCATCGGGCTACTAGATTAAAGGAACCGAGAGTGCACCTGTGTACTCGCACACGCTTGTGCACTAATATTATCTCCTGCGCAGATGGCCAATCTGTCGAGATTCGGTGGGGAGCACATTATAATAAGCGTGTTACCCCGGAGACATTCCTCTGCACCAGCACCTGGCTGTAGAGGCGCTTGCCCTCGTCGGCGCCCAGCACGCGCTCCAGCTGCGCCCGCGACAGCGCGAACAGCTGGTGCCCCGACACGCGCAGCTGCCTCTGCGCCGTCGCGCTGAAGCCCTTCGCCTCCAGCCACTCCACCACCTCGTCGGGGTTCGACTTCTGCACGCACACAATGGACGACGTACAGGAGTGGACCCGAAACACGATTGCTCAACATCGAAAGGCATTTCACCTACTGGCTACCAAACGTTAATTTGAAGACGGCAACCGATGATGATGAAAAAATGACAATATTCAGGCTTGTTGAGAATCCACATTGACGATCATGGAAATCATCTCTTCCAGTCTTATTCCTTATTGCTGAGGGTCATGGTTCGATCTGATTTCCGAATAGGGTAAGGATTATATACTTATTGTGACTTATTTTATATTGGGTTTTATATGCCTTTTCATAAAAACTTTATCATTATTGTCTGTTACTTCAAATAATGCGATGGGTTCCACAAACACACACTTACGCTTGTCGTTATTGCAAAAATTATTTAAGAGTGTGGCTTTTCAATTTGGTCAATTCGGATATTGACAAATTCTGATTTGGGTATTTGAGCTACTTAGGAGACATTAATTTCTTTTGTCAATTACTGACAATACCAATGAAATTGTGATAAAGAACTAAACTAATTTTAAAAGGTTCTTGTAATAAAGTCCATTATTCAGTTCCTTTTTGGTGAGGTGATAAAATATTATAAACCGTAATGTTTGTATGGGATAGTTTTTGGTGTGCATACTTGATGTATGAAGATATCCGGCGTCTTCTTGATGTCCAGTTTGCGTTGCTGGATCTGCGGCAACACCATCTTCAGCTCCTCGTGCAGCGAACCCACCGACTTAGTAGCTGCAACCAGAATTACATATGCATTCAAATATTTATTCGTTTTCTGTCACGTTTATCTTACGTACCTTCAAGACAAGAATAAATTGTGATACAGCTAACCGCGCAAGTTTGAATTTTAGACACCAGCTGTCAACTTCTCTTTGATCTAATACACAATTACTAGGTATATTATTTTGATAAAGACTATCATTCTATCACCTATACTTATATTATAGATGCAAACGCTTATCTTTATTTCTGTCTGCTACGATCTCACGATCCATCTGTTCAACCGCTTTTGACGAAAGGTACAGAAATAGTTTGGACAGAACATAGGCTATATTAGTTATCATCCCGCGAAATTATATTGAATCCATACTCCTAATTGGTTTCTCCAGTAAAGGTAAAGGGAGCTCCCTTCGGCACTGTAACGATGATGATGAACAGATGACAACTGATGGCAGCTGCGTCAGTTATTGCATCTACAGTACCAGCCCGTGAGGGTCAAGCGGGGGTACGGGCCTTAACCGGGCGGGGCGCGAGGGAAAACTGTGCCCCGGTGAGTGACTTTAAGCCATTTCGGCTTGGGCCTGCCTGTAAGGCTAGTGTAGGTAGTGTGTGGTGAGCGCCGCCACACAAGCGCTTACACTTCATGGTGTCAGTCTTGGCTTGCGCGGCTTGTGGCGCGGGGCGCGGCGGCTCGGGCGGCGGCGGCGGCGGCGGCGGCGGGGGCGGCACCGGCTTCTCCACGCGCCGCACCGGCTCTGGAACTGAACAGTGGCTGCAGGCTCACTCATCAGCTAGCACCAGCTCATCACTTTAGTGGCTACACTCTAATGTTTGTGTTCAATGTTTCTGATACGAACTGTGTCCTTCATAAGTAGGTACGTATACATTTCCAATGAATAGGAATCTTCTAGGCTAGTGCACGTCCTAGCTCGAACCTACAAACCTCAGCGTTGCTTTCCATAAGTTGGCAATCACTTGACGTATATGTTGTAATAAACAAGTAAAAGACTAACTCCTAGTTCTTTTTTGGTTTCTGTATCCAACCGAGATTACACATCCTCAGAGCCAATACAAAGGCTGGTATTGACATCTTAAACTGTTTTCTTTTTTTATTTGTGGGACAAGTTTAGTTTACAAGTTTAAATAGCCACTGAACTCAAACTCAAATTAATTTATTTCATAAAACAACTCGGCACATACAGGTGTCTCAGATGCGTCTTGTTTTGACTCTATCACTGGTTCGGAAAGAAGACTCGAGAAAGAATAGGTATATTAGGCCTGTGCTGATCCCAAGTATAGATTAATTAATGTATTTATAATCATATCTTGTTACTCGTTACTGAAAATGTGACAATTATTTATTTGTTTATATACCACTTTTAACAAAATAAAACAGATCACATAACAACATAATAGATATAATAAAAACCTTAAGACCAGAGACAATTTAGAAAATCACTGTTTAAAAATATTATGTTTTCTAAAACAAATTATAAATTGAGTAATAGGTAAGTACCTATTTGAAATTAAAACAATAATTAAAGCTGATTATAAATAAGAAAGTAACATGGACAGCAAAACTCACACAAACAATGTTAGACACTTACCGTACACGACACAACACACACAACCACAATTGGCACATCGTAGGCAAAAAGCAAAGCAAAACACTCACATATTGTACTAGTTAATAATTAATTCACTCACGAAAGTTAATATACTTAGTTTTGATTATTTTAAAAGCATTAGCTTGTAATCTAAAGGTCTTTAAATTTCAAATACTAAATAAGAGTTAGCTGTAAGGTTTTTTTAATTGTGTAAAATAAGTGATAGTGTAGATTGTAGGGAGACGAAAAAATAAACGTTTTAGTGCACTTTTATATAAAGTTTATTGTAAAGTATAAAATGTAAAATATAAACATGGATACGCATCGAGCGGGGGCCGTGTAACAACCAACGGACAAGTTACATTATTATTAATAAAACAACTACTTTAAAATTTAAATACACAACTAATCAATCGATTATTTATTCATCAAACGTTAAGTTTTAAGGTGTTAGTGTCATTATGTACATCGTTAAAAATATTATAAGAGTGCCGAAGACGGCCATAGACAAAGGCGCCCGCTCCATAAAACACACGAGAACCTACAATATGTACTGAGATACGAGTACAACATTTAACATCTCTTACAACTTACATGTTATTTATAATAATTTATTACGGATAAATAGACTCTATTCTCTTTATGAAAACATTAAAGTAATAAATGTGTACGAATAAGAACATTAGACTGAAGTTAATGTTAATGCTGATGTTTGCCATACAGTATATGATAGGTCAGTTGTTAATGTAATTGAGAATTCCTATCAAACTTTTTATAACGAAGACAAAAATATAATACATTGAAAGCTTTGTAGTAGCAGAAATATAACACATGAAGCATTGACATAATATAAAAGAGTTAAAGACATGTACATTTAAAACTGCAGTCAAAATAACTTAAACCATACCACGGAGTTGTTCAAATTAATTCACAAAATTAACAATTTAAAAACTAATTGACCATTAGATTTTATTTTACGTCAATGAATAAAGCTTTTTCGTAGCAACAACTAACCCAAAAATCACTTTCACAACAATATGCATTAAGGCATCTTTTTCTGTAAAAATTATGTATTTCCTGCTTTATTAAAGGAGTATTTCAATGATATTTTACGGTTTATGATTATCTCGACGTAAACTGAGGATTTAGAGGAGGATAGTGATAATTTTAGATTATTTGTTGCTTGTTTTCCTGGCGGACACACACACACTAGCACACGCGCGCACGCGAGCGCACTCACACACGCAAACGACGAGTTCCGATACGCTACCGCCATCTAGTGCATGTCGAACATAACTACTGGAAGTGGGTATTTTAATATTTATAGATCAAGGTCGTGAAGAAGTAATAAATATCTTAATCCGATACATAAATTATGACTAAGCGATGTCCACAGGTTCGCACGCGGGCGAAGGGCGCTTTGGTTGGAAAAAGGGATGATGACACGGGGACACACCGGATAACGCCGGGCTCCACACACAAGTCCTTTATAGTTTTTAAGCAAAATTTATTATCAGAAATGGAGCTATAAGACGTAACGACATAGACAAGATAATTGTTAGAGTCCTTTGCGATATTAACTTCAAACAGTGATATTTTTGGATGAGCCATGTATTATCATCTACAATATTATTCTTATTTAGCGAGTCTAGTATCTTTGAGGAAAGAGCTACTTGTGTTATTCGTGTGTTACACAAGTCTGACAATATCCCAATTCTCATCAGTCTAAAATCTAAATTGGCACAGAATATTGTCAGAATATTGTCAGAATATTGTCAGAATATGGTCAGAATATTGTCAGACTGGCAACACAAATGGAGGTTTTCTCTCGTGCCCTAAGAAGCGTCAGAGATAACCTAACCTATCCTAACTCCATGGGCAGTATCGATTTAGTCAAGTGCACGACTTGCGTTCACCAGCGTGGCGTGTGGCGCGTGGCGTGTGGAGCCGCGACACGGTCGTTCGGCTATCGCTCGGCGGGTGTGCGAGCGAGCTAGAAGTATCGGAACTCGCCCTTCTTGCCGAGCCGCTCGCGCCGCACCCAGTCGGCGCCCCCGCGCCCCTCGCCCCCGCGCCCCTCGCCCCGCGCGCCGCCCTCGCCCCTACCCGCCGCGCCCGTGGGGCTGCTGCCGCCCGAGCCGCGCCCGCCGCCGCCGCCCTCCTGCAACAACACGACATCACATGCTGGAACTCTATTTGCATACTATGCAGGAAGTCAAAACAATTTTTAGAAACCTTAACATGTCTAAAACTGTTTTAGAGTCACAAAAACAAGTCTACATGGAGCAAATTCTCTCCGCAAACATAAATTATTCTCTCAAATTCTGTTAGAGCCTCAAGAAATACAACGAAAATACACTTTTTGGTTCACAAATTTATGTTTCCTGGATCATGAGTTATAATAGTGTCCTTGCGAGGTCGTCCTTGCTGATATCAGGGTGTGCTTCCACGCGGAAGATTGTTATTTAAGCTATAAAGCCTGATTGTTATATAAAGCCTTGCTCTCGTCTTGGCAATTAACTGTAGAAGAGTATGCGACGTGGCCTCAGTTCAGTACGTTAGCAAGAACTGTTGGTTTTTCAAACTACTTTATTCCACTACAAGTTAGCCTTTAACTGCGATCTCACCTGAAGGTAACTGATGATGCAGTCTAAGATGGTATCGGGCTAACCTGTGAGCGGTATGGCTGGTTCTACATGGCATCGTACTGGAACGCTAAATTGTTTGGCTGCATGTCTTAGCCGGTATGGTGGTAACTAGTCGCGGATCCAGGATCTCCCAGATCTCAGCTCACAGAGAGCTCACCGCTTAAGGTCAAAAGGTAATGTATGTAACGTGTGTTACCTGGTAGTGCGTGTAGATGGGGTTGGGGTAGAGGTGCGGCGAGGAGGGCGCCCCCGGGGAGGCGGGCGGGGACAGCGCGGGCGCCACTATGGTGTGCGGCACGTGCGCCGTCACGCCGCGCCGGTTGCGCGCCTTCCACCACTTGCGCGAGTCGTCCAGCACCTGACGAGCACGGGACACACTGATCACTGGATTCTTTCATTTTGTGTATGAGTGGGAGACCTCGAGTTTAATGACATCATTCGGAGAGTCGCTAAGCTTAAGTGTATCTATGTAGTTTGCATGGTACTGGTTTGGCACTACGAAACGCCATTAACCAAAATAAGAAGAAATGTATAGTTAACGTAATGGAGACACAGGCGACAGGCAGACAGAGACAGGCGTTACCTCCAAGTACTCTCCGCGCACCACGCTCAGCTCCTTGTCGTTGTTGGCGGTGCGCGGGTACGTGACGCGCACGACACGACCGCCGCGCGCCGCCACGCCGCGCGCCCACGCCTCGCCCAGCTCGTCTGAAACAAACGATACCTTTATATTATGGAATATACTCTATATAAGAAAGCTCAGGGCCACTCAGCGGGCAATGGAGAGCTATGCTCGGAGTACGCGATCGAATAAGAAATAAGGAGATTCATAGAAGAACTAAGTTAACTAACATTGCTTGACGTGCTGAAATGCGGCAATGCGGGATACATACTCGTATTTCAAAATAACAGCGTAAGCGTGCCCTGCACGATCGAACCACCTGGCTTGAGCCGCACGGACGGTAAACGTCCAGATGGCTTAACTCTTGTCCCTTGGCAAAAAGGGAAATGCCTGTTGTGGGACGCGACTTGCGCCTGTACTTTGGCACCAAGCTATCTTAGCCGTACGTCACGGTTAGCTGGTGCCGCTGCAGAATCCGCTGCCGCGAGGAAGAAGGCCAAGTATGCGCCACTCTTGGGCCAATATTTATTTGTCCCACTGGCGGTGGAGACGATGGGATGCTGGGGTGGGGAAGCAAAACATTTTATAAAAGAGATCGGGCGTCGTCTGAGGGAAAGGGGCTGCGACCCACGTTCTGGTTCCTACCTGGTTCAAAGGTTATCCATCGCCATTCAGCGTGGCAATGCCGCAAGCTTGATGGGTACCTTTGGCCCAGGGGCAACCAGGGGTGGTCTTTTTGATCAGGGGTTTATTTTTATTTTATTGTTAGTAGGTATTATATAAGGATTTGTTTTAAATTTATTTTATAGTTAGCTTAATATTTAGTTTTTAGCATTTTAATATTGTATTAATATAATGTAGGTACTAAATGTGTGTCGATAAATGTGTAATTTTGACAGCGTAGTATAATCCATACGAATTGCACACCACAGGCTCACCTCCTTCGCCTGCCTACACCTTCGCATACTCCTCTAAGCTGGATATAGCGCAACATTTATATATAAATAGGATGACTGAGCTTATTCGGGAAGTTCTGCCAATCTTGTACCCTCCCCCGCCATGGCTCTGCCACCCCACGGCGTTGGTCTATCTATACAAGCGTCCATCAAACGACTGGTAGGAAAAAACGTACCTATAGATATTCTCCTTAGGCTGTGTTAACTGCTAATACACTATCTCCAAAAAATATTGTAACGTTTGTATTTTGCAATAAAAAAATTCTAAATTCTTAAATAAGCAGTACAATCTCACCGTCATCCCGGTCGCTCCTGTAGGGCGGCTCCCTGTCTGGGGACGACGCTGCGGAGATGGAGTCCTCGCGGGTCAGTGGCCGCGTGTTCCTGGAACACAATATCACATCATTTAATTTAGTCATTTATTAATAGCTGTGTATATGTTATTATTACATGTAGGTAGGTACATGTTATTACATGTAACCTGCGGCAAGCAAAGATGGCCGTTATGACATCCTACAATATTACTGATGAATACATTTTAGAAGGTTATCAAATTGAGTCGCTCACATATTACTTTTCAAAAGTCTTTAATGGTTTCCTAGGGATGTTTTTCTAGTTACAAAAACGCCACACTCACAATGAGCAAACATCGCTGGTAACAAAAAGGCAACGTACACGAAATACATAGATAATACTGAAGGTTGGCTCTATACTAAGAACGGATACAAGCGCTCTCAGAGCGAATGATGAATGAATGAGCTAAGATAAAAAGATCGGCGAATGGTAATCTCAAACAAAGATGCGAGATTCCTTTTGTATGCCATAGATGCAGTACCTGGTGATAGGGGTAGTGCAGACTGTCTGCATCGTTGGCTGGTTGGTTGTTCGGTATGCTCAGCTGCGGATGACGAGGTCCCGGGTTCGATTCTATAATTAAGTGTCACGGTTCTCTGTCAAGAAATTCCGAGTACTAGCCCGAAGTTTGGAAGTCGGTGATGTTTCACTCCCGTGCCTCGGAGAGCACGTAAAGCCGTTGGTCCTGCGACTGATCTTTCTCCGGCCACGCCGGATTTTTGTTCTCATCGGGCGGTGACAGAAAGGTAATAGAGAGTGCACCTATATTTGCGGGACACTCTATTGGACTATAGGTACTTATTTTTTTCCTCGCAGATGGCTAGTCCCTGTGGAGATTGGCCGCCGTTAGGTTAGGTAATAGGTTAGATTTGGCCGTCGCAGCTGAAACTCGGTCGAGAGAACATAACTACCTACCTGGTGTAGGGCGCATACTGTTCGCCGTACAAGTCGGGCTCGTCTCGCTCGTAGGCGAACCCGTCCGCGCGGTCCACGTCCCCCGCGCCGCGCTCCCCGCCCGCGCCCCCGCCCGCGCCCGTGCCCGCGCCCGCCGCGCCGCGCGCCGCGCTGCTGCGCCGCGGCGACACGCTACACCGCGAGACACACCGCACACGTCACGACACGACACAGATGGACACCAACAATACACGAATGAAACATAGTGAAACACAAAATTGCCTATATTTCTCATCATACTTCTATTATTATAAATGCGAATATGAGTTTATAATATGATTGTTACGCTTTTACGGCTCACCGATTTTGATGAAATTTGGTACAGTCATATGACGTGTCCCATGGAAGGATATAGGGCACATAGGCTTCTTATCCAGAAAACTAAGGAGTTTAAAAAAACTTAATTCATGCGGACGAAGTCGCTGGCATCAGCTAGTCAAAATATAAAATAGGCCTTGAACAATGAAGACAACATAGGAAAAGCATTTATATGCACAAAAACAATACATAAAATTTCTTACTTTGTTCCCAAAAGTCCAGCAGGATACGCTTATGCTTGACGACAATCATGCTTATTAAAAGCAATGATGAGGTCTAGGTTGGAGCGCGCTTGCCTACAAAATGCCAATTCACTCTTGCCTTGAAGGTACTTTCATATTATGGCAGGAACCGCGAACGCCGGAGGGGCGTTTCAGACCTTAGCGATTAATATCAGAAATTTTAAACAAAATAATTTTT
Organism: Erebia ligea; assembly: GCA_917051295.2. Taxonomy (NCBI): domain Eukaryota; kingdom Metazoa; phylum Arthropoda; class Insecta; order Lepidoptera; family Nymphalidae; genus Erebia; species Erebia ligea. Next base: position 11,881,486 of record OU785244.1, read on the forward strand.
TTTCTCTTCCGCTTTTAATATGTACCTTCAAATCAAAAGTGAATAGGCATCTTATAGGCAAGCGGTCTTCACCTTACAGGCTGCATCACCACTTGTAATCAGCTCTGGGGCCCTAATGTCAACGCTAAAAGACATATTTTATTGCTGACTTTCGTGTTTTAGAATTATAATCCTTATTTTAGGATCGTCAAGGTAAGTGACATCAAACTGTCAGTTTGAGTAATATTGCTAAAGTATTGCTTTAAGCGTTGGCAGTATGGTCCCTGATTGCAGCCATGAAGCCTATATTATAAGAAGAAAGCTAAGGAAGCTAAGAAATACAAGTTTCGTACGAGTGGATTGCACGTGGAGCACAAACTTTATCTAGGACTCACCGTCTGAGCGGCTGGTCGTCCACCTGGTAGTCCGGAGACCAGCCGTCCATGAACACCGGCTGGTATGGCGGGATCGACGTCTTCCACTGCTCCCTGACAAGTGACAACAACAATATTTATTAATAAGATGATGACCGCGACTTCGCCCGCGTGGATTAAGGTTTTTTGATTCCCACGGGAACTAGCCTAGGTCCTTCCCCGGGATACAAATTACCCATGTACCAAATTTCATCAAAATCGATTGAATAGATGAGCCGTGAAAGCGTAGCAAACAGACAGACAGACACACTTTCGCATTTATAGTATGAGTATGTATACACAATCCAAAAAATATCAAGGTCGGATCCACGCAGGAGGAAATTATTAATAACTTGTATTACTAAAATATTATACGGATCACGATACTATTTTTCATAGCTGTCAGTTCACCCGCCTCGGCTTCAGTCGGTCGGAATTTCTGGAAATACTTTATTTGTGGAGGTCTATATAGAGAACCTGAGTAGAAGTCACAACTACAAGTTTCTAAACCCTGCCATCAGCGAGATTTACGTTGATCTGTTTGTCAGTCTGTTTCTTCTTTTATATATTAACAGCAACCGAGCTTTGCTTTTGGTTTGTCGAGTTTAGGTACGGTTTAGGTAGATACAGGTTAGGAGCTTAGGACGAATACTACATGATAAAAAGGAAATTTAAATAATATAATAAATAGCTTTTTCGCCATAGTAGAATATGAAAACATAGACTTGAAATCCTGACACAATAATATGGTCATAGGTAGGTAGACATTAGTTTATGACCCATTAAGTAATTATCGGGTCCGGTGGCCAAAATAGGAACAAATTTTTATGCCTGTTTAGGTTTGTTTTAATTATTTTACTAGCTAATGCCCGCGACTGAGGATTGGTTTGAGAACGTGGATTGAGGTTTTTTGGTTCCCGAGGGAACTCTTCAATATTCCGGGATAAAAAGTAGCCTATGTGCTATTCCAGACTCTAATCTATCTCTGTGCCAAATTTCATCTAGGTCCGTTCAGCTGTTCTGGCGGGATCGAGTAACAAACATCCATCCATCCAAACGTTTGCTGCATTTATAATATTAGTATAGTTTTTTACATATAATATACTAACGACGCTGTCACTGAATTTAAGATTGTGGGACTATAGTCACCTGGGCACCAGCCAGGCGTCTCCGAGCGAATGCCACAGCTCGGTCTCCTTGCTGGTGACGCAGTTGGCGAGCAGGTTCAGCGCGTCCCGCGTCAGCAGCGGCTGCACCACGCGCGCCGGCAGCCGGCCGTCCGCCACGTCCTGCGCCGCGTCCACGATCAGCGCGAGCGGCGTGAACAGGAAGTGCACCAGCTCGGGCGCGTTGGGGTCGTGGATGTGCGCGCGCAGCCTCGCCAGCAGGTTGAAGGACAGCTTGAACTTCTGCAGCACGTCCACGAAGTCGCGCTCGGGAGGCGGCCGGGTGCGCAGCGCGAGCATGCCCTCGCCCGCGTTGGCGCCGCGCTTGCCGCCGCTGCGCGATCTCCTTCTTCTCTCCAGCTCGCGGGACGCTGCCGCTGCGTGTTGTAACCTTGAAACAATTTATTTTATTTTATTACAAATTTCTATTTTATTTATTTCAAATTAGATGATGCCCGCGTGTATTACGGTTTTTTGATGCCCGCGGGAACTTTTTAATTTTCCGGGATAAAAAGTACCAAATACTAAATTTCATCAAAATTTAACAGATGGGCCGTGAAGCGTAGCAAACCGACAGACACACTTTCGCATTTAAAATATTAGAATAGATGTTAGATACTTATTAACAACACAGAAATCTATTCTGTGTTGTTAATAAGATCAGACAAACAAGGATACTTTAGGTTAAATTTTTTCCCAGTCACTCTAGGATGACTGAAATAACTAAGATGAGGATCTACTTGTCCAGACGTCGCAAGGAAAGGCCTGAATGCTTCCCAAGTTACAAATTACCGGCAATCGGATACTTCAGCTTCTTGTGAAATCGCACTCGTGTAAAACGATTCAACAGTGGGACATGGTCATTTTTGGTTCATTATCGTCATCTCAACCCATCGCCGGCCTACAAAGCACGATCCTCCTGTTAGAAGCGCCATAGTCCACCTCGCATATCAAGTGCAGATTGGCAGACTTTACATACTATTGAGAACATTATGGGTAACGTTTCATCTTTGGCTGACCGGAGTTATTCAGATAGTATCCCAAAATATATGGACCGGCCTTGCTACATACCTCGCAATGAACTTCTCGATGTCGTCAAAGCACCGGTTGAGTATGGCGATGTCCTGCTCGTACAGTCGCTCCGAGCCCGTGGAGGAGGCGTCGTCCCTGTCGCCCCCCGACCCGCCCCGCTCCCCCCGCTCGCCTCGCTCGCCGCGCTCCACGCGCTCGCTGCGCTCGGGAGCTCGGCCCAGCTGGGCGGACATTTGCTGGAACGCAAAACATAAACCTTGAAATGGGCTGAGGAAGGCTTATACAAAAAAGAAAACGAAAACCTAAACCAGAAGCTGGAAGTTGAGAACCGGAAAATTTGACATTTTGGATAATTAATAACTACATACATAATATAAAATTCTCATTGTTGAGTCATATTTCCACGCCCACATTAAATAGATTTGTTGATTGATATTTCCTGAAGATGCTCTGGTGTCGGAGTGAAACGTACGTAGAGTGGTGGTTACTTTGGAAGATTTGTGTTGTGTACAGTTCGTGTGTACAAATGAAAAAGGTAAGACGAACAGAAGTACGTTTTATCAAAATAAAAGATTAGTTTAATAATTCATGAGGAACGAAGGTCTGTGCTGCTCCTGTCGACGAATCTTGGCATTACATATTAAATATTATTATCATTGACAGATTCGAGCATGAGTAGGTATCATATAAAATCATAAATCATAATCATAAATCATTTATATTATATTTGCAAAATTGTGGGTAATAACAGCTGAATATAAGTAGAATCTTCCCGTACACAATCTACTGTCAAAGTAAACATTGGTAAATGCTTTATAGAATGCGACTTTGGACTTTACCCAAACTGTAATGAATCATTCGTGAGATTAGGGATTATTGATTGTGTCAGAACTGTAATGTCATGTGTATTATTAAAAATATAAAATTTTTGAATCCAATGCTAATGTCTTGCTCACACAACAGTTCTTGAGTCTTGACTAACTTGCTGTAACCAGTGGACCTCGCGACACAGTGCGCGACAGTGGCGAAGTAAATAAAGCTATTGTTAGATTTCTACCTAACTAATGTTAATGCCTAGAATCAGAATTTAGACTGAACGATTTAAGTTTTTATGTATCCTTATCACCGCCAAAATTTTGATCAGGTTAAAAAACTTAAGTTTTAGTACGTAGTTTATGTCTGTGTATCTCTGCTTAAAAGGAATTTGGAAAGTTTCTAACGAGATATAATTATAAAATTAATACCATACGAAGTGAGAATGATTCTAACATGACTAATAAAAGATTTGTAGATGATAATTTAGACAAGATAAATTATAAGATCTAAGATAGTTTTGATAAGACAGATAGGGTCCATACTGCCAACGCTTATAGCCATGTTGCTTCATTATTGTTGACTTTCATGTTTTAGAATAATTATAATCCTTATTTAAGGAACGTCAAGGTACGTGATATCTGTCATTTTGAGTAATATTGCTTAAGTATTCGTTTAAGCGTTGGAAATATGGCTAATGGCCCCAGCACTCACAGTGAGCACAGCCTCCCACTGCTGCCTGGTGTAGGTGTGGTAGAGCGGGGCCATCGTGACCGCGCTGTGGCCTCACTACTGCACTGTACACTATACACTATACACTATACACTACACACTATACAGTGTAAAGTGTAAACGATTCGCGGACAGTACCGGCTGTCTGCGCTATCAATGATAAACTGCCCAACTCCCTAATCAATAATCTTTCTTATCTTACTTTTACGAGTACGAAAATTTTGTGAGAAATCCAATATACTGGAATATAATATTTTACTTACATAAAATTGAATACTATATAATATGGCTATGTAGGCTTTCTTAAAACCAGCTGGCTTTGGCTGGAAAATTATGTCTACCCATTTTCTCGCGTTATCTCTATTTTTCTACCGTAGCTAACATGGTTAGACTTATGTCTTGTCTCGTTACGACAAAAGTAGAGATAACAGTAATATTTTTTATTTGTGGAATGGAACTCTAGAAGCTTTAGTTTTAAGATAGGTACATTCGATCTATTACCATCACGTTTTATACTTACATTATTGACGTTCAAAAAGTGTACAGTGTACCAAAGGAGACGGTCCATTTTTGTATGGGGCGTGGGACTGGTCTTTGTACAAGTAGTGAAAAGAAAGAAAATAAAATATTAAACCAGCTTTGATAGTTTGAATCCACGAATTCGTCCTAATCTCAGTGGTGAAATTATTTAATCTTTCTACGATTAGCAACACTAAACATGAGTAGATAACAATGGCGGATTCATATTTTTGACGTTTTCTGTTAAGTGTCAAATATTAAGAAAAAAAACTAACACGGTAATTCATGTCACTTGTCAGAAATGACATTAAGACACATTTCGCGCCTACTGACTTCTCTATGGCGCCATCTTGGAAGCATATCGAAAAACTTGAAATAGATTTTTATTTTTTGCACGTTATTTAGTTTGTTATTCTAATTTATTTTATTTTTAGTAAAATCTATGTATTTTAATCTATTCATGATAAGGTGTACAAGAACTACACGCAAAATGAACCTTCTCCTGAATAAAATTTATTTTGATTCTGGTTTTGGATAATAAAGTCCACGTTCAGCTCAGCGTCGCTAACAATGAATTGCAATACAACCCGATAAACGCTAGATTCCGTTTAGTCGGATGTTTTGATTAGTGACCTCGGGATTTTAAAATAATTGGTGGAAGTCAAATGTGTCGAAGGTTAGAAATGTCAATGATGGGATATCTTTGCTTGACTTTGCAACATTCTTCCACTATTGACCAAAATCCATTGACGCAGAATACCATTTATTCAGCCAATCAAAACAATTGAGACTGTGACAATGATTGATGCAGGTTTTACATAATCGCCCTGCAGGATAACACGTGTTGACGCGTTGTAAAGATTGCAAGATAAAACGCAATGCAAACAACTTGTGAAAGAATTGTGCAATTTTCGCGTTGAGTTTGTAAATACAACTTTTGCCAAATCACTTAGTCTATATTTAAAACGGATGTAGCTCGTTTGCTAATCGGCAAATTGCATCAGCGCTCAGCCACTGGTGTGATTTAAATACAATTCGAAATCGGAATTAAATTATTACTAAGTGGATCGGGATTTGAGCAAATTATAAAAAATATTCGTCTTACTTGATCATTCGACCTGACCTGTGGAGAAACAAGTCATTAACCATTGCATAAAGTTCTCTCAGTGGTTAGTGGTTACGATCTGCCTGAGATGCATCATGTGAGAAGCAGCGGAACTTTTCTGTTAAAATGTTATTCATACTAATCCATACTAATATTATAAATGCGAAAGTGTGTCTGTCCGTCCATCTGTCTGTCTTTTCAACAGATCTTGATGAAATTTGGTACATAGATAGGTTGTATCCCGGGGAAGGACATAGGTTACTTTCATCCCGGAAAATTAAGGAGTTCCCGCGGGAATCGTTAAAACTTAGTTCACGGGAGTTCCCGCGGGAATGGTTAAAACTTAGTTCACGGGAGTTCCCGCGGGAATCGTTAAAACTTAGTTCACGCGGACGAAGTCGCGGGCGTCATCTAGTTAATTATAAATGCAACCTATCTCTGTACAAAATTTCATCAAAATCGGTTGAACAGATGAGTCGCGAAAGCGTTCTTAGATGGGTTTCGTAACAATTAGTGATCATCATTAACATTTAAGTGTTATGAGGCCATTCATGGAAATAACCAAATCACCAATAAAAATGTTATTTGAAAGTCGGAATTTAATCAATTGGTTAGCGCAATAAAAGCATCGATTGTTAGCGCTTATCGCGAATTGATAAAACTCTTGATAACGTGTATGTGATAACGCGGCTCGGCGCGCAGTGCTAGAATCTGCGACATTTTTACTATGTGTCGGATCAGCAAATAAACCATATTCTATTCTATTCTATTCTAAAGTATTATAAGGAGCTGTCACCTGCCGCCTCGGTCTCTCCATTTCGCTCTCCCTCTCCCGCTCGCGCTCGATCACGAAGTCGCGGCCGCCCTCCGACCCCGCGCCACCGACCCCCCTGCAACAAGCGCATTACATCACTATCACCATCATCATCACTATCACCATCATCATCACTATCACTATCATACATCACTATAATATGTTAACTTGAGGAAATCCACAATTAGACGCAAGCTTTTCTAATAGAATTTACTTCTTCTTGGGAAACGATTTGCTTCCTCGTTTCTAATTCGAACCGCTAGGATATGAAACGCCCTTCCGGCTTCCGTTTTTCCATCCTCTTATAATATTGGCATCTTCAAAGCAAGCGCGTTCCACCTTAGGCTGCATCACTTCTTCCAGCAAGTTTGATTGCAGCCCAGCGCTAGTCTATAATTTATTATTTTGATTAATCTTTTCTAACTTAATACCAGCGGGTAATGTTCTGAAGGTCCTTTAGAAACCACGTTTTGAGAACACGACAAGTTTTTGAGTTAGCGGACTGTGAGTTATGATAATAGGCGTCGAGTTATTTTAAAAGTTTCACCAGCTGCTAACTTCTGAGGCACCTATAAGAGTATATACAAGATGAGATGAGATGAGAGTATGTATAGAGAGTATATACAAGAGTTTAGATTATGTCTATTCAGTCTTGCTTTGAAGATTGATTGATTGATTGTGTGTGAATAAGATTTCTATATTCGAGTGGGAATCAGGCTGCAATCATCATTCATCACTAAGGCAGTTGAGCACAAGTTTTAGGCAAGCAACTTAAATATTAATATCTTTTGTCTGTTATCGGAACCGTCGAAACACTATTAATATTAAAATGTCTGGTTCTAAGATATTGTCCTCACAACATGTCACAACATAACTAACTACGGGTGTACTTAGCGTTTGGAGCGCTCTTACTTTTTCAGTATTCCGCCTTGTTGTTAAACACACCTCCTGATCGCAAAAGCTGGCACCGGAAATGGAAACGCTCTGTTGAACATGACGTCAGAATCACACAATACCACTACCACCTCCCCCCACTTGTGCACAACTTTTGGGCTGAACATTTTTTGATCACATATTTTCACGGCCATCTTAGTGTCGATAAGATTAAGCGCATTTCACTAAGATTAAGACGATCAGTGATCAGTCGTTCTTGTGTCAGTCAGAGATAACGGATGCTGTGATTTGTGAAGTTAGTTAAAAACATGCTGTTAGGTTCGCTTTAAAACTGCTAGAACCAAATTTTCTTTTTATAATTCAATAGTGCAAGTATTTTATTGTTCAGCATCAAACGTGGTGTTGGAAATACGATAGTAGTAGCACCTACCGCAGAGCAATGAAATTAAGAGGATAACTAAATCTATAAGGTACTCTATTGCAGAAGTATTGAGCTAATATGAATTTTAACTAAGTAGGTAGTACATCCAAGTTTCTGCAGTGCATATGAAATTAAGGTCAAGCGAGAGGCAGCAGGTTTGCTCTCACTGGGGTGATTTAGCTCAATCTAAAGCACATTAAGCGGCAAAATCCACACTTTGTACATTGTATGGTATCTACATAAGTTGGGATTTCTTCGCATGGTACTAGTAGCGCCATCTAGTGGCACGTATGTGGAGACCATCAAAAATCTTAGGCCCGTATTTATCTAACCCTAATTTAAGGTCTCTTTTTAATATTTTTATGCGAAATAGGCTTGCCCTTGACGACAATCATGCTAATAGTGCAAAACAATGAAGCTAAATAAAAACTCACTTGAGGGCGTTCAGCTCCTCGACGAGGGTCTGCGCGCCGACATCATGACACTGGAAGATGTGCAGCTCCCTGCGGGCGGCCGGGGAGCCTCCGCCTCCGCCGCCACCGCCGCCGCCGCCCGGCGAGCCGCCGCCCTCGGGCGCGCCCACCACGAAGGCCAGCACGTTGTTGTACAGCTCGGCCGGCTCCGGCGACGTGAACGCCGTGGGCGAGTGCACCCACGACGCGGGGAAACGCTCCATTATTGACTGCAACGAGGAACAATCAAGATTTGTGAGAAGTCAAGAAAAATAGAATAGATAAATAGACCACTGGGGCGCGTGGAGAAATTACATGGGTGTGTGACGCTGGTTACTCCTTGCGCCATGTTCTGCTGACAGTTGGCACTGTACAGTTTATCAGCAAGGTTCAGGCTTAGACCTACTATTACCTATTCTGTGCTTAGACGTGCAATTTTGGTTACCTCACAGCACAATAATATAAAGTTATCGCTGCAATGGTTTGATTAAAGACGGTTTCTTTTTTTATTATTTCAAAGAGTCATCGCTTACCCCAGTTTCGTAGTCCATGACGAGGACCCACTGGTCTTCTAAACATAGCTGCATTTTTTGGCTCCATATTCCTGAAAATCAGATGAAGTATATTATTACAGGCTTCTTAATGAGACAAATCATTCAAGGTTCTTGGCGATTACAGAATTTTAGTATCCCGGATTTCTTCGTATGCTATTAGCTGGACACGTCTATCATTGTGTTACGAAATTGGAAAAAAAATAAGATGAAATGAAAAGGGGCCAGTTCCTCGGTAATGAAGAATGGGATGCAGAGATATAGAGCACTATGTCGGTAAGCGAGGTGACACGGTGATTTGGACATAATTATGGTTTAAGACTTTAGATACACGCCCTCCTTTAAATTTTGCGAAACAAAATATCTATTGCTTTAAATGGTGAAGGAAAACACGCTGGCGTGGGGGCCCTTCTCTTTCCGAGAGGAGACTCGCGCTCAGCAGTGAGCCGGCATTGGGTTGTAGCCTGTAATGTCGTGTAATGATGACGTCAGCGCGGGGAGTACCGTTCGTCTTCTCGAGCTGCAGCAGCCGCCGCATGCCGTCTGCGGGGTACACGATGCCGGTCTCGCGCGTCACGGTGAAGGTGGCCAGGTGCTCCAGCACGTAGGCGCTCCGCCGCAGCCCCGCCAGCGTGTCGAACTCGTCCAGCGCGCGCGTGGCGTCGGACGCGCGCCCCCGCCCGCCCCCGCCGCCGCCCCCGCCCCCGCCCGCGCCTCGCAGCGCCATCCCTCCGCCGCGCTCTCACCGCCGCGCCGGGCCGCTCTCCCGCATTGTGGCACCAGGGGAATTTACTCTTTCTTCTTTAATGATATCTGCAACAATTGAAAGAAATTTTAGTTAAGTTTTTGCAACGTTCTTTAGGTGTAGATAATATATATAGGCCATGGTGTACAGACGGCAACCGTGCATTGGAAAACGCAGTACTTGTAGACTCAGAGCTAGAGGGGTCTTCTGGACGGACGGTACTAAGCGAAGTGTGGGAAGCTTTGAATTCAGGCGGCACAAGACCGAGGAATATTGAAGCCTCTATAAGAAACATCTATGTCCAGTAATGGACGTCTGTCAGCTAATGACTTTGACGACCCAAAAATGAGATTTCGGCAGAAAAGTTGAGATTGTCATATTGCTCAGTTGCAATTCGCCAATAATCATCACCACAACTTGACCGAAGTCCACAATGCTGGCCGAGTGCGCAATAGCGGACATCTTTTGACAACATTGTTCTAATTTCCTCACGACGTTTTCCTTCACCGTGCGTGTGATTTAATAGCTAACCAATTCATCTATAATAAATAGAGAAGAGATATAATTAGTGCACTAAATCAAGGTATATAATATGCATATAACGAACTAAAGAAGTTCTCGTACCATAGTAGTTAATTGCAAACAACCGCGTCGTGATTCCAGGTCTCGACACAATGTATGAAAGGGTATTGTGTTATATAACAATCAGTCTGCCGGAACGTGACTCCGTGTTTACAATCAACACACTGCACCGCTCGCAGCAACAGCAGGCAGGTGTAGCTATATAGCAGCATATGTATAGCTGGGTGCTGCGGAGCGTGGTAACTGGTAGCATACCATTATAGTTACGTTACTGTTATACATGCTATGACACCGGACACAGTTACAAGAATAAAGAGCAACAAAGAAACCGATGTGATCACGCGTTACCTCGGTAACCATTTTCTCGGGTGGATGTTTATCAGAGATTCCGGGATTAACCTGTGTCTGTGTTCGGGAAGCAAGCTGTTTTAATATCATCAACACTTGAAGCCATTGCCAGCTTACTAAGTACAACCTATTACCTATTCTGTGGTACAACTACAAAGTCGCGCGCATCAGCTAGTGTTTAATAAGTTTCGGACGTCAATAAGTGTACAGTGTACCTAAATCATATCATACTAATATTATAAATGCGAAAGTGTGTCTGTCTGTCTGCTACACTTTCACGGCCCATTTGTTCAAGCGATTTTGATGAAATTTGGTATAGGGATAGTTTGTATCCAGGGGAAGGACATAGGCTACTTTTATCCCGGAAAATTCAAGAGTTCCCGCGGGAATCAAAAAATCTTAATCCACGCGGACGAAGTCGCGGGCATCGTCTAGTGAGTGATAACTGCATGTTAAAAGTGATGTAGAGCGGTGTGAGTGTGACGTGTGAACTGTATTGTGTGGGAGCGTTTCACTTCACCAGTTAAGTACCGTTGCCGGTTGTTGTCGACAAAGGGCAGACCGTTGGGGCAAACCCGTAACGAACTGTTTGCCGGTTGCCCTGTCGTTGACTTCTTACCGTCCCTGTCCTGTGTCGCATCAACAGGGCGATTCCGGTACAATGATAACTGCAGAGCAAGTGTATCGCAATCACATGCTGATGATCCTTTCGCCAATATTGATGATGCGAATGATTCTTTCGATGATGATGCGGATGATTGCAGATGATTCTTTCGCAGGAAAAATACCACCCATAAATTCAGTAAAACAGTACCTCGCAGTGGAGCTTTTTTGGAATCGACCCGCTGAGTGCTGACACAGTGAACATCACAAAGAGCTTAATCCACGTGGAAGATATGTCGCAGGTTCTATTTAGTAATGTTATCTATTTCACAGAATATAGCACTTTAGAAATCCCTTGTCTCAGTTTCCATTGCTTACTACGATCGCTTAAAACAGCATTATTTTTTAAACTGCACTTTAATATGACGTGCCCTGATATCCCTAAAATCATACTAATATTATTATAAATGCGAAAGTGTGTTTGTTTGTTGGTTTATTGGTTTGTCCTTCAATCACGCCGCAACGGAGCAACGGATCGGGGTGAGTTTTGGCATGGGTATAGTTGAGGACCTGGGGAGTGACATAGGCTACTTTTTATCCCGGATAATTAAAGAGTTACCGTGGGAGTTAAACTTAAACCGCGCGGACAAAGTCGCGGGCATCAGCTAGTAAGGATTATAATTCTAAAACAAGAGCGTTCCAACGCGACGGGGCGTATTTCGATCACGCGGACGAAGTTGCGGTCTTCAGCTAATGTTACAATATTCACCTAAGCCCTATGAAGGGGGTCACACCACAGAACATTTAATAAGAGGTTAGAAAGGCGATGTGGGCGGGTCACGCGCGCCACTATGTTGAGCGAACGATCATCTATGGTTCAAACGTACCAAAAACACACCTCAGTCGGCCGCGGACTGTCTTGGGAAGTTTTACGCGCAAAAAAGTGTTTATAATGCCTTCTTGCGCGGTAATAACCTGCAGGGCTAGAAGCCAAAATGTCAATGTGACTAATGGCAAGATATCTTTTCATCGGTAAGTACATTAAACCTTGATTTTAAATGATTTAATTGAAAATACTAAAGACATTATGTTTTCCTTCACTAGTGTGACTGGATCGCAAATTTGTATGTACATCGCTGGTGCGAACAACGCGCTCCAACAGAGTCATGTACGCGAGCGGCAATGTAAAGCGTAGTGCGTATGAACGATCAACTCCACTTGTTACCTGGTATTACCCAATAAGAGTAACTTGTCGATAGGGCTGAGTAGCATTTTTCCACCGTATCGATAAATAGTTTATTTGTTTCTGAGTTTATTATTATGAACTTTTAATGATAGTTACAGATTTAGATTTTAATCATAAATGATTGAAATATTGTTATAGTATTTTGTGTTTGTTGGTTTTGTTGTATAGTGTGTTTTAAATATTGTTGATGTATTCAAATAAAAACCATTTGTAAACCATAGTTGTTTTTTTATTTTATTTATTTCTTATAAAGAAACAGTAGTTATAAGCAAAAGAAATATCATTAAGTCTCCATACATTTTTTAAATCTATACTTATAATAAAACTGTAACAGGTCCAATTCTGTACATTGAAGATATTTTGAAAATTTTTTTTGGAGGTCACTCATTGTTCGATACTGAAACCAAATCTGTCATTTTTTTCATTTTTATCTGTCTGTCTGTCTGTCTGTATCTTGGCCGCGCATCACGCCGAAACTACTGAATGAATTCAAACTTGGCACGATTTAAGCCCATACTACGAGGTAGGACATAGGATACTTTTTATCCCGAAATTCTACCCCCGAAGGGGTGAAATAGGGGTTGAAAGTTTGTATGAAAGTCCTTAATTTTTCAAGTTATAGCCATGAAACTTGGTATATGAGCTGCGGGTTGAAAATGAAAACATATGTGTTTCACAGTTTTTCAAAATTCCACTCCCGAAGGGGTGAAATAGGAATTTGAGAGTTTGTATGAAAATCCTTAATTCTCAAGTTATAGCCATGAAACAGCATTTGGGCTTTCGTTAAAATATGAAGAAGTACGTGTTTCACCATTATAGGGGAATTATACCGTGGGATAGTAATATAGGATACTTTTTATCCTGGAAAATTAACTGAAAAACTTATTCCACGCGGACGAAGTCGCGGGCATCAGCTATAAAGAATATACATACATACATACATACTTTTTATCGCGGAAAATTAATGAGTTCCCGCGGCAATCGAAAAAACTTAGTCCACGCGGACGAAGTCGCGGGCATCAGCTAGTTTAAAATAAAATAGTAAAATCTACAGACATAGAGTCCAACTTAAGTTAACAATATGAATATTGACATGCTGTCGACCGTACGAAAAATAAACATCGATAAAAAATATTTTAGTCAATCCCTAGCGTATGTTGCTGTTTTACACGACAACACGCGCAAGTTTAAAGTTTCACTAGTGTGCGTAGCTTCGCCAATCGCAGCGCTTTTTTCTGCCTCACGCACACATGGGAACTCTCGTGTGTATTCGTTTAGATTAGTAGTAGTGAAGAATGGTGGGATCAAAACGGCGACAGCGGTTTCCGTACAAAATTTGCACTAGGGCCTTTCTAACCTCTTATTAAATGTTCTGTGGGTCACACACACAGCACACATTCCCGCGGACTGTTAGCGCGGCGACGCGCGCGGCCGAGAGCGCGCGTGTGTTTGTGTCGGCGACACTTTCCCCGCAACTGCGGCGCTTACAGAACAACACGGAGATGCTCTTTACTTATAAAGGAATGAGTACCTTCGTAACATAGTATAAGGAAATACGTTAATTCCTAACAGTCGTTCGTCAGACAGACAGACAGAGCAACGCGGGGTGACGGGGGCGTGACGGGGGAAACTTTGATAATTATAATGATAATGATAAATCTTATTTTGCCAAATTGTTGGTTATATAATTATATATACCTAGTTGTTTTTATATAAATAGCCCTGTTCACAATTTACTGCCAGTGTCAGTGTGCAATTATACATCACTTTTAAACTATTGGTTCGCCCCGAACTGGGACCTCGCGGTATCCATAAGATAGTTTTAACTATCTTTACGTTCATATAGACATCAGTATTATCAGTAGACTATTTTTTATTCCACGTAAGATGGTGCTAACGACTATTATTTGTAAGCACAGACGAATAAACTTTTACAGAGCGCCATCTATTGACTTCATTGTGAAGTTCTGTTAAAAATACTAAAGCTCATTAAAAATGAAATAATTTCGTTTCCTTATAATAATTATCTAATTTTAGTATTTGTTGTTCAAGAACAGGATATAATTCAAATAATTGATCAAGTTTCAGCCTCAGTCTTTCAGAAAATTGAGAGTTCTGAGGTCAACTTTGGACGTTAGAAAATCTCCACTTTGAAAGCCCCCCATTTCGTCCTAATTAGATTCCTAATTATCTTTAAAATGATATACCGCAACCCTATGTAACGCTATAAAAAATATTTTACTTCGCATTCGCTTCTATGAGAGCCCCCCTGAAATAAAGATTTTTATAACTTTTTAAGCCATATTCGGCGGGAGGCCATTGGTTTACATATTATATTTAAATTTGAAGAAATTACATTCAGTACCTAATTCAGGAGTTATAAGGCTCTGACAGACGGACAGACGAAAGGACGGACGGACGGACGGACGGACGGACGGACGGACGGACGGACAAGTGCCAATTCACTCAAGTAGACTCAGAGACCTTCGCTTCGCTCGGTCAATTACGTTCAGTAATTCAGAAGTTAAAAGGCTCTGACAGACGGACGGACGGACGGACGCGGACGTACAAGTGCAAATTCACTCAAGTAGACTCAGAGACCTTCGCTTCGTTCGGTCAATAATGTTATTTTTTATCAATTATTAATAATATATAATATAACCCAACATAATTCACATAAGTCCTAAAATTTTAAACGAGTCAATGTCAAGTTCAATTGTATATTTATACGAAATTCTGGCACTCTGATGTCTATTCAGTTTTCTATCCCTCTCAAATAATAATTCAATGTTGTTGGTAATAATGGTAGCCGGGTCTGACATTTGTATATGGGCATCGACCCACTGTATGAATAATAATTAATATATACTTACACTTCGTTCGAAGTATGTGCGTATTTAACTTCTTAATGTGTTTTCTACGTGGAAAGTGACTCGTTCACTACAACGTGCATACCTAATTAGGTATACTCATATTGTATACCTAGAACGCGTTTCTGGGGCAGGTGAAAATTCATTCATAGAAACGAAAGTATTTACTTATATACTTACTTAAATTTCTTTTTTCCTTTTTTTTATTGGTATACTATACCTAGCAATACTCGTACAATATTATAATGACATGCATGATTCCCGAGACTTCGTCCGCATGGACTAAGATTTCTTCATTCCCGTGGGAACTTTTTAATTTTTCGGGACAAAAAGTAGCCGTCCTCCCCCGGGATGCAATCTTTCTTTGGTTAAAAGTGAAAGTGTAGCAAACAAACAGATCGCGCGCTCTTTTAGAGAATATCTCCTCTCCGCGAAGGTTATCTGGAAGAGATTGCTTTAGCAATAAGACCGCCTTTGCACCCGCGTAATCTTTTTACCTTTTGTGTGTGTAATAAAGTAAAACATAAAAATAAAAGTTTGTCTACCTTAAAAAATTAAAAATTAAAAAATATTTTTACATTTAAAATAAATTTAAAAAAATACCTTTTAGAGAAACAGGTTGAATTTCAGGATCTGGTGGCGGAATTTTCATTTCTGTAGGGTTACAATTCTTATTATACATATATAGGTTTAATTAAATATGTTTATTTTTATTTTTTATTAATTTCAATTAATCATTATTATTTATTTTTATTATTATATGTGAATTTAACAGAAAGTATCAGACTATTATAATGAATTATATTTATTTTGTTTTCTTCTACTCAATTAAAATCTATATAAGATATATATACATATATATATAAAATATATATATATCTTAGTATATAGTTAAGTATGTGTTGGTATAAGTGCAATAGACTGTAATTAGTGGTTTAGTGCTAGTTTTATTATTTATAATTATGGATCCGTGGCGTCGCCTGCAACAAGGTTCCGGCTGAAAATCAGCGCTGCATGGTTTTTATATTGCCTTTGTGCATATTCGAATCATGCAGCATTATGCTGAGTTGGGGCCTTTTTTCAGGTTGTGCCACACATGACTCCTGTTGTCCCGGCGCTTGTGTCACCTTGGTAGTTTAGCACATTGCTGTTGGTGGTGGTGATGGAGGCGCCGGGGTAGCATACCTTTAAGGTAAGGGCATGTGTGGCAGAATTGGAAAATAAATGCTTTTTCTTTCTTTCTTTCTTTACCTTATAGTTCAGGTCTATCTACCGGTAGGTACTTTGTTAAAATGGTCAATGCCGGCGATTTATGTCTACCTTTAAATATTAGGTAGCTAGATCACTATAATGTAGACCTAGGAGACGGACGGTCTACTTGTATTCCACGCGTGTAATCAAACTCTTGAATACTATGACAATGCAGATTACAACTTACAAACTGCGAAATAGCTATCAGTTAACACTTCTTGAACTGTCATTATTTTAAGACGTAGGTATTAGAAATTCTCGAGCACGGGGACACAAAGGCCTCGTTTTTATTAGGGTTCCGTACCCAAAGGGTAAAACGGGACCCTTTTACTAAGACTCCGCTGTCTGTCTGTCTGTCTGTCTCCGGGCTGTATCTCATAAACCGTGATAGCTAGAAAGCTGAAATTTTCACAAATGATGTATTTCCGTTGCCGCTATAACAACAAATACTAAAAATTAAAAAAATATATATATTAAGGGGGGTCCCCATACAATAAACGTGTTTTTTTCGTATTTTTTTGCTCAATATTAAAAACGGTAACAGGTAGACGGTTCAAATTTTCACAGAATATTAACTTGTATATTACCTTTCAAAATAAATAATTAAATATCAATAAAGTAAATATTAAAGGGGGGCTCCCATACAACAAACGTAATTTTTATTTTTAATACGTCATAAATCGTAAAACTTACTACAGGTTTGTACGGAACCCTCGGTGCGCGAGTCCAACTCGCACTTGGCCGGTTTTTATTGAACTCACTTTAAACCTCAACCTGAGCCCATATTGGGAAGCTTCGAGATCGTTATAGCCAAGTGGGACTTCGACTTGAAGCTGCCAATCTGCGGTTGGCCAGCGTGGTGGACATGTGGCCTAAACCCATCTCATTCTAAGAGGATGACTCGTGAGTCCCGTGTGTAGTATAGTGGGCAATTACATGCGATGCTATAATAGGAGACTAAAACGCAGTAAATCTCTTTGTTTTACATAAAATTATATTACAAGTGGACAGGTACATACATACTCGTACCAAATGAAAGATGGAAGAAAACTCTAGAACACAAAACAACAAAGCGCTTATCAACTGAAATTGATTGCCGCGTCGCGTCGGAGCCGACGTGTTTTCAGCGAATTAATTACACTACACTGACTGACTGGCTGCATGCTGACTGGTTGACTGGTTGACTGGTTGACTGGACCAAGCGAATGAATATTATCTATTATCAACTGATAAGGAAGATAAGCTTATATTCTTGTGACGCAGCGCGGCGCAGCGAGGAATCGCGCACGGACAAAGCCCATCAAGGATGTCCGAGACTACGTCGTCGCAGAGATGAGTCACGCCCGGACAAAGGACAACAAGAATGTTCGAGGCTACGTCGCACCGCGAGCCGTGTGCAAAAACCCCCGCCGCGCTCCGCACCTCCACGGCCTATATAAGGCACTCGGCCTGCGCTCACCGGCAGTTCGCTAGCGACCGCTGTCACAACACGTCGGCTTGGGGTCCCGGGCAGACGAGTGGCAGTGGTAGCTATTGGACGCAGGCGGGATCGGTCGCTCCGCTGCTTCGGCCGCGGACGACCCATCTTTCCGACTCCCCTTCGCCCCTCTCTCCGCGGACACCTTCCGTGTCCACATACCGCGTGCGTCAATCGGTGACGCCCCGCGCCCCGCAGGCCCCCCCTGGGCCTCGGACCGTTTAGTTAAGTCTTAGGAAAGTAGTGTAGACTCTAAGTACTTATGTAGAAGAATCAATAAAGGTTTTTAAAGTGTGTTTTCTATGAATCGCGTTTGATTTGTGAGGGCCTCCCTACCTATATGTACGAAGCCACGCGACCAGCCGTATCCTGGGTCCTTGGCTTCGTTACATTGGCGCCCAACTGAAAAACCCACCCGGGTTCGCGTCGCGGAAATCCGTCCATCCGTCCGTCCGTCCGTCCGTACTAGAAGGTTAGGGAAACTCATATCTCACAACACCCGCACGTTTTTATTTTAACGAACGGATACAAGTTCTTTCAAAAAGTCGGCTTGGGGTATCCGGGTCCGACTGAAAGGACGAATATCCGAACGGGAACAAAGCGAAAAAACTAGAGAAAGGAAAAAGTATAATATCAAGACAAACGGATACAAGCTCTTTCAAAAAGTCGGTTTGGGGTATCCGAGTTCGACTAAAAAGGGCGAATATCCGACAAAAGATATATTTGGAACACACATACATACATAAACATAAAAACCTTCATAAGGGGAAAAACAAGGGGAACCGCGTAGCTATTTAAATAGAATCCGTACCGTACCGACCGCGATAAATAAATAATAATCGATTTCCGGATAAATAGTTAGAAGAAACCGTAAAATTAGAAATAAATACCGTATAACCCGTAAATAAATAATCAACAGTCTCGGATTAATAAAGAAAGAATGCCTACGTCCTGGATATATACACTTAGTAAACAAAAATTGATTCAAGAACTCGAAAATAGGAAAATAGAAGTTTCACCGGAAAGCACCGTCGAGGAATTACGCAAACAGCTATCGCTGATAGTGAAAACTGAAGACGAATTGAGCCAAGACAGCAGCATGGGTAGCGAAAAAGACATAAAAGAATTCGATAAAGCCATATCCCGCTGGAAAATTCAGTTTGACACCACCGGGGATGCCGTAGAATTCCTGGAAAGGATAGAGGAGTTAGCGGACACGTTGAATGTCAACAAAGACACAATCATACACGTGATACCAAGATGCCTCACCGGAACAGCATCACTGTGGTACAGAAATAACAGCCATGAATGGAAGACATGGGCAGATTTCACGGATAATTTCAAGCTGTTCTATTATCCAAGAAATTATGAGAAAAATCTACTAGAATCCATTATAAACAGACGTCAAAACGCCAGGGAAAACTTCGTGTCATACCTAACTGAAATCCAAACGCTAATGAGGAGATACAAAAAGTTAACGAAAGAAGAACAGTTAGATAGAATATACGATAATATGAGATATAACTACCAATACTATATAAAAAGGAAGGACTTCAACACAGTACCAGAACTCATACAACTGGCAGGCGATTACGAAAAAATTAACATGGACCGAAACAAAGAGACGTCCCACAAACAGACGGTCCAAAGCAAAGAGAACCACAAAGAAAAATTATGGAGAAAACCGGAAAATTGGAAGAATGAAGAACACAAAACAGACAGAAAACCAATAACTCCGCAGTACGACCCGGATTCCTGCTGCTGGAAATGTGGCAAAAGGAACCACACGTCTCGGGAATGTCGAAACAAGCAAGTCATTTTCTGCAGCCGATGCGGATTGCTAGGAAAACTAACGAAAAACTGCTGCAACGAGAGGAAGACACCTGGCAAAACAAAACAAGCATACACAGCAAAAGCACAAGCAGATAAAGACAACAGAATGTTCACCAAGGTACAAATTTACGGAAAAACGTTTGAAGCATTAATAGACACAGGTTCAACGAGCACTTACATCAATAAAAACATAATGGACGAAATAAAAGAGCACAACGAGAAGTCAATACGAAAAAAGACCACGATCAAACTAGCAGATGGTTCTAGAGTACAAACGGACACAGCCATTAACCTCGATCTAGAGATAAATGGGAAAAAATTAACACATCAAGTTATTTACATGCCAACCACAACAGTAATGATTATAGGGATGGACCTGTTAGCAAGATTAGGACTCACAATCAAATGGACAGAAACGGCATGCGAACAGACAGGAACCGAAAAACGAAAAAACACGATAGACAACGAAGCAATCCTGTCTGCAGAACAGAAAACAACGCAAAAATACACCCAAGAAGACAAGTTCAAAAAAGCTGAGGAATGTCCGAAAGGAAACACACGGGTAAAACACGTAATAAAACGAAAACATACAGAACCCATAAAACAAAAATATTATCCTAGAAACCCGAGAATACCAGAAGATGAAGGAAAACAAAATGTGATGGCAGAAGAACTATCAATAAATCAGCTGTACACCACTACGATAGAAGAAAGCGACTGGTATTCGAAAAAATACAGTGACGTAAGCAAAAACTCCGAATTTGATACCGACTACTGTATACGAGATGGGAGGCTATACAAAAGAGTAGTCAACCCAAGATACGGAGGAAAACTAGATCCATCGACAGAATGGAAGTTATGCGTCAAAAAGGAAGACAAGGACAAAATATTAAGGCAAAACCATAATGAACCCGACGCGGGACATTTAGGAACGTCAAAAACGTTCAACAAAATCGCGATGCGGTATTATTGGCCAGGGATATTCAGAGACGTATCAAAATACGTGAACCGGTGTGAAACATGTCAAAAACATAAGTCATCACAGGAAAAGAAACCAGGCCTAATGCATATAAATAATGCGGAAGAACCATGGCAAGTGGTAACGACGGACCTCATAGGTCCACTACCTCGGACATCAAAAGGATTTCAGTGGATCATCGTGTTTCACGACAAATTCACTAAGTGGTCAGAAATAAAACCACTAAGAACCGCAACCGCGAATACCGTCACGAATGCTCTAAAAGAGTTAATTATGAGATACGGGGGAATGAAAACCTTACTGAGTGACAACGCAAGAATTTTCACAAGTAAACAATTCAAAGAAACTTTAAAAAGATACGGCATAGAACAAAAGCTAACCGCACCATACACTCCACAGTGTAACCCAACCGAACGGGTAAATAGAACGCTCGAAACAATGATAGCAACATTCATCGAGAAAAACCATAAAAAATGGGACGAGTACCTAAACGAATTCAACTTCGCATTGAACACGTCCGTCCAGGAATCCACGAAACACTCCCCAGCATTCTTACTATTCGGCAGGGAACTAAGGAACGTCCATGACGAAAACCAATTCCCCACGCCGGCATTAAAAGAAAAAGAAAAACTAAAAGAAATATATGAAATAGTCAAAAACCAACAAAATCAATCTTCAAACCAACAAAAAAAATACTATGATAAGACAAGACGCAGCTGGACACCGAAAATTGATGATCAAGTATTGAAGAGGGACTACCCATTGTCCAACGCAAGTAAACAATTTTGCGCGAAATTAGCACCTAAATTCTCAGGTCCATATACCATAATGGAGAAGAAATCGCCCGTAATATTCCTTCTGCAAGCAAACCAGGGAGGCAAGATATGCACAGCGCATATAAAAGATATAAAAAGATTTAATACGTAATAAAAGGGGTTCAAAGTAAAGAAAACGGGAGTGAAAAATGGGGTTTGTGTTTTTTTAAATTTCATAACAAACTATTCAAAAGGTGATTTTTACAGGTAAAAATCTCCTCTCGTGGGAGGAGGATGTGACGCAGCGCGGCGCAGCGAGGAATCGCGCACGGACAAAGCCCATCAAGGATGTCCGAGACTACGTCGTCGCAGAGATGAGTCACGCCCGGACAAAGGACAACAAGAATGTTCGAGGCTACGTCGCACCGCGAGCCGTGTGCAAAAACCCCCGCCGCGCTCCGCACCTCCACGGCCTATATAAGGCACTCGGCCTGCGCTCACCGGCAGTTCGCTAGCGACCGCTGTCACAACACGTCGGCTTGGGGTCCCGGGCAGACGAGTGGCAGTGGTAGCTATTGGACGCAGGCGGGATCGGTCGCTCCGCTGCTTCGGCCGCGGACGACCCATCTTTCCGACTCCCCTTCGCCCCTCTCTCCGCGGACACCTTCCGTGTCCACATACCGCGTGCGTCAATCGGTGACGCCCCGCGCCCCGCAGGCCCCCCCTGGGCCTCGGACCGTTTAGTTAAGTCTTAGGAAAGTAGTGTAGACTCTAAGTACTTATGTAGAAGAATCAATAAAGGTTTTTAAAGTGTGTTTTCTATGAATCGCGTTTGATTTGTGAGGGCCTCCCTACCTATATGTACGAAGCCACGCGACCAGCCGTATCCTGGGTCCTTGGCTTCGTTACATTCTTATACTAGCTGATGCCCGCGACTTCGTCCGCGTGGATATACCAAGTTTCATCGAAATAACTTAAGAAATGACGGACTTTTATACAAACTTTCAACCTCTATTTCACCCCTTTGGGGGTGGAATTTTGAAAAACTGTGAAACACGTATGTTTTCATTTCTAACCCGCTGCTCATATACCAAGTTTCATGGATATAACTTGAGAAATGAAGGACTTTCATACAAACTTTCAACCCCTATTTCACCCCTTCGGGGGTAAAATTTACGAAAACTGTGA
Organism: Erebia ligea; assembly: GCA_917051295.2. Lineage (NCBI taxonomy): Eukaryota > Metazoa > Arthropoda > Insecta > Lepidoptera > Nymphalidae > Erebia > Erebia ligea. The sequence continues at coordinate 11,904,254 of OU785244.1, forward strand.
AACACGTATTTCTTCATTTTTAACCGGTAGCTTGTATACCAAGTTTCATCGATATAACTTGAGAAATGAAGGACTTTCATACAAACTTTCAACCCCTATTTCACCCCTTTGAGGGTAAAATTTTGAAAAACTGTGAAACACGTATGTCTTCATTTTTAACCTGCAGCTCATATACCAAGTTTCATGGCTATAACTTGAGAAATGACGGACTTTCATACAAACTTTCACCCCCTATTTCACCCCCTTAGGGGTCGAATTTTCAAAAACTGTGAAACACGTATGTCTCCATTTTCAACCCGCAGCTCATATATCTAGTTTCATGGCTATAACTTGAGAAATTAAGGACTTTCATACAAACTTTCAACCCCTATTTCACCCCTTCGGGGGTAGAATTTCGGGATAAAAAGTATCCTATGTCCTACCTCGTAGTATAGGCTCAAATCGTGCCAAGTTTCGTTTGAATTCATTCAGTAGTTTCGGCGTGATGCGCGGCCAAGATACAGACAGACAGACAGACAGACAGACAGACAGACAGACAAAAATGAAAAAAATTACAGATTTGGCTTCAGTATCGAATAATGGGTGCCCTCCAAAAAAAATTTTCAAAATATCTTCAATGTACAGAATTGGACCTGTTACAGTTTTATTATAAGTATAGATTGTTGTCCTGTTTACACGATATCAACGCACAGCTCAAACCACTGGATGAATCGGACTGAAATTTGTCATGCAGATAGATAGCTATTATTAGGTAGCCATCAGCTAAGAAAGGATTTCTGAAAATTCAACCCCTGAGGGGGTAAAATAGGGGTTTGAAATTTGTGTAGCCCGCACGGACGAAGTCGCGGGCAAAAGCTAGCTTTCAAATAAGTACAGTTTTTATTAGGTAAGTCATTGAAAAACAAAACCCTCAGATATAAAATTATACAAAAAATGAATTTGAAGGAACGGCGTGGATGCAAAGCCGATTCCTTGTCCGGTGGGCGGACGTGCCCGCGTTGATGTCTTTTGTACGCGCATCTGCGTAGACCTTTCACCTCTCCTAGTGGAGTTGAATGCTCTAATCTAATTCAATGTTGTGTTGCTATGCACTAATGAACGAAACCTTTAGAATTCTTGCCAAATAAGGGAATAAAAAGGGTTTGTTGGTTTGTCCTTCAATCGCGCCGCAACGGAGCAACGGATCGACGTGATTTTTGGCATGGGTATAGTTGAGGACCTGGAGAGTGACATAGGCTATTTTTTATCCCGGAAAATTAAGGAGTTCCCGCGGGAATCAAAAAAACCTAAACCACGCGGACAAAGTCGCGGGCATCAGCTAGTAAGGATTATAATTCTTACTCACGAAAGTAAACAAAAATGAAACAACATGGCTGTAAGCGTTGCCAGTATTGCCCCAGTTCTGTTGCCTCAGTCGCAACTCGCAACCTCCGTCCCCAGAGGCGGCGGGCGGCGGCGGGCGGCGGCGGGCGGCGGCGGGCGGCGGCGGGCAGGCCGGGAGGCGCGCTCGGAATAGTATAATGACACTTTTTCTATGAAGCGCTTAACCCCTTCCGAGAACGCTACACTTTCCCCCGGATCTGCCTGCTCTCCGTGACAAACGATACGAAATACAAATCTCATACACGATTACATCTAACCGTGAGGTTGTGCCAAGAATTGTTTTCCCCTTTCGAAATAGGTAAATCCTTTTTGGATGTGACCGAAAGTAACTCAAATTTTTAGTAACGTTCATTTCCCAACGTAAATAGCCTAAAAATTGAACTGCTGTTTTGAAGTCTCAAAACTCTAAGGTCATACTGAAAGTCTAATATCCAAAGATAACGACTGATATTAGATCTTTGAGCACTTTGGCTGCGATTAAATCTACCCCTAAACCATTGGTTGCGGCGGTCTATTATTAATTATTATAGCCATCAGATCACGCTACTCGAGTTACATGTAGGATTCATAACTTTACATGAACAGAACCTACGAGTACATTGCTCTGACGATATAGTACTCGGCACTACACATGCTGCAGGTTTCAAGATGCAACGGTTGAACCATAGCAACTGGCAAGCCACCGGCGCGGTGTAGAGAGTAGAGACCCACAATAGTATCACCTGCTTCCGTACAAGTTTACCTATAGGTACTTTATGACATCATCACCTGTTGATTATGCAAGAACTGTTTGGAGTCAGAAACGTGCAGTATTTTGCTGATATAATTTGAAATTCTAAACGAATGAAACTTGATGATAGCATATTAATGCAGAAACCAATCAACAACTTCATTAATATTTAATTTGAGAAGACTTATTAATTTGATTCAAATTTATATTAACGATGCGTCACCGCGTTCAAATGTTTAGAATGTTCTAGCGTAGGTATATGTACCTACTACCTAGTGTATGTTGCGCGGATACGATGGAAATCTCGATTGTGTCAATGATTCGGAATAGCAAGCGTTTAAGGCCTGGGTCACACAACTCACGACGGAATTTTGGTTAATTTACGCGCGACGATGCGGAAAAGACAAGATATAGTAATACGTAGTAAGTAAAATTAAAGCGGATAATGCGGAGGGGCAAGCCAGCACGTAGAAAACGTACTGTTTTAAAACTTAAAAGGTATAGATAAAATGACAACGCGTAAGCGCATTAGGCGCTGGAGAATTTAAAAAAATGGGTATTCCTTATTTTTATTTTAAAACATCGCTGTATCTCCTAATTTAGGTCTAAAAATAACGTAAAGTTGGGGCGTGATTGAAGGCTAAACCGACAAACAAACACACTTTTGTTACAATGAGAGGATAGTATACTGCTACTGTCAGACGTAGTTTCCGTCTCGCGTTGTGTGTGTCCAGACCTCACGCGCGCTCTCAAGGCCGACGGGTAGGGCCCAGAGTGTAGTAGCGAGGAATTCCATACATTTTTGCTTCAACGTTAGGAATAATTGGAAATTGAACGGCTTGTACTAGAATTCAGACACTTAGCTATTCCACGAGCCTAAAGCGAAGGCATTGGGAATAAAAACTAGTTTTCTATTTTAAGGACGAGACCTGTTCCAGATAGGTTTTAATTTAGCTACATTTAAACTCTACCTACATTCTAGATTTCTTTTGCACAAATCGCCTGCGCCTTATAGTTCCTAGTTTACAATTAATGCGTCATGGAAATGAAATGATTTATTTATTTCACGTTGGACGAAATTGTGCCACTTATGATAATTCAAGACTCTTCCACCGTCAGTGGAGTCAGTAATGGTTAGTTTGCAGGCAGATATTAAGATTATGTAACGTTGTCACGTTAGTAGAAATATACAAGTAGAATACATTTTGGGGTCGTTAATTTTTCTTACCTGAGTATTATTTCATTATGTCCGATAGGAAAAAAGAATAACTACAGAAGATTATTTTGAAACGAACTCAGTGTCCCAAATAAAACAGATCCCCAACAAATAGAGCTCTAGCGATAAGATATCCCAGCACGTGAGTATCCGTTACGTGCTAGTCGTATCTTACAGTTCGAAACGAATTGCTCAAGAGGAGTCCGCAAACACGTTTAGCCAGGTAAATATTTATGATTCAGGCCATTCAGAAATGACCCTTAAAGCTTAGAGGATAAGAGCTAATGACGAAGGTTGTCTCGCTATCAGATATCGAGTCGATTCAACATTCCTAACAAATGACGTGTGAAATGCTACGAGGCTACACTTATACTTAGGTAGTACAAAAGTGTACGACGTATTCATTTTTTTCGATACTCTTAAAAGATAATATTATTAGATTTATAGAGCGGTGATACCACGGTAATATTATCTACTAGCTGATGCCCGCGACTTCGTCCGCGTGGATATACCAAGTTTCATCGAAATAACTTGAGAAATGACGGACTTTTATACAAACTTTCAACCCCTATTTCACCCCTTTGGGGGTGGAATTTTGAAAAACTGTGAAACACGTATGTTTTCATTTCTAACCCACAGCTCATATACCAAGTTTCATGGCTATAACTTGAGAAATGAAGGACTTTCATACAAACTTTCAACCCCTATTTCACCCCTTCGGGGGTAAAATTTACACAAACTGTGAAACACTTATTTCTTCATTTTCAACCGGTAGCTTGTATACTAAGTTTAATCGATATAACTTGAGAAATGACGGACTTTCATACAAACTTTCACCCCCTATTTTGAAAAACTGTGACACACGTACTTCTTTATTTTTTACCGTAAGCCAAAATAAAAAGGTTCGTTGATATAACTTGTAAAACATCTTGAGAAACGAAGGACTTTCATACCAAATTTCATCCCCTATTTCACCCTTTTGGAGGTCGAATTTTCAAAAACTGTGAAACACGTATGTCTCCATTTTCAACCCGCAGCTCATATATCAAGTTTCATGGCTATAACTTGAGAAATTAAGGACTTTCATACAAACTTTCAACCCCTATTTCACCCCTTCGGGGGTAGAATTTCGGGATAAAAAGTATCCTATGTCCTACCTCGTAGTATGGGCTCAAATCGTGCCAAGTTTTGTTTGAATTCATTCAGTAGTTTCGGCGTGATGTGCGGCCAAGATACAGACAGACAGACAGACAGACAGACAAAAATGAAAAAAAATACAGATTTGGTTTCAGTATCGAATAATGAGTGCCCTCCAAAAAAAATTTTCAAAATATCTTCAATGTACAGAATTGGACATGTTACAGTTTTATTATAATTAGTATAGAAGATACATAATATGACCGTGGTGATACTCGTATTATAGTTCAGGAGTTCGGCCGCCAATACAATATTTTGTATTGAGGAAACCTGCATGCCAGAGAGTTTTTCATACAAAAATAATTTCATTTCATTTATTGGACTTTACCTAATTTAGAATCGATTTTCATAATATAAGCCCGGGGATAAGTTTATATTTTCATAATATAAAATTTATGGGGAGTAAAATAAAACTTTCTCCGTTACTTTATTGACTTTATGTTTCCATGGTAACACTTGTTTATGTTTCCATGACTATGCAATGTATTTTGATGAATATAAATTAGATAATGAATAAAAATAAATGTATCAAGCATGCTTTCAGTAATATAAAAAATGCGTCATTTATTTACTAATCAATATATTTTATGATCGTTCATAAATAGTCCAGTCGTACGTCGGAGCTGACACACACAATTTTTTATTAATTGCAAGATTGTATGTAATATTAAGATCTTAAAAAATCACAGGAGAAATAACAATCTGCCACGCGAAGGCGCGCAATTATGTACACATCTTAATAATTTCTGATATTTTTACTACTTACAATTATTATTATTACTATCATACATAAAATATTGAATATTATACTTATTCTCAAACGTGTGTGAAGTGTATCAAGCAGCACATAGCCACGGCCCTGCATGGCGTAAGTAAACTAACTGTGGCCTGAAATTTGGTATAGGGGTAGGTTATATCCCGGGGAAGGACATAGGCTACTTTCTATCCCGGAAAATTAAGGAGTTCCCGCGGGAATCAAAAAACCTTAATCCACGCGGACGAAGTCGCGGGTATCATCTAGTTTAGTAGAGAATTAGTAATGATAGCTGTTGATCACTCATCAGTCATAATATTGTTTTCTACCAAAAATATTCTTCTCCCTTGCGATAAAACGTCCCATTTCATTCCAATTTTTTTGTATCGCTTTTAACTCATATTCAGTTATCTAGCTAAGTACAGAAAAATTTATGAAATTCCACTTTAAGATTGTGACATCCATAAAAATTATCAATTTAAGTACCTATCTTGAGTTCTTAACGATCCAGTTTATCAGCAATGCGAGTTGCGACGTCGATATCGATTTAATTATAATGACGGAATATTGTTTGATCCATAAGTACGAGTACGTACCTAGCAACATTGGCGTTCGGGGAGCCCTTGCGCAACCCAGGATACCTACTCATTATGTGAAAATTGTAATTAATAACCGATTACCAAACTTGTTTGATTAATGTTTGCTTCATTGACGAAACCCGACAAAACCACGTCGGCTTCGGGCACGTTCTCACTTACATTGTTAATGCGAAAGTGAGTCTTGTATCTGAAACTTCTCTAACGCTGGTCATAGAAATCGTCTTCATCAGAACATCGGTAAACTCTTAGGCATGCTCACTCATTTACTCACGATGTTGTCCTTACGAGTACAGCGAGCAAGTGAGGAAGTGATAGTTATTGGTGACGCACATTACTCCGTATATCGTCTGCAGGATATATAAATCGGTAATCTACGAGTATTTATTGTCGACGCAAACGGAGTAAGGATCGAGAAGCATCGCCAATATTCTAATGGGTTATGAATAGTCCATTGAGGTTATAAAAGGCACTATGAATGGAACCAAATTGACGTTGTGATAAAAAAGGCATGAATGAAGTTCGAAAGCAACAAAAAACCTGTTCAAAAATCTGACAGTTTATGATAGTAGTTTATTGAGAAGGTCTTTATTCTAAAATCAGCTTATCATGTGCTTTTCGGCATTTCATTCAGTTATCTCTCTCATCGAGAGTTACTTAGTATTTGTTCCGTTTGCCATACAGACCCTGGCGCCACGGAGTTTTATTGCAAAAAAGTTCTTACGACACATTTCATCGCGGTTGATTGCATCATCTGATGATAGAAGGGCTGGCTCATTTTTTGCGCAAAGGATCCGCCTGGCTGTTCAGCCCGGAAATGCCCCATTCTTGCCACCATTTCACGGAGACATTTGTACAGTCATTAAGGTAGGCTAGCTAGCTTAGATAAGTATGTATTACTGTAACGTTAGCATGTCAACGAATAAAGAACTTAAATCAAAACGTATCAATTTTGAGTTTTAGACCAATAATGATTAAAGTTAAGGCTGTAGTTATAAGTATTAAGAAAATAGAGAAAAGATTCCTTGGGGACGGTAAATTGATAGACTTTGAATCATGTACGTGTATGGGAAATTCTCTGTCATAAACAGTAAGTACAACAGTTTACTATCGCACAACGACTTTCACACGCCTCGTGAGTCGTGTGTCTGCACTCTGCAGACTGCACGCAATGCAGCTCATGTGTGAAGTGGCATACAGACCACACAGTTGCATAAACAATATTATAAAACTGCGGATCGTATGGCGAGCACCGATGGAGGTCATTCACGCTAGCGCCCCCTACCATGTAACCATGTAAATACTAAAGACATGCCATTGACTGCACAAACCTCCATTTGATATCAAAACAACTAATATAAACATTAAAGGCAGTGATCTGTAAAAATGTGATCTACGAGTATTATTGTTTTTGCGTTCGAACGATTTTGCACAAAATAAATCATTATAATATGTTACAGGTGATTTCAGATGAATTAATGTTCATTTCGTGTATGAATGAATGAATGAATGAATGAACTTATTTGTCTGAATATGTGTTACAATGATGATTACAGTTTGAAAAGTCGCAGCATATCCAGTCAGGCAACCCTGACGTACAAATTTTTAAGTAAGTATTTAAATAAGTACAAGTATGTTCTTGTGTAGGACAACTTGTGCTACTTATAATTTGTCAGGACTCTACCACCGCTTCGGAAAGTAGATACTAATGAGAAGAACCGGCAAGAAACTCAGCAGAAAAAGAGCTGAGAGCTTTTTAGCTGTGATTTGCCTAATTTAATACATGATAGCATTGTCCACAGGTCGGAGTTATCAGTAAGACCGCGTAACTACTATTTCAGTGTTGTGTTCTTGCTTGTGTGTGATACTCATATGTTATCTTGTGTGTGATCATTGAGGTATTATGTACGTACTTGTACATATAATTCAATGTGTGTGATACTCGTATGTTATCTTGCCATTGTTCGTCGTAATTATGCAGGTTTGTGCAATCAGTCGTTACTGAAGCTATGACTCGTACGAGTAGGCGGAACTTAGCATTCATTGCCAGTGAAGTGTCGGTGAATCATCATTCATCAGACTTCGAAGGTCTCAGTGATGTTTGATGGATAACTAATTACTTTCACTTCACAAACATAATATGTTTTCTATAAACATAATTTCAGTTAAGAAAACGCAGTTATTTCAATGAAACAAAACTAGATTCCCATGAGCTTGTCTCGCAGTTTATTGGAAAGTTAATTGGAATCACTTCCCAATACAAATTCCAAATGTTTTATAATTTAGTTACCTATGTAGTCTTTTTAAGTGGTCTAATGTCATCAAATCAAAATCAGATCTTGAAAAGCACCACTAATTTGTTTGTTGTACTTTCAGTTTCTTTAAATTTACATTACTTAGCGTCTTGCTACTTGTGCATCAATATCACCATAAATTATTATGCTGGTAGCCCCCTATCACTGTTTTGTGATGCTAGCGATGGTTGCTACAAACAGAAACACGGATAGTCGTTCATTGTGTTGTATTTGTATCGATGATGCTAGGTAATTATCTCGACGCTCCTGCCGATATACGCTATCTTATCAGAGATTAACATTTTCCACGATACTCGAAAATTCCGTCAGGTTTTTGTTCAAACGGAATATTGACTTCTAGGATTTTGTAATCAGAAGCTATTGTCCATTCTTCTTTTGTGTTTCAGAGAGCATCAAAGAGAAAAATAGTACTTTCATATAAGTTACGATCGTCTGGACTCTGGTGCTTTGCTACTCGTATTGTAGGAGTTTCGAAAAATTGGGATTTACTCCTTGTCCTAATTTTAAAGGGAACACATTTCAGCTTTAAGGTCAACGAGTTTCGGCGTTGATGAGTTAGTCAGTGAGTGAGTGAGTCAGGGCTTTCCTCTTTATTATAATAATATTATGAAGAATCAGGACAAGCTGCAGCAGCTCATATTCTGGTTTGCAGATTTTCTACTCGGTAATTGGAGGGTCATTACTATTATCTAGGGATCTGTTACATTCATCTTCAGAAGGTATATTGGATCGTCTAAGTTCATATTCTTGAATGATTATGAGATCTTTGAATTTTTAGAAAATGTTCAACGTTTGAAGAATTATTGCAAGTTGTTTTGGTTACTGCGTTGCATGTTTTACGTATGTATGTGAATGAAACTGATGAGTGATGTGCAGCGCGATAGCGACTTCCTGCGCGGACGCGGTTACTGCAACAGTTACACTTGCGACCGTACGGACTACGGAGCGACACGTTCCTCGCAGGAACTCCTTACCGGTGCCGGCTGCTGCTGGCGCTTCCGCCTCCCGGCGACAGGGCGCGTCGTGTGGAGTGTGCGCTGAATAGTGATAGCCGTTAGCCCGGCGCGGCGTGCGAGAGCGCCGCGTTCAACGACCGTGCGCCACCGCCATCTAGCGACAGCCCTGCCGGCCCCTAGCCCCCGGGCTGGCGGCTGCTCACCACGACGCAGAGTGAACGGGCCCAACCTAATCGCTAGGGTCGCCATGCGAAACTAACAGCGGACGTGAGATAGTTTTTATGGCTACTTTCTTAACTTTCATTCGTTTTAATTACCGAGTAGTGCGACCGAGAGTCGAGACTCGATCTCTATGTGTCATGGAGTACAGCGCCAGCTGCGGGAAAGCTGCGCTATAGGACGGCGCGTGCGACGTCGCTCGTGCACCTGTTACAGGAGCGTCGCCAGGTTCCACTCACCCCTCGCTAGCGGAACGATCCTCTGTGGCACGTCACAGTCACTGCACTCGCGGCGGTACTTGGCGCCCCAGCGGCGACCCGGTGTGCACTGGAGGCCGCGCGGCGCTCAGGTGCGAGGCGGTGGGGGCTGGGGGCAGGGGGGAGGGCGGGTGGCGGGTGGCGGGCGCGCGCGCTCGCACGGCACACTACAGTCTGCGCGATGGCCGCGAACGGGTCGGCGGCGCCGGAGACGCGGCTGTGCCACGTGCGGAAGGTGGCCACGTTCGACGGCTACGGGTTCAACCTGCACGCGGAGAAGGGCAAGCCGGGCCAGTACATCGGCAAGGTGGACGCGGGCTCGCCGGCCGAGGCGGCGGGGCTGCGGCGCGGCGACCGCATCCTCGAGGTGAACGGGCACGCCATCGCCGGCGAGTCGCACAAGCAGGTGGTGGCGCGCATCAAGCAGCGGCCCGGCGACGCCGAGCTGCTGGTGGCGGCGCCCGCGCCCGGCGACCCGCTGCCGGACCTGGACGCGCCCGAGCCGGCGGCGGCGCCCGGCGACGACGCGCCGGACCCGCCGGACGCGCCGGACGCGCCCGGCGCGCAGCCGCCGCGTCTCAACCTGCACATGACGGCGGCGGAGATGCGCGCGCAGCTCGCCGCCAAGAAGCGCGTGGACCCCAAGAAGGTGCCCATGGACCTCAAGTCCAAGTTCGACATCGTGAAGAAACTGTGATGTGCGAGTGCGCGCGTGACGTCAGAGCGTAGCGCGACCCGCTCGTCTCGAGACTTGCGACAGAATGCTGCGATCGTGCCTTCCGTTTATTGCCATTGAATGTTGTACATACACATAGGTACGGTTTATTGTTGAGGAGTTTTATTGCAATTTAATTTTATTATTTTTTATTAAGTATACATATTACCTATTTATAATTGTAATGTAGGAGCAACGATCGACTATTATGAGATGATTTTATCTAAATGTGTAGTTAGATTTATTAAACATACATAAGTGCAATTGTTGTTGAGTGATCAATAAAAAGTTTAATTTTACATCTCTTTGTGTTTTCCTGTAAATTTAATATCATTATGGTGTACGTAGGTATATTATTATCAGTGAGCGTATCAAATCTCGGGCAAACAATAGGTAGGTACAGGAGTGATAAGCAAAACATAACACAAATATGGTTCAGTTAACTAAGTAATGTAAGTAAATGCCTACCATAAACTACATATTCGTTGCACTTACTGATTTCAGAGCACGTCTCATGCTTACTAGAGGTACGAATCATTAAAAAAACTTTTTACTTACTACTTTACATAGACGTCTATAATTTTATTGTCGATGACTCTTTTTGGTCACATTTGTCGAAAGCATACGTCTTGAGACTTTTTAGGGTTCCGTAGCCAAATTTGGCAAAAACGGAACCCTTATAGATTCGTCATGTCTGTCTGTCTGTCTGTCTGTCTGTCTGTCTGTGTGTCCGTCCGTATGTCACAGCCACTTTTTTACTTATAGAATATCTTTCGCGCATTCTACATACTACCTATATGTAGAATGCGCGAAAGATATAGTGAAGCTTGGTTAGATATCCGCCTTAACTTACTCATAATACCTATGTACCTTAACGACCCATCCATACATTTAATTGGAGTTTTTGTCAGAATGAAAGGATTTAATAGTGTTAGTGTATAATATTACAAAACAGGTTGTATAACTTGCAAAGCCCTAAGCTCCGCGGGAATCGGGAATGACATCCTAAATACAGGCAACTAGTTAGGAGTCAGACCTACCACCCACGCAAATGGTCAAATTATTATGCAAGTCTAACTTTCATGTTATTGTTATTTTTATGTTAATTTATTACTTTTATTTACATGATATTAGTTAGTTTCTAGTGAATGTATTATATTTGTGTGTTTTGTGTAAACTTTTTAAATAAACAAATTGAAATTTAGTATTGAAGATAACAGCTGTCACACAGAACTGTAAAAACCTGCTAAAACCAGCGACCGTCGGTGCAATATTAAAGTCACTGATTTTAGCAAGACGTATCCTATCCTCTATCCAGTATCCGTTAATCACTTAAATCAATCAACGCGAATAAAATCACGGGCATTGACAGCTCCATGGAGGAAGGAATTACGACTGCCGTCATTATTCTATGGACAGCTCTAAATCTAGTGCTGCCCCTATCCAATATCAATAAATAGAGCTGTCATTTTATTTTAGTTAAGAGATTGAGTACAACAGAGTTAGCACCATTATTTTCCTAGCACCATTATTATCTAGGTCCTAAGAGCTAATACTGATGCAAAGGACTTACGGTATTGCATTTTGATATCGCGGCAGGTACATAGTACATACTACATACTAATGATAACGTCCTCGTTGCGAGGCTCGCGGAGGCAGAGAGGCGACAGATAGGCGCAGGTAGGTGTACGTGCGGCGAGTGAGCTGTGAGGTGTATGCATTCTTCGCGCGAACCGGTTCCGATGTTCGACGAAGTCGTCCCGCGACAGGCGATGCTACTTATATGAGAATTTATTTGAGGTCGCTATATTATTATGAACACACAACATCTTACAAGCGTTTAACCACAGGTTTAACTTTAGAGTCGGTTGCACATTAGAACGTTATAGTATGTAACTAGGTACTGTTACCAGAATGTGGTTTGAAAACCTGGAATGTAGGTTGAAAAATAATGTTGTTTAAGCATTGTTTTATTGTCATACTATTAAGTTACTAGCATGCCCGCGACTTCGTCCGCGTGGTTTAAGTTTTTGATTCCCGCGGAAACTTAATTTTCCGGGATGAAAAGTAGCCTATGTCACTCTCGGGTCCTCAACTATACCCATGCCAAAAATCACGTCGATCCGTTGCTCCGTTGCGGCGCGATTGAAGGACAAACCAACAAACAAACACTCTTTCACATTTATAATATTAATATGATATTAATTCTATTCGTCTCAGGAAAATCCCCGGCCGTGCCCTAGTATGATTTTAATCAATCCTAACTTTAGCAATTAATTGTTTTAAGTATAGATTTTTGAAAAACAAACATTTTTTGGGTTGATACATAGCTTTTAAATTTTTGTGTAAATAAGACCCTAAGGGCTAATTTATCAATCGTCAGATAAGTTTTATCGGAGGAATAAATTTGACGTTTTGCCAGATTTTCAATACAAAACCTGTCAAAACGTCAAATTTATTCCTCCGATAAACTTTATCTGACGATTTAAAAATCAGTTATAAGTTGAATTTAACTTTAACGACTCATAACGGTAACCTCTAATCTCTTGATGTGCAACTGACCCTTAGATCCTGTTTGAATACCTATACTATGTATATTAGGTAAATGAATCTGTATATTTTACTGAATGGTAAACGAAATGCCCTTGACTGCGATCTCGCCTGGTGAGACTGGTGAGTGGTGATGCAGGCAAAGATAGTAAGTAGTAGACTAACCTGTCAGGGGAGCAATTGGTAAGTTATGGAATGAGTGGTAAGTGGTAACCTAGCCATAACTGAAGTGTCCCACCAGAGACAGACCGCCTCGGCCGATCTCACACAAGAGCACAGCGCTCACCGCTGAGCCACGGAGGTGTTCACAGCTCAGCCGGTGTGCGCGGCGCCTAAGCAGCGCGGCCTCGATGCTCAGCCGGTGTGCGCGGCGCCTTAGCAATGCGGCCTCGATGCTCAGCCTTTGCCAGCTGAGCGCGTCCCCGGCCTCGCGAGTCGCGAGACTGGTTGTTTTGTGCATATTTTGTGAAACAGCCCTCTACACATTGGACTCGCGCGGCCAGTGCACTCGGCGAGCGGTGCGTTAGCCGCTTTGATCTTGCGGCTAGCTTATTCGGTCGCGGTGTGCACTAGGCTCGGTTGGGGCAAAAAAGTTGGGTTGGGGTTTTCTTGGCAATAAACTGGTGCAGAAATGCATCTTGGATCTTATAGTGATGCGCAAAGTTTTTTCAGGGGCCATCATTATTTTTCTTCCACCTGTGACGCAGCGCGGCGCAGCGAGGAATCACGCATGGACAAAGCCCATCAAGGATGTCCGAGACTACGTCGTCGCAGAGATGAGTCACGCACGGACAAAGGCCAACAAGAATGTTCGAGGCTACGTCGCACCCCCCGCCGCGCTCCGCATCCCCACGGCCTATATAAGGCACTCGGCCTGCGTCCACCGGCAGTTCGCTAGCGACCGCTGTCACAACACGTCGGCTTGGGGTCCCGGGCAGACGAGTGGCAGTGGTAGCTATTGGACGCAGGCGGGATCGGTCGCTCCGCTGCTTCGGCCGCGGACGACCCATCTTTCCGACTCCCCTTCGCCCCTCTCTCCGCGGACACCTTCTGTGTCCACATACCGCGTGCGTCAATCGGTGACGCCCCGCGCCCCGCAGGCCCCCTCTGGGCCTCGGACCGTTTAGTTAAGTCTTAGGAAAGTAGTGTAGACTTTAAGTACTTATGTAGAAGAATCAATAAAGGTTTTTAAAGTGTGTTTTCTATGAATCGCGTTTGATTTGTGAGGGCCTCCCTACCTATATGTACGAAGCCACGCGACCAGCCGTATCCTGGGTCCTTGGCTTCGTTACATTGGCGCCCAACTGAAAAACCCACCCGGCCGTCCCGGGTTCGCGTCGCGGAAATCCGTCCGTCCGTCCGCGTCGCATCCGTTAAACTTTCCGTCCGTCCGTACTAGAAGGTTAGGGAAACTCATATCTCACAACACCCGCACGTTTTTATTTTAACGAACGGATACAAGTTCTTTCAAAAAGTCGGCTTGGGGTATCCGGGTCCGACTGAAAGGACGAATATCCGAACGGGAACAAAACGAAAAAACTAAAAAAGTATAATATCAAGACAAACGGATACAAGCTCTTTCAAAAAGTCGGTTTGGGGTATCCGAGTTCGACTAAAAAGGGCGAATATCCGACAAAAGATATATTTGGAACACACATACATACATAAACATAAAAACCTTCATAAGGGGAAAAGCAAGGGGAACCGTGTAACTATTTAAATAGAATCCGTACCGTACCGACCGCGATAAATAAATAATAATCGATTTCCGGATAAATAGTTAGAAGAAACCGTAAAATTAGAAATAAATACCGTATAACCCGTAAATAAATAATCAACAGTCTCGGATTAATAAAGAAAGAATGCCTACGTCCTGGATATATACACTTAGTAAACAAAAATTGATTCAAGAACTCGAAAATAGGAAAATAGAAGTTTCACCGGAAAGCACCGTCGAGGAATTACGCAAACAGCTATCGCTGATAGTGAAAACTGAAGACGAATTGAGCCAAGACAGCAGCATGGGTAGCGAAAAAGACATAAAAGAATTCGATAAAGCCATATCCCGCTGGAAAATTCAGTTTGACACCACCGGGGATGCCGTAGAATTCCTGGAAAGGATAGAGGAGTTAGCGGACACGTTGAATGTCAACAAAGACACAATCATACACGTGATACCAAGATGCCTCACCGGAACAGCATCACTGTGGTACAGAAATAACAGCCATGAATGGAAGACATGGGCAGATTTCACGGATAATTTCAAGCTGTTCTATTATCCAAGAAATTATGAGAAAAATCTACTAGAATCCATTATAAACAGACGTCAAAACGCCAGGGAAAACTTCGTGTCATACCTAACTGAAATCCAAACGCTAATGAGGAGATACAAAAAGTTAACGAAAGAAGAACAGTTAGATAGAATATACGATAATATGAGATATAACTACCAATACTATATAAAAAGGAAGGACTTCAACACAGTACTAGAACTCATACAACTGGCAGGCGATTACGAAAAAATTAACATGGACCGAAACAAAGAGACGTCTCACAAACAGACGGTCCAATGCAAAGAGAACCACAAAGAAAAATCATGGAGAAAACCGGAAAATTGGAAGAATGAAGAACACAAAACAGACAGAAAACCAATAACTCCGCAGTACGACCCGGATTCCTGCTGTTGGAAATGTGGCAAAAGGAACCACACGTCTCGGGAATGTCGAAACAAGCAAGTCATTTTCTGTAGCCGATGCGGATTGCTAGGAAAACTAACGAAAAACTGCTGCAACGAGAGGAAGACACCTGGCAAAACAAAACAAGCATACACAGCAAAAGCACAAGCAGATAAAGACAACAGAATGTTCACCAAGGTACAAATTTACGGAAAAACGTTTGAAGCATTATTAGACACAGGTTCAACGAGCACTTACATCAATAAAAACATAATGGACGAAATAAAAGAGCACAACGAGAAGTCAATACGAAAAAAGACCACGATCAAACTAGCAGATGGTTCTAGAGTACAAACGGACACAGCCATAAACCTCGATCTAGAGATAAATGGGAAAAAATTAACACATCAAGTTATTTACATGCCAACCACAACAGTAATGATTATAGGGATGGACCTGTTAGCAAGATTAGGACTCACAATCAAATGGACAGAAACGGCATGCGAACAGACAGGAACCGAAAAACGAAAAAACACGATAGACAACGAAGCAATCCTGTCTGCAGAACAGAAAACAACGCAAAAATACACCCAAGAAGACAAGTTCAAAAAAGCTGAGGAATGTCCGAAAGGAAACACACGGGTAAAACACGTAATAAAACGAAAACATACAGAACCCATAAAACAAAAATATTATCCTAGAAACCCGAGAATACCAGAAGATGAAGGAAAACAAAATGTGATGGCAGAAGAACTATCAATAAATCAGCTGTACACCACTACGATAGAAGAAAGCGACTGGTATTCGAAAAAATACAGTGACGTAAGCAAAAACCCCGAATTTGATACCGACTACTGTATACGAGATGGGAGGCTATACAGAAGAGTAATCAACCCAAGATACGGAGGAAAACTAGATCCATCGACAGAATGGAAGTTATGCGTCAAAAAAGACGACAAGGACAAAATATTAAGGCAAAACCATAATGAACCCGACGCGGGACATTTAGGAACGTCAAAAACGTTCAACAAAATCGCGATGCGGTATTATTGGCCAGGGATATTTAGAGACGTATCAAAATACGTGAACCAGTGTGAAACATGTCAAAAACATAAATCATCACAGGAAAAGAAACCAGGCCTAATGCATATAAATAATGCGGAAGAACCATGGCAAGTGGTAACGACGGACCTCATAGGCCCACTACCTCGGTCATCAAAAGGATTTCAGTGGATCATCGTGTTTCACGACAAATTCACTAAGTGGTCAGAAATAAAACCACTAAGAACCGCAACCGCGAATACCGTCACGAATGCTCTAAAAGAGTTAATTATGAGATACGGGGGAATGAAAACCTTACTGAGTGACAACGCAAGAATTTTCACAAGTAAACAATTCAAAGAAACTTTAAAAAGATACGGCATAGAACAAAAGCTAACCGCACCATACACTCCACAGTGTAACCCAACCGAACGGGTAAATAGAACGCTCGAAACAATGATAGCAACATTCATCGAGAAAAACCATAAAAAATGGGACGAGTACCTAAACGAATTCAACTTCGCATTGAATACGTCCGTCCAGGAATCCACGAAACACTCTCCAGCATTCTTACTATTCGGCAGGGAACTAAGGAACGTCCATGACGAAAACCAATTCCCCACACCGGCATTAAAAGAAAAAGAAAAACTGAAAGAAATATATGAAATAGTCAAAAACCAACAAAATCAAGCTTCAAACTTACAAAAAAAAATACTATGATAAGACAAGACGCAGCTGGACACCGAAAATTGATGATCAAGTATTGAAGAGGGACTACCCATTGTCCAACGCAAGTAAACAATTTTGCGCGAAATTAGCACCTAAATTTTCAGGTCCATATACCATAATGGAGAAGAAATCGCCCGTAATATTCCTTCTACAAGCAAACCAGGGAGGCAAGATATGCACAGCGCATATAAAAGATATAAAAAGATTTAATACGTAATAAAAGGGGTTCAAAGTAAAGAAAACGGGAGTGAAAAATGGGGTTTGTGTTTTTTTTTTAAATTTCATAACAAACTATTCATAAGGTGATTTTTACAGGTAAAAATCTCCTCTCGTGGGAGGAGGATGTGACGCAGCGCGGCGCAGCGAGGAATCACGCATGGACAAAGCCCATCAAGGATGTCCGAGACTACGTCGTCGCAGAGATGAGTCACGCACGGACAAAGGCCAACAAGAATGTTCGAGGCTACGTCGCACCCCCCGCCGCGCTCCGCATCCCCACGGCCTATATAAGGCACTCGGCCTGCGTCCACCGGCAGTTCGCTAGCGACCGCTGTCACAACACGTCGGCTTGGGGTCCCGGGCAGACGAGTGGCAGTGGTAGCTATTGGACGCAGGCGGGATCGGTCGCTCCGCTGCTTCGGCCGCGGACGACCCATCTTTCCGACTCCCCTTCGCCCCTCTCTCCGCGGACACCTTCTGTGTCCACATACCGCGTGCGTCAATCGGTGACGCCCCGCGCCCCGCAGGCCCCCTCTGGGCCTCGGACCGTTTAGTTAAGTCTTAGGAAAGTAGTGTAGACTTTAAGTACTTATGTAGAAGAATCAATAAAGGTTTTTAAAGTGTGTTTTCTATGAATCGCGTTTGATTTGTGAGGGCCTCCCTACCTATATGTACGAAGCCACGCGACCAGCCGTATCCTGGGTCCTTGGCTTCGTTACACACCTAATGTTAGCCCTTTACTAAAGGTAAGGTAAGAGTTATGGTTTAAGATGGTAAAGCTATCCTGTTAGGGGTACGACAGTTTCGGTTTCTGCAGGCATCGGACCGGAACGCTAAATTGCTTGGCAGCACATCTTTGCCAATTGGGTAGTAACTAGTCTAGCAAAAGACTCTCACCAGACCAGACCAGAGAAAATTCTGAAATTATAAGTGGATTCCCAAATTAACCCTGTCGGGGATCGAACCCCGTGCTTGCCTTGCACTTTTTAAGATCACAGCTCTTTCCACAGCGCCAGCGTGTCAAAATTCCAATCGCCCACAGTGACTCAATGTGTAGTGGGGCGTTATAGAGTCACTGTGTTTGCTTCGATCTAGGATTTACCACGACCAGCTGACGTCATCGCGGCGACCTTGGGCCCGCGCACACACACACACACACACACGCGCACACACACAAGCCGCGTGATGCGCGACGCAGTCAGTGAGTTCGCTGCTGTATCACCACAATCAGCGCGACCAGTTATTGTGTGAGCGCCATTAAATGTGTGATATAAAACTGGGCAGTTTAAGACAATGCTGGAAGAATGATTGTCGCGACGTTTACACTCGTATGTGATCACTGCACGTAGGCACGTACTGCAACTATGATTGCAGTAAACTTTACTCGGAAAAATAATTTAGTAGGTACAAAAATATCAGTGTAACAAGGCCTTTGCCTCCCTTGAAATATCTATAAATTAATATATTATTTTAAAATGCGAAAGTTTGTCTGTGAGTCTGTCGCCTTTTCAGGGTCCACCAGTTTCGCCGTTTGCACAGCAGATTCAGACAAGGTTTGCTTCCCAGAGATGGACAAAACTTTAAATCATAAATCATTTATTTTGCAAAATTGTGGGGAATAGGTAACATGTTTTCGATTTGAGGTGTAGAGATATAAGTTTAGATAATATAATATAATACTTTAACCAAAATGATAGAGCAGTAATAAACCTAACTACTGAGAAGCGCGTCTGCTCTTCTCAGTAAGACGTCCGTCTTATTTTACCCAAACACCCATCCTTACATGGCGACCCTGCCAGGATAATTCTATGAGATTAAGGTTCTTTTAAAAAACCTTTTATCCCATGGATAGAATTCTATACATGGGGTGAAATGAAAGCATGGGTGGAAAGGTGTGATGCATGCCGCTGGCCGCAAGCGGCATGCCGCATGCCGTATGATTGTTATCGGACGTTCGCATTCACTACTAAGGCACTTATATTATAATAAACTAGATGATGCCCGTGACTTCGTCCGCGTTGATTAAGTTTTTTCAATTCCCGCGGGAACTCCTTAATTTTCCGGGATAAAAATAGCCTATGGCCTTCCCCGGGATACAACTTATCCTTGTACCAAATTTTAACAAAATCGGTTGAACACGTGGGATGTGAAAGCGTAGCAGACAGACAGACAGACACACTTTCGCATTTATAATATTAGTATGGATTCATGTACCTACATCAGTTTTGTAATTTTACGTGTATCAAAAACTCTCTATTTCTCAAGTAGAAGGAAAAAGGGTGATTTATAATTTTGGAACATTTTAATCATGAGGAAAATGAGAACAGTGCCCAAATCATTAAATTAAATAAATTATGTTTTCCTGTTGCACCGGTAAAACGGTACTTAAATAAAAACCGATACGTTAATCAACACCTACCAGGTAACATTCAATTCATTTATAAAAAAGAAGTACGATGAGTATTCAAAGATATTTTTAGCAGTGTCACGTACGAGTACGTCGTTCTCATTTAATATGTAAAAAATAATATAATAATTAAAAACTCACGCTTGCCGCGTGGCGCGAAAACGACGACCACTTAACTAAATCGTTTAGTAACTACTTATTCACTTACCTGGTGTAAACGAGGCTGTATTCTCTGGCTAAATGAGATGAAATTGTTTTTATTCCCGCGGGAACTCCTTAAATATTAAAAGAAGCCTAGGTCCTTCCCCGGTTCCAATCTACTAATAATCTCTATACTAAACTAAGTACATCAAAATCGGTTGTAAAGATGGGCCGTGAAAGCGTAGCACACAGACAGATAGAAACACTTTCGCTTTTACAATATTATTATCGATAAGCCAGTTTTTGCATAATTTCTACGTCAAAGATACCTTTGACGTGGAAATAATGCAAAACCTGGGAGTATTCTGAGGCGTGTTACCTGTGGTGCTACCATTTGTTCTGTATTCTGAGCACCATTCCTCTCTCTTATCTATAGACTATACCTACAGCCACATACCGCACGTTACCGAATTTAATTTTCCCCTCACCACGTCGGGGCCTGATTACATATTTTAGCAAATAGAATAGCAATCATATTTTAGCAAATAGAATAGCAATCAAATTTTAGCAAATAGTAGCACGGTCCCCCTACATACTTCGCTATAATCCGCTAATTCTTGTTCATTCTTTACCATGGAGTTCACCAAACCAACGCCGGCGTATGTACTAACCGCTTCATTGTTAGCTAGTCAGGTAGCTCGTGAGGCTCGGCAGGTAATAGGTATTGCAATGTAAGTACATTAAATTGTAGTAATGTATATTGTAGAGTAGCGTGCAGCGCAGTCCCCGCTAGGTAGGTAGTAGGTACACCTGCAAGGCCGCTGACGGCTGAGTGCTGATAGCGTGATGACTGATGGTGACTCACGGTTGTTTCCACTTGTTGCTATTGTGTTAGCACTTACAAGGTAACGTTTTGTCAGCCAAGGCTTCATCATTTAGTGAACGATGATGACGTAGTCTAATAATAGTGATGATGGGGTCAGCCGTTAGAATGGTCACAAACTTATTTTTATTAGATCACTTTTAAAAACGTTGACGACCTCCGTGGCGCAGTGTCTGAATTTTCCCTGGTCTGGCCTGGTGGGAGGCTTCGGCCGTAGCTAGTTACCACCCTACTGGCAACAACGTGCCGCCAAGCGATTTAGCGTTCCGGTACGATGCTGTGTAGAAAGCGAATAAGGGTATGGGTTTAATATAACTGCCATGCCCCTAACAGGTTAGCCCGCTACCATCTTAGACTGCATCGTCACTTACCATCAGGTGAGATCGCAGTCAAGGGCTAACTTGTAGTGGATTAAAAAAAAAACGGAATTTTGTATCAAAACAGACGTAAATTTAACTAGTTTAACAGCGTACAATGTATATTATGCATGCAAATGTACAAAAAGAAATCTGACCGACATTGTACAGCCGGCCGGCGAGCTGGCGTGCTGGTGGTTACCAATGCGCGGTACCTGAACCATAGCATCCTGATTAAAGTAATAGAATAGGTAACTAATTGAGCGAATCACTTATGCAAAACTAGCTTTTGGTCGCAGCTTTGCTCGCGTTAAATTCGATTTTTCATACAAATTTTAAACTCCTATTTGACCTCTTTAGATGTTAAATTTTCAAAAATTCCATTGAATTCTCTTAGCTGATGCCTACGTCATTAAAGCTAGGTATATGTAATTATACCTCTGTTATTTCTATTATTATCTGTTAGTATACCTTTTAGCTCAATCCGTCTATAGTGCTGCTTGACAACAATCATGTCTAAAGCAGCGAGGAGGTATATGTTGTAGCGCGCTCGCCTAGAAGATACCTATTCAATTAAATTCAATTTCGTATCAGAAGAAGGGCGTTACTTTGTCATCACTCAGATAGAAGGAATGTCGATGATAGGACGGTCAAGGTTGTGAACGTCCTGATCACATTCTCTAAAGTGAGTGTGACAGGAGACCGACAGGCTGGCGACATTACGACTGTGCGAAAAGCACTAAGCAGCGATGACTCTCGAGCTGAGCGATGCCGCCGTAAGTGGTTGGTCATGACCGTTGATAAAGGATGCGGCGATATAACCGAGTTGCATGCTTCGAGCTGCGAGCTGCTACTTGGCAGGGGACGGGGGGAGGGAGCAGTACTTTATGCCAGATCGTTAAGAATATACAGAAGATCTATACCACCCCAAACAAAGTAAATTAAGCTTTGACACTATGCAAATAAGTCTATAAATTTTATAATAACGTGCACTAAGAGGCCACTGTATAAAGGCCACTGGCGCGGCAGCCATCCTGATATCATTTCTTTCTACTATTTCTACAGCACTTCTTCTGATTTCTGCGACCTATGCCTACTGTGTAAGATATTCGGGTGGCGGACGCGCTTTCCGGCAGTTGCACCGACACCGACACGGCCGACTCGCATCCGACACACATATATCCGACACACGGCCGGGAGCAGACTTCCACCCAGCCTTGGGTCAGACAAACATTCCACTGTTTTTCATCATTGAAGCTGGCTTCAAGTTTGAAGTTCTTGAGAGAATCGATTCTTTATTATGTTCCGGGTGAAATAAGACAAGACATAATATCCAAAAAGTGGGCTGCCTGAATTTACCCAAGTCGGGTCATAGTTTTAAAAATAGAATACTTAAAGTTCGCGAGTTGACTGCAGAGTAAATGTATGTGTCACCATACATTTGCTCTGCATTACACTCGTGCGCGAACTATACTTAAGTACTGCTTGTTCATATTTCCGTTTTTTATTTTTACCATTGAAAATGGTTATCAGATGCAAATCATCTGAGACGTATTTTTGGCCATCGCTCCGAGGATTTTGAGAGGATCGAGATGGGAATAGCACCAAGAGGTGAGGAGTTTATCGAGACACGTGTGAGCGTTTGAATTTTGAAAATGGGCTGGTACTTTTTTGGAATTTTGAAAAATGTAAAAAAGCCGGGTTTGTTGGGGGGCGTTTGTTTACTAAATTGTAAATACTTCGGGAAAAAAACTGACAAGAAAAAATTAAAAAAAGGTCCTAACTCCTAGGGTATTAGTGCTACAAAATAGCGCAAAAATTTGAAAATCGGTTAATAATTGTGACCTGTAATTGTATTGTGGTTGTGTTGGAATTGTAGAAAAACGGGTATTTCCGTATATAAAAAGTGATATAGTGATATATAATTTTTGAAAAATTTTGAAGAAGAGATTTCAGATTTTTTTTCGTAAATTTTTGTATTCATTTTCAATGCTCTGATTCTTGCGGCGACTGCGAAATCTGTGATTTCTTTGATATCTCGCATCAGTCGTGTTCGTTTGCCATCAAATTATGTTATTCTAATCGGTTCAGTCGCAGCGCGGCGCGAGTCACGCAGCCCGGCCCGCTGCCCGCTACCCACTACCCGCTACCCGCTACCCGCCCCGCGGCCGCACCGTTACACTCCGACAAACTCTTCTGACCCGGTGACAGCGTCGCTATTATATTATCCATACTAATCCATACTAAGAATAAAAATGCGAAAGTGTGTCTGTCTGTCTGCTACGCTTCACGGCCCATCTGTTCAACCGATTTTGATGAAATTTAGTATAGGGATAGTGTACCCGGAGAAGGAGTTCCCACGGGAATCTAAAAACCTTAATTCACGCGGACGAAGTCGCGGGCATCATCTAGTGAAAAATAAAATAAAAACAAACAAAAATTAAAAAAAAAGTTAAAAACCGACTTCAAAAACCACAAACACTAAAAAGTAAAAAATAATTTAATTTTTTATGTATACAAGAGTTAATGTAGTTCTATAATAAATTTTTTTGGAGTCTGTACCAATTAGCCGCATGAACCGTCTACCTACTCTTCATTATTGTTGACGTGACTCCACATTGGCACCGACTCCAAAAAATGTTATTATAGAACGGGAACTACATTAACTCTTGTATACATAATAAATTAAATTATTTTTTACTTTTTAGTGTTTGTGGTTTATGAAGTCGTTTTTTTTTTTGAAAATTTTTTATTTCACAATGTTTAGTGGCCCCACTGTACAGGTAAAATACAGGTTGTAACCAGAACGAGATATGCTATGCATGGTTAAAACATACTGTTTACAAAACTATCACACTGATCGCGAGCAATTTACTCTTATCCATTGAGGAGTTCCGTTCTCCATCTCCGGAGATATTCATCAGATCTTCACCAAATTAAAATGGGGCCACCTCTGAATTATTAAATTGAATTGAATGAATTATTAAAGAATTATCAAAATCGGTTCATAATTGGCGGAGAAATCGCGTAACAAACATACAAAAAAAACATACAGTCGAATTGAGAACCTCCTCCTTTTTTTGAAGTCGGTTAAAAAACTAAACAGGCCTAATTTGTTCCAATTTTGGCCACGGGGCCAGACAGGACTGTGGGAGTGTGGATACTTAGAACAGAGCCAATGACAGTCAAATACTAATTGATGGTTGAAAGCAGGGATGTATCATGTAACGGAGGTAACTTTATCGGAACCGAAGTCGGAATCGGAACCGGAATCGGAACCGGAGTCGGAGGCAGAGTCGGAGTCAGAGGCAGAGTCAGAAGTGGTCAAAAGAGAAATATTTTTCATTTAAGAACAAATTACGAACAAATAACACCATTCAGTCAACCTTTTTTCATTTTAATTATAAAATAACCTTTTTTCGTTAAAATTTACTTATTATTAAGTAATAGATGATGCCCGCGACTTCGTCCGCGTGGATTAAGGTTTTTTGATTCCCGCGGGAACTCCTTAATTTTCCGGGATAAAAGGTAGCCTATGTCCTTCCCCGGGATATAAACTACCTCTATACCAAATTTCAGCAAAATCGGTTGAAAAGATGGGTTGGGAAAGCGTAGCAGACAGACAGACAGACAGACAGATAGACAGACAGACAGACTTTCGCATTTATAATATTAGTATGGATTAACACAGACAATTTAAAAAAACCGGCCAAGTGCGAGTCGGACTCGCGTACCGAGGGTTCCGAACAAACCTGTAGTAAGTTTTACGATTTATGACGTATCAAATAAATATTATAAATGCGAAAGTTTGGATGGATGGATGTATGGATGTATGTTTGTTACTCAATCACGCTTCAACGGATGAACGGATCAGGATGAAATTTGGCACAGAGATAGATTATAGTCTGGAATAGCACATAGGCTACTTTTTATCCCGGAAAATTAAAGAGTTCCCGTGGGAACCGAAAAACCTCAATCCACGCGGACGAAGTCGCGGGCATCAGCTAGTTAAAAATAAAAATTACGTTTGTTGTATGGGAGCCCCACTTTAATATTTACTTTATTGATATTTAATTATTTATTTTGAAAGGTAATATACAAGTTAATATTCTGTGAAAATTTGAACCGTCTACCTGTTACCGTTTTTAATATTGAGCAAAAAAATACGAAAAAAACACGTTTATTGTATGGGGACCCCCCTTAATATATATATTTTTTTAATTTTTAGTATTTGTTGTTATAGCGGCAACGGAAATACATCATTTGTGAAAATTTCAGCTTTCTAGCTATCACGGTTTATTACCTTTCAAAATAAATAATTAAATATCAATAAAGTAAATATTAAAGGGGGGCTCCCATACAACAAACGTAATTTTTATTTTTAATACGTCATAAATCGTAGAACTTACTACAGGTTTGTACGGAACCCTCGGTGCGCGAGTCCGACTCGCACTTGGCCGGTTTTTTTTTACTCTTTGGGTACGGAACCCTAAAAACAACAACAGGTTTCTAATTAAACAACAAATTAAATCGAATGAATTGAATACCAAAGTATGATATTATATTTAATAAACAAAAGTTTTAAAACAAATTAAATCAAATGCATTGTATTGACTCCAAAAGTAGTGTATTAAACTTCACAAACAAAAGCTTCGAAGCTTTGTCTCCATTCAATCTATTTCTTAACGAGTCGTAGATTAGGCCAGCGCCACTAAAAACCAAGTTGTTCGCTTGCAGAGCCTGGTGGACACGACAAATATTGGCGGGCAATTGATTTATGGGGATGGAATTTTGTATTTCCATTTACTTACCACCACAATAGGGGATCGTTACTAATATTAATAAATTTTTCTTTACTGTATTAATTTAGCATACTTTTCATTAAAATAAATTTCACTTATTAAATTTATACGTTTACACTATAAACACGTGTCTTGTGCGCAACAAATTAACAACAAGTGAAGAAATAATCGACGACAAAACGCACGTAGCGGAAGGCGGGGGTGGCGGGGGACTCCCAACGCGACGGGTATGAACCAGTTCGTAACGGTCGACGCAGGCCGCCGTCGCCATTTGCTATGCTTCGACCTCCGATTAAAACCTCCGATTAAAAAGTTTCGGAACCGAAAGTGTAATAATAATCGGAAGTTCCGACTTAACGGAATCGGAATCGAAGCTCCGTAACATCCCTGGTTGAAAGTCTCCGTCCTATTTATCTGATCTCTATTAAATTTACATAAGATCTAGCTGAGAGTACAACATTTGTAAAAAAATCACAGATTTCGCATTCCCCGCAAGAATCGGAGCATTGAAAATGAATACAAAAATTTACGAAAAAAAATTATTTTATTTTGTATAACACATTACAAGTTGAATAATTCAAAATTCCAGCTCGAATGCACTTCTCGCCCTTCAACCCGCATTGGAGCAGCGTGGTGGGTCTAAGCTCTAATTCCCTCTCTCCTATGAGAGTGGAGGCCTGTGCCCAGGCCCCTCTTTCCCACTGGGCACTCTGGGCACGTGCCCAGGGCCCCGCGATCGATAGGTAGTTGCCCCCTAGTTACGGCCCGGATAGATAACCGATATTCATTAACAATAAACATACACTTATATTACGTTCAAAATATACCTTAAAAGTAAGTTAATCACATTTTAAATTGATCTTGAATATTTATTAAAGTAACCGTTTAAAATAATATTTAAATCAATCTAGAATATTGATTCAAATATTCATATCTACTAAAGAGTAGATAATATCAATATTCTTGAATCAGATTGATTTATATAGTCCTCTGTCTATTTTGTTAAAACATCCATATAGTCTAGTCAACAAGTGCTTTTTGGGTCTAACTTTTTCTCCGCCTCCGAAAAATATGAACCAGGTGTCATTCGATTCGGAATAGCGTGTAGATGATTTTCGAACAAAATTCGAGACCCGCTTACAAAAATTACAAAGTTATTAACAACTAGACGATGCCTGCGACTTCGTCCGCGTCGATTAAAATTTTTTGATTCCCGCGGGAACAATTTAATTTTCCGGGGTAAAAAGTAACCTATATCCGGGATACAACCTATGCCTAAAACAAATTTTATCAAAATCGGTTGAACAGATGGCCTGTGAAAGCGTAGCAAGCGTAGTATGATTGAAGGAATTTATACTCTATAATTAACGTCCTTGGGGATCGAATTTTCAAAAATGGTGAAACACGTACTTCTTAATATTTAACCGAAAGCTCAAATACCAAGTTTCATTACTTGAAAATAATGACTTTAATAAAAACTTTCAACCCCTATTTTACCCCTTCGGGGTGGAGTTTTGAGAAATTGTGACGTACGTACTTCTTCATTTTTTACCAAAAGCCAAAATACCAAGTTTCGTTGAAATAACTTAAGAAATATCTTGGGAAATGAAGGACATTAATACAAAATTTCATCCTCTATTTCACCCTTTCGGGGGTAGAATTTTCAAAAACTGTGAAACACGTCTTTCTTCGTTTTTAACCCGCAGCTCATATACCAAGTTTCATGGATATAACTTGAGAAATGACGGACTTTCATACAAACTTTATTATTATTATTATTAATACTCTTTATTTGCACACCACAACACAGAAAAATAAAGGAAACACAAATACACAGAAAAAAAAATTAAGTAGAATACAAAAAGGTGGCCTTATCGCTTAGTAGCGATCTCTGCCAGGCAACCTTAGGATTAGGAGAAGTTGAGGAGATTAACTTGCGGGTGGTGTATTAACATAAACATACACACAAATACCTACATACTAATACATAAACCATTTACACAATTAACATAATACTTATAATAAATATATGAAAATAAACTAATATATATTATGTATTTAATACTACATAAACTAAATAACAATGAAAACTAGTCGTCTGTATTAAGATAAATATAAATTCTTAACAGATTTTTTAAATAATTCAAGTGACTTTGATTGTCGTATGTTTAACGGGAGACCATTTCATAATAGTATAGCTTGAACTGTGAAAGACTGCTTAAAAAATTTCGTCTTATGCGATGGTATGCATAGAGTTAATTTTCGGGTTGTTCGTATTTCGGACTGATCTCCCACAAATTTAAACTTCTCCTTCAGGTAAGAGGGAGGGGGGGAGGGGGGGAGGGAGAGGGAGGGGAACTTTCTACCCCTATTTCACCCCCTTAGGGGTGGAATTTTGCAAAATCCTTCCTTAGTGAGCGCCTACGTCACAAAAGGAACCTACTGTCAAAATTTCAAGTTTCTAACCCCAGCGGTTTAGGCTGCGCGTTGATATATTTTATTTTATTTTTTTATTTTATTTATTGTGAATACAACAATATATAATGTGCAAATACAATATACTCCTTAAAATTAGACAAGTTTATTAAGATTCCAAAAAATCATGAACAAAGGAGTGCTTAGACACCCGTACTAAGATAACTTGTGTTACGAGTGTCGTCACCTTCCTCCGAACCTTTTACAATAATATGATTTAATTAATTATTCTAGTTGTATATTAATAAAGATATTGTAAAAAATATTTTAGCGCAATATTATTTAAATATTCTTTATTCAATTATCATTATTATTATTTAATTATTTATTTATGTATTTATTAAATTATATATTTAGGTTGATTAAATTATTATAGGTTAATATTATTGTAAAATGGATAATTATAATGTGTGTGTATGTGTGTGTGTGTTTGTGTGTGTGAGTGTGGATGAGTGTGCGAGTATACATGTGAGTTCATTGGAGTGTGCCATTAATTACTTTTACTATACACCTTACTAAATATTTTATTTTATGACTTTAAGTAGATCTTCTGTCTCATTATAATTAAGAGTTTTTAGCCACAAAGTAAGCATTTTTTTACATTTATTCTGATTAACGCAACTTATGTTAAGGATTTTGTTTATTTTATTATATAGGCGAGGACCAAGGACACAACTATGGCGTTTAGCAAAAGCAGTTCGATAGTGTTTCATCGGGCAGACGTTCCGAATATTGCGCTTTTTTGTATGCAGATGAGGTTCGATTAAAATTGTCGCATGTTTCCGTAATAATAAGTTTAAAATATAAAGCTGCCTGACGGAGAGCATCGAACACTCCCTATAAAGTAGATATGTAGGATGTCGTACAGGTTTCTTGTACATAACTTTCAGTGTAGCTCTTTGAGCTCGTTCTAGGCGTAGCATCGTAGTAACAAAGGAGCCACCCCAGACCGTTATGACATACACAATCATGGATTGCACTAAAGCAAAATAAGCAGTTCTAAGAACCTCAACATCAGCTGATTTCGTTATCTTTCTAAACACGTAGGTAAGTTTCCTAATCCTTTGAGTAACAAGATTAATGTGTGTGTTCCAACTTAGTAATTTGTCCACTTGGATTCCCAGATATTTTATTACAGATACATGATCAATTCTAGGACATATGCAGCTAGTTTGAGCGGGCAGACAGTTATGTATTTGTACTAAGAGTGGCTCTGCAGGTTGTGATCTCTCACAGGCCGAGAAGGTCATGAACTTGGTTTTAGTTGTGTTTAATGTAAGTAAATGATTGGTCAGCCACGTTTTCACTATACTAATAGCCCTTTCAGCATGGGAGCGCGCCCGTTCCCAGCTTTGTCCATTAATGAGCAGAACTGTGTCATCTGCATATGATATTATTTTTGTGTACGGGATATTTAACTTGCATAAATTATTTATGTAGATTAAAAACAATGTTGGACCGAGCACGCTCCCCTGTGGAACTCCGTATGTCACAATCTCCTCTCGGCTAGTAAGAGAGCCAATCTTTACAACCTGAGTTCGATTAGCTAGGTAGTCCTTAAATATGCTAAGTGTATGTCCTCTTATACCAACGTTTCCCAGCATGTCTACAAGAATAGGGACAGAGACAGTGTCGAAAGCCTTGGTGAGATTGATGAATACACCTATAACTTTTTGTCTATTTTCGATATGGTTAACAATATAATCAGTCAAAGAGCTAATAGCATCTTCAGTTGACAAGCCCTTCCTGAATCCAAACTGGTTTCTAGATAAAATGCCTTGCCTTTCTAGGAAGCTAATCAGACGATTGTTCAATACTCTCTCCATGACTTTCGAAAGCGTTGTAAGCACGGATATCGGTCTATAATTAGTTACTTTATCTCTGTCTCCACTCTTGTACACAGGATGTACTACAGCTCTTTTGAAGACCAGTGGGAAAACACCTTGGGAAAAACAGAGGTTTATTACGTGCTTTAGAGCAGGAATAATGACATGCCTCGCAGATTTTAAAACGCTTACAGGTATGTGATCCCAGCCAGCCCGCCCATATAAGTCAGTCACTCATTCAGGACTTTGAATTTTATATACTATATTATATAGATTATCTGAAAATAAAGGGGTTAGGTTTCTTGCAAATATCTCAAAAACTATTTGACATTTTTCAAATTTGAAAAAAGATTCAAAAAGAGGACAAAATTTCCCAAAAAAATCTTGCTTCCCGGAACTGTAGTAAGTTCCGGGAAGCAAGCAAGCTTACCAATATTTATAATTTCCCAGAGGGTTGAAAATACAGCCAAAAACGGGAACTCTGGCTTGCGTAAGCCTCACCCACGTTGGTACTTTAATGAATAAATATTATTTAAACCTATTAAATATGAAAATTAAGAATTGAAAAAATTCACGCATCTACTGGATAGATGAATGAACAATAATCCGTGTTCAAAAATTTTTTATTTCGAATTTTCTATTCATTATGCATTACTTAATTAATAACTTTTTCCTACTTGAACATGAACATTGCAAGTGCGATAATTTTTAAATAACAAATCTGAAATGTTTTTTTCCTTTTTTGCAGCTATTTTGGAAAGGTCTCAGAAGAGATTCCCGTTGGAAAAATTAAAAAATTGTTATTTTTGACCGAGCGAAGCGAAGGTCTCCTGAGTCTACTTGAGTGAATTGGCACTTGTCCGTCCGTCCGTCCGTCCGTCTGTCAGAGCCTTATAACTTCTGAATTACTGAACGTAATTACTTCAAATTTAAATATAATATGTAAACTGATGACCTCCCGCAGAATATGGTTTAAAAAGTTTAAGAATCTTTAGTTCAGGGGGGCTCTCATAGAAGCGAATGCGAAGTAAAATATTTTTATAGCGTTACATAGGGTTGCGGTATATCATTTTAAAGATAATTAAGAATAGAGTCCAAAAATATTTTTTTTAAAAAATTTCCCCTAAAATTGACGAAATAGGGGGCTTTCAAAGTGGAGATTTTCTAACGTCCAAAGTTGACCTCAGAACTCTCAATTTTCTGAAAGGCTGAGCCTGAAACTTATGAATTATTTGAATTATATCCTGTACTTGAACAACAAAGACTAAAATCAGATAAATATTATAAGGAAACGAAATTATTTAATTTTTAATGAGCTTCATTATTTTTAACAGAACTTCACAATGATGTCAATAGATGGCGCTCTGTGATACCGCAAGGTCTCAGTTCGGGGCGAACCACTAGTTCACTTTGTTATCAACAATTTACTTAGGTTAAAAATTAACAAGCTTGATTAATCATCAACGAGGTGTCATTCGATTCGGTATTCCGAATCGAAGAAAAAAGTTTGACCCAAAAAAACTTGTTGACTAGACTATTAATAATAATGAATGAACGAGAAGTTTAATTCGCTATAATCCGCCACAGCAGACCAATCTATGTGGTACAGTGCGTGTCCTTCACCAATAGCATGCGAACAACCACCACCCAGCAATTCGCACCGGCACCGCACCACACCACACAAATCCTCCAAATCACTCTCAACGTACGTTTCACTCCGAAACCGGAGCATCTTCAGGAGATGTTGACTCGACAATGCACGATTGTAAAGTGACGAACGTGTCGAAAGTTCCGGCTTTTATACCTTTTTGGCATGCCTCATACTAAAATACCGGATAAACTAATACTATAAATAATACTATAAAGCCGGAATTACTGTATACTAATTATAGACGAGCTAGAGACGGTTGTTTAAAACGAAGTATCTCTCTGGTAAATTCTGCTAGTACCTAGTTATGAATGAATGAATTAATGAATATACTTTTATTGTGCACCACAAAGGAAACTGTACAATAGTAAACTGAGCTAATAACAAAGTATACAATTTGGCGGCAATACAATATACAATAGTTATATTATGCTTGTCTCAAAGATTAAACCATGCATGTCTCAGTGCAAGCCGCATTAAGGCGACACCGCAAATGGCTCAATATGTATATCAGTTTTGGTTCCTTAGATCTAACTCAGTTACTTGGATAACTGTGGTAATTCTAGAGCTAATACATGCAATCAGAACTCTGACCAGTGATGGCACGAGTGCTTTTATTAGATCAAAACCAATCGACGGAGGACCTCGCGTCCAAAGTCGTTACTTTTGATGAATCTGGATAACTTTTGCCGATCGCA
Source organism: Erebia ligea (assembly GCA_917051295.2). Taxonomy (NCBI): domain Eukaryota; kingdom Metazoa; phylum Arthropoda; class Insecta; order Lepidoptera; family Nymphalidae; genus Erebia; species Erebia ligea. The sequence goes on from OU785244.1 coordinate 11,937,042, forward strand.
TAGTCCAGTACCGGCGACGCATCTTTCAAATGTCTGCCTTATCAACTTTCGATGGTAGTTTTTGCGACTACCATTGTTGTCACGGGTAACGGGGAATCAGGGTTCGATTTCGGAGAGGGAGCCTGAGAAACGGCTACCACATCTAAGGAAGGCAGCAGGCGCGCAAAATTACCCACTCCCGGCACGGGGAGGTAGTGACGAAAAATAACGATACGGGACTCTTACGAGGCCCTGTAATCGGATTGAGTACACTTTTTAAATATTTTAACGAGGAACAAATGGATGTCAAGTCTAGTGCCAGCAGCAGCAGCACATACTAAGCTTATTGCGATTAAAACAAGGAATTCCTAGTAAGCGCGAATCATAAGCTCGCATGGATTACGTCTCTGCCCTTTGTACACACCGCCCGTCGCTACTACCGACTGAACCGATTTTTTAAACACGAAATATTGTTTAAATGTGGTCACTTTCCTCCCGATTGTAAATGAGCTCTCCTCCAAAACTGCCAGATTAAAAATCCTGAATAGATCAAAAGTATGAAATGGGTAATATAAGCATGTAACAAAACATAAACTAATTGTAAAACTCGAATAGGTAATGAGATATCGCTGACCAATATAACGTGTAACTCAATGACTGCAAAATGTACTGAGAAAACGGCAAAGTTAAGTTTGTAAACGTGGCCACACAATACAACCGTTAGGTTAGGTAGTTAGGTTAGGTAGTTAGGTTAGGTAGTTAGGTTAGGTAGTTAGGTTAGGTAGTTAGGTTAGGTAGTTAGGTTAGGTAGTTAGGTTAGGTAGTTAGGTTAGGTAGTTAGGTTAGGTAGTTAGGTTAGGTAGTTAGGTTAGGTAGTTAGGTTAGGTAGTTAGGTTAGGTAGTTAGGTTAGGTAGTTAGGTTAGGTAGTTAGGTTAGGTAGTTAGGTTAGGTAGTTAGGTTAGGTAGTTAGGTTAGGTAGTTAGGTTAGGTAGTTAGGTTAGGTAGTTAGGTTAGGTAGTTAGGTTAGGTAGTTAGGTTAGGTAGTTAGGTTAGGTAGTTAGGTTAGGTAGTTAGGTTAGGTAGTTAGGTTAGGTAGTTAGGTTAGGTAGTTAGGTTAGGTAGTTAGGTTAGGTAGTTAGGTTAGGTAGTTAGGTTAGGTAGTTAGGTTAGGTAGTTAGGTTAGGTAGTTAGGTTAGGTAGTTAGGTTAGGTAGTTAGGTTAGGTAGTTAGGTTAGGTAGTTAGGTTAGGTAGTTAGGTTAGGTAGTTAGGTTAGGTAGTTAGGTTAGGTAGTTAGGTTAGGTAGTTAGGTTAGGTAGTTAGGTTAGGTAGTTAGGTTAGGTAGTTAGGTTAGGTAGTTAGGTTAGGTAGTTAGGTTAGGTAGTTAGGTTAGGTAGTTAGGTTAGGTAGTTAGGTTAGGTAGTTAGGTTAGGTAGTTAGGTTAGGTAGTTAGGTTAGGTAGTTAGGTTAGGTAGTTAGGTTAGGTAGTTAGGTTAGGTAGTTAGGTTAGGTAGTTTAGGTTAGGTAGTTAGGTTAGGTAGTTAGGTTAGGTAGTT